>OX381715.1:58482694-58672903 GCA_947462335.1 Harmothoe impar
TAGTTGCATTTTTTGTCTGGTCGGGCAACCCCGGCGGGCAACCTGCTGATCTTGCAATATTCAGCACTGTTTATTACTACAGGGCTGTATCGTATTTCAGGTCACTGTATACATACATACCAGTACGAAGAAGGAGCTTTAACAAAGATGAATTTAGAATTTTAATATCGGACGTGCAATCCTTCTTCCTGCAAAAATTCAATTTTTTTCAGGTAGATAAGAACAATATGTGTTTTCCCAGAGACTCATTTTATCCAATTTTGTATGAATTTGAGAAAAGAGTTCAGTAAAATAGTAGTGGAGTTTATTCATAGTAAGGCCAGCTAACACAGGGGTGTTGGGAGTTGTGGGGTTATACAATATGGCCTATTCCCTGTGAATAAGGGATTTCAGATTTATCGATGTATAATGACGGCATATGAGTAGTGCCTCCCCCGGGGGCTACCCGGCTTAAGCCGTGCTAGATTAGGATGGATAGGCTATCTCGCGGCTAACCTGCCCCCTCTATAACTATTTAAGGGCCGCACACTACTTCAAGGTGATACAATGTACCCGTATGCTCTTAATCGTCATGATGCATGAATGCAGCCCTGGCAAGTAACTCACCAATGCTACATTCTCATAAGCATCATGCCGACTCTTCAGGTCAGTATACCAACCCTGTATGGTCAACATGATGCTTTAATGCAGCACTGGTGAGTTATTAGCAAGGGCTGCATTCATGCGTCATGGCGCCAAAGGGCTTACAGCATTAATGTACTAGGTGGCCTTTTAAAGGGATAATAGGCGGCATTGATAGGCCAAGTCCCTGCTGCCTACTTTGGTATTCAGCTTCAGAAGGGGCATGTTACAAGGGACAAAGACCTCCGACTGTGCTGTAGTGATATACAATGCTGCGTGCGCCCGGCAGTCCACAACACCCCACCCCTATACAGCCTAACCCTCTAAGGGCAAGGCATGATACTCCAAGGCTTGTCGTCATGATGCATTGATGCAGCATCATCGAGTAACATGCCGGTACTGCGTTGGTGCATCATACCGACTCTTATCCACCCCGTAGGATCGGCATGATGCATGAATGCAGCAATGGCAGATTATTCACCAGGGTTCCAGTGGGGCTGCATTTATGCATTATGGCGACAAGGGTTAAGTCTGGGGATGGGGGATACTAAGGGAGTGGTCTTTTTTTTAACAACAGGGGGGTGGAATTTTTTTATTTTTTTTTGGGGGGGGGGGGGCAAGAAGATGTGGACCCCTTGAAGGGGGGAAACCAAAAAAAGGTGGACCCCTTGAAGGGGGGGGGGGATCCAAAAAAAAATTGCATCCCTTTGTAGTGAAAAGGCCTGCGCATTACTATAGCTCAAAGGGGTAGGCTGTGCTCAATCTCAACCTGCCTAGGGGGAGGGGGAGACTTTTTAAACATTTTTTCGACCCCTCCTGCAGGGGGAAACAAAAAAAAAATTGACCCGCTTGCACGAAAATCCAGCGACCCCCCCCCCCCCCCCCCGCCGTTGTTAAAAAATGACCACTCCCTAAGGTGGGAGCAGGGCTGGCTGGTGATGTGCTCCCCTTTATGGTTTATACTATACTACCCCCTCCCCTAACACCACCTCACGTCTGTCCCTATCCCACAGCCGATTCATTTCATTGATGAAATCTCCTCCTGGGGAAATAGTTTAACTACAAGGGCGGGCTGATGCATGACATGAATGTAATAGAGGGATGGTTATAATACACCCACTTTTCCTGCCAGCACCTTGCTACTTCTATACTGAATCTGGCATCTGCTGGCGAGGCCCCTTACTGTGAAGTCATTATGTGCCTCTACATGGGTAAAAATCGACACGGGGGACACAGCGACACGGCCCTTTTAGGCTATTTTAAAAATCGACGGAAACCGGAAAATCGGGGATAAAAATCGACCCACAGGGAGTTTTCTCTATGTTCTTCTATACCTAAAAATCGACACAATGACACTGTCTTTCTGCTAAAAATCGAGACAGCGACATGGCCAAAATTGTGGATACCCATGTAGCGGCACCATCATGGTCCACATTGATAATATCAATTAAAACATAGACAACACCTAACCTAAGTGTCATTAACAGGCACCATCAATAAACTTTGCATCCTCCTGGTTACCCAATTTACCACCAGTTTTATAACTCACAGTGGAAACCCTTGAAGATAACACTAGTCCCAACCCACATTTTATTGCCCTGCTAATTTTCCTAAGACATTGGCTATCCTGTCAAGCTGTGAGCTCATTAGGGCAGCACTTTGTCGGCCTCGCTAGCAGATGCCAGATTCAGTATACCCCTATATTGGGGACCTGATACCTTATTCTATAGGTTGCAGCTAGTAGACAGGAATAGCTGTGCAAATCAAAATGTATGGACCTATTTATCTGCCATTATTTAACCCAGATATGCCAAGGTTGTAGCCAGCAGGTGCAAAGTAGGGGTATATATATTATATATATGAGGCCGTTTTTGGCCCTTTTCTTTTATTCCTAGATAGTAATTATGACTCATTGACCGGCATGTATGATCTATTTTAGTCCTTCTCTTTCATTAAAATAATAAGGGGATTCCAATTCTCACTTCCAATTCATTTTTCTCGCCAGTTTCAAGCCTTCTTCAGGATTAGGTTACATACTGAGTCAACATTGTGGCCAGCTTATATACACCTGTACAAGTACAAGAGTAGTAAATCAATTAACCTGTACTCTGTAGTGGGACCATTGTGTGGTCACCTCACATGCTGTGTGATATAACCGAGCTATACTACATGCTGTGTGATATAACCGGCTTTGTACCCAACCTGTTACAACCCATGTTACATACATATATACCAGTATATCCAATCTCCAGTGCAGAGGTAATCACAACAAAACAACCAAATAGAATACCTCTGCCACAGGCCACTTACGTCATAGTGTAGTCCATTATAGACAAGGCTCAGAAGTGAGTGGAAGAGTCCAAGGGTTAGGGTCAAGTAAAGGCTCAAGCCCAATGGCACAGGACTATTTTCCTGTGGGAAAATGCTGTAATAATATGTGTATGGTAACTCTGAGATTAAACCTGAGAATCGGACATCGAAATACGTGGGCTAAGGGTGAAAACAACTATCAATATGACACATTAATAAAGGTAAACATGAGTATGAATATGGACGAATTTGCTCGTAATCTGGTGCCTGGGGCAGAGAGTAATCATCTTTGAGTGTTTGCTGCGATTACCCTCTGCACAGGAGAATGCAGTATAGCAGTAGCATGGTGGCTACATAATAAGCTGGGTGAGAGCCAATCGTGGTGTACTAAGGGGGTGTGAGGACGGGGATGAGTGGGACAACATTCATGTTATATTGTATACAAGAAATCATAGTCGACATCTGTGTCATGTACAGATATGCATTTTATTTCATGGTAAATACGGCACTCCCATTGACTTAAGCAAGGAAGGCCGTAATTTACACACACACCCCTTGAAATAACCCTGGCCCATATTTCACGGCCTGTCAAATGATCAACATTGTTGATTTAACCACTATAAAAGATTGAACGTGTGATTAACATCACAATTGACTCAGGGTGAGGGTAATAAAGTGATTAAATTGGTTGACTGAAAGACAGAATCTATAAATATTATTTCAGGAACACTGAATTATTTATCAATTCTTACCGCAGAAACACATTCCTGAGTCAAAACTACCCTCAAATCATGTGTCACACTAGTATGTTATCACATTTCAGTCAAGCAGGTGGGTGTGGGCGACCAGGTAGGTGTGGGCAAGCAGGTGGGTGTCGGATGCAGGTGGGTGTGGGCGACAGTTGCAGGCTGCGGGCATGTACCGCCTTCTGTCCCTATCAAAAAGCGAGTTGATCTGACGAAAAACGGCGGAGATATGGGTGGTACAATTTCGTCTGCACACGTTGACATCTCACGCAGTATGAGAAGTACCAGTAGCGCCACTCTTTGACGTGTGGCATGTACCATACCCCTCAACCAGCCATATCAGCCCCAGCCTTCCCTGCTCACACCCCTGTACCTAGATTGTATCTGTCCACACATTAATGTAATTCAAGATATTCAAAGATAATGCAGGACCAACACACAGAAAAGGTCTTACAAAAAGTGTCTCACCTAGTATTACAAGATACCTGCCATTGACTTAGCACTGGAGTTGTGTGGACCGTAATGTAGACGAAAATCGATTCTAGTACTTAAGAGTTTAATTTATCTAAACACTTTTTTTTGTTTTTTTAGGTCACATTTTTTTTTTTCAATATTTCAAATGGTTAGAGGTGAATATTGATATAAGTGACTGATGTTCCATAAACCTGAGTGTCTAATCTGTCCATCTGTCAAGTTTTTACATTTTTTGAACCATGAACTCATGTCAAAATTCACCCTCAAAAAAAAAGTTTCACTATCTTGATGCAACCCCTCATGAGGCGTTGCATAAGACTCTGGGTGGTAACCCTGAGTCAATTAGTTTTTTCAGAGTAGTTTAGTGCACTTTTGACAAATATTATTAATAATGACATGAAATAAACACAAAGGAGCACTCATAGAGTTCCCCACTGAGGGTTATTTCACTCGGCTTTGCCTCGTGAAATAACCCTCAGTGAGGAACTCTGCTCGTGCACCTTTGTCTATATAGAACCATGAGTTCCCTATATTGTATGTGAAGCCAGAAATGTAGAGTGGTGCATATAGAGTATACAGGTCTTATTAATATGGCAACACTATGTTTCATAAGAATTGGTTCTGTGTATAAATTGTATACATATAATATTGTTTATTTACAACCATGCAGAGTGCTTGAACATGAGATATAATGTATTCGACATACACATCTTTTAATAAGCGTACACCCCTTTTCTTGGTGAATAAACTAGAATAATCCAAAATAATACCCATTTTGGCCACAGTACCTGTTAACTGCTACCGGTTTTAAGCCATTTTAAGTGAACTGTACATCGAGTACGATAGGCCTATATCCAATATTATATGGTTTACACACATAATGGGTTTTGCATATATATGTAATAATATAATTCCAACTTGGCGTCTCTGCTCTTCCTGAGAGTAACGTAATACAAGTTAAACAATTGGATTTACTGATTGAACCATGAGTAATATACCGGTACATATCGACTACTTGTCCCAGCTACTGTCTTCTTCTCTTAAAGGAATTCTGGTTCATTTGTTTCTCTCTCCCTTTAAATCTAAAGACGTAGAAGCCTTAAGGAGACCACTTGGACTTTTAAACACAAAGACCAAATACGGGAATGGTCTGGTTTTAGCATTTAATCCCAGAGCTATTTTAAACCCACAACATGCCTGAGGGTGAGACTAGCGTGCAAAGGCCAGACGGCGGTCTATTTATATTAAACAGGGTTTAAGTCGCTAAAAGGCCAATGGCCCCTTCTGATATTTGTGACTTGGCTTGGTATTTTCCCAGGTGTGTTCTATGCACCCCTTTTCAATACGTGTGACTTAGACTAGTAGTGACTTAGACTAGTTTGTATTCTCCTTTCCATCTCCTTTTCTTTCTACATTTGTGACATAGACTGATGCAGGGTTTCCACAAAATATCAGAGTCAAACTCCTTGACTTTCCTGCCTACAATGTATAGAAATGACCATACTGAAGCTCACTCGTCTTTATATAACACTTAAAATTATTTGTGACCTAAATAATGGTGATGTATTTTACTCACCCAGCACCGGTGCGAGGGCAACATTCCTTTTGTTTATAATCCACCACACTGCAAGGGAGAGAGAAACCGTGGTTATTTTACATCAAAGTATACAATGTCAACGAAACATGCCGTACGTACATTTAGAGATTTCCAGTAAAAAAAGGTGGCCCCCATTGAATGACAACATTTATACCATTGCTGAGCTGGAGGACCTTTGTAGTCATTTGTAGTCCTTTCACATACAAGCGATAAAACCGAGTAAACCGCTCTTTGAGAATACCAGTTGGGCCAGGTTACTTTTGGTGAACGTTTAACACAGTCCTAAAAGGCAGTCTTGGCGACATTTTCGGAAATTTCATCACTTTTGTATTCCACTATATCTACCCGGTAGCATTTTTCAGCATGTTACCTAAAATCAGCTTTCATTCTTCTTATTTTTCTTTACCTAAAGCCGACTCTAAGATGAGCGGAGTAGATTGCACTACCAGTGTACAAGAACACATGCATAGGAAAGTAAAATACAGGACGTGGTCATATAGCTGAAAAGCTGTTGGCCCGTCAGAGACCCACAGATCACCCTGCATGTGCATGTAGTAGGGTAGGTTGACGTAGAGTCAACCACGTACCCTGAGATGACCACCTTAATTATGTAGCTATTTATGTATGGTATTGTCTCTAGTTATCCTTTGCTGGAAGGAGTAACACTTAAAGTGTACTATGATACACAAAAGGAGGGAATATGATGGATGAACAAAAATAAAATTGGGGTGAACATCTCAAGGTACGTGGTTGACTCTACGTCAATCTACCCTACATGGTAGCACTAACTGGTGACAGTTGCATGTTACACGTAGACGATAGGCTCGTGCCCTGTGCCTCCTAGATTAGCCTGGACGTGCGTGTAGTACATGACAGCGGCCTCAGCGTCAGGCGACCTGCTAACGCACCATTACCGCCGTACGCCGCTACAGCATGGAGGGACAGGCCAGGTCAGGCACCCAACCACAGGTCACGGCCCTCTCACCCCAGTCTCCCACTCCCAGCCCGTTACCAATGTATGGGCTGGCAGCAAGGCTGCATTTCACTTTTGCACCAGTTTGGTGGCGCAAATGATGTGTACAGACAGATTCCTATCTAGATCAAAAGGGTAACTAAAACTCCTGGGTGCTACTGTGTAATTAACAGGTAGACTTGATAGAGGCAATGTAAATATGTGGATTAGGGTGAGATGACAGCCTGCTCCCAGGCTATCCAACTTGTAGGAGAGTCGCTGGCCGAGGCTGCTCTCTGACCCCTGCGGTTTGCACTCTCCATATTTACCCTGACCGCCGATTTGTAACTGTTCTATGGTAACTGGTGGTGGCTTAGCTACTCTGCTTAGCCATACTACCGTATTTTGAATGTTAGGAAACTTTTTTATTTGGGAATAGATTTTCCTCTCATCCAAACAGTGAGAGGGGAAACAAACACATAAGATTTTGATAACCATAGATATGACGTTTTCATACACACAGTCTACGATCCTGATACCTTTCATCACACCATCAATATGAAGTCCAATGGCTAGTTAAAGCTTGGTATCAAAGCTCCAAAACTTTTTTTTTTTAATTATTTAAGCTGGTTACCCCCCCCCCCCCCCCCCCTCCACTTTTTTTGCACCCATCAATCTCACTTTATGCCTTGATTGGCTTATATGAAAAATAACATAGTTAGGTGGAGGCTTATGGTAATACATACACTAAAGTATATTGTGCAGAGTGCCTTATCCATCTCTGCCCGCCGTGCACGTGGTGACCTAGATCCAGGAGCAGGAGGAGGTCAGTAAATCAAGGTCAGTGCCTGGAGGTCACATCCAAGCCCTGATTACACACCAACATTAAGCTGCCAGAGGTCACCTGCAGGAGGAGGAGGCCACACAGGGGTCACACACAGGAGGAGGAGGCCACCCAAGGTCACCTGTGGGAAGCCAAAGGTCACAGACCTCAGGTTAAAGCTAACTCAGGGTCATCATCATCTACAGGTCCTCCAGCCGAGAGACAGTCCACAATTTTTTTAATTTCTTTTTTCTTTTTAAATTGAAAATACAATCTACAGCCGTGGGTGTATGTAGTGAGTTGTTTGCTTTGTTATCTATTCAATACAGCACGCAATTAATTTGTTGCTGCTTCATAACTGTATTTTTGAGAAGATTGTTTTGCGTATATTTCTTCTGTTATTTACATGGATCTATAGGAGCTCAAGATGTGTAGTATTGTGAGCGCCAGGGGCTATGGATGAGCAGCTCTGGGACACGAGGATACCTAGCTGACTGCATCTTCTAGGGAGAACAGTACTGTGGTGCTTGCACCTTTCTACTCACCAATAATATTAAACGGTAAATGCCTAGACCGTATAGCCTTAGCGGCGATATACACCTGCCGGTCCCTTCGGGACCGGAGTGAAAAGAAATAAGAAGTTGGGCGAATTGGAATTGGAAGACGAATTGGGCATTTAAGGAAGCTATAATAGTGGTCTCCTATAGCGCCCTGGCTACTCCAACTCTCAGATCATTGACATCCATGTTCTCTTGGACCATCTGCATTTCTTCCCTTACACACTACCTCCATCTCCAACCCCTGCCATCCTCCCTCTCTCAGTCTCTGCATTACAATCATCATAGCCCACATTCTACATCCTCCCTCTCTCAGTCTCTGTATTACAATCATCATAGCCCACATTCTACATCCTCCCTCTCTCAGTCTCTGTATTACAATCATCATAGCCCACATTCTACATCCTCCCTCTCTCAGTCTCTGCATTGCAATCATTACAGAACACATTCTACATCCTCCCTCTCCCAGTCTCTGCATTACAATCATTACAGAACACATTCTACACCCTCCCTCTCTCAGTCCCTGCATTACAATCATTACAGAACACATTCTACATCCTCCCTCTCCCAGTCTCTGCATTACAATCATCATAGAATACAGTGGCGGATCCAGGATTGTCTAGAGGGGGGGGGGGGGGGCAAACCTACATTCTACATCCTCCCGTCTCTATTACAATCATCATAGCCCACATTCTATTGCCATCTCCTGTAGCAAGTATCGCTGCCTATTATTAGAGGAGTATCTACATCATGTCGGGGGCGGTGCACTCAGCGTTAGCCTCTGAGCATGAATCTCTTATTCTACAATACACACACTCTGTCTCCACATCACCTCTATCTGCCTGGTAGCACACAGGAGGGAGGGGCGGCTCTGATCAGGGCCACATACAGATCTCACTGTTCCATTGTGTAGGCTGCACAGAGTGGAGGCCTTCCTAACCTCGTTAGGCCTGGTCCTGCTGGTCGCCCATACAAACAGACATAGCAGGTGGGTGAGGGTCAGCCAGGGTTATAACACTGCTATGGCTGCTGCATCGTCTATATACCAGCACTACACTGATTTCTTGGAATGTTTTCTATTTCTACTTGTACATGTAATCAGTCCTCTGTCTATCCATGTCAAAAACAGGTTTTTCTGGTCACCCGACTATACCTAGCAGGACGTGGCCATCCCTTTTCTTTTTCCTGTCCCATTTTCGGAAAATTTAGTGTTTTTTTTTCAATGTATTCTCTTTTTTATAAAATACTTAAGAAGATTTTGTCAGTGTGTCTAACCATATACCATAACTGATGCAAACCTTTTTTTCCCTTTTAAAATTGCAGTTTCTGTTGTAGATTGCCGGTATTTTAAGATCTATATGAACCCCATATATATAGTAACCAGATACAAAGCTTTAGACGTTCTGGTCTAGACATCGCAACCAAATCGTGCTGGTCAATCAGAATTGGATAGAGGCAAAGTGGAAGAGGAGCTTGAGACAAATGAAATTTCATGTCCGCAAGTCTCCGCGCCCCTCCTCCAGGGTCCACAGCTGGCCATTTAGGGTCATGACTAAGGGCTGCTGTCACCGGGAGCTGGTTGCCTGCGGGCTGCCTGTTTCCTGTATTTACTGCACGCTGGTTTAACCTGATAACTGGGCAGCAGCGAAAATGGTCTGTGTTAAGAGTAGTGCCTGCTTGCTGGCAGTCATGGGGCATGTAGTGGGAATAGTGCCTGCCTGATGGGACTGCAGCTTGCTGAGTCAGGGGGCATGTAGCGGGAATAGTGCCTGCCTGATGCGACTGCAGCTTGCTGACAGTCAGGGGGCATGTAGTGGGAATAGTGCCTGCCTGATGGGACTGCTGCTTGCTGACAGTCAGGGGGCATGTAGCGGGAATAGTGCCTGCCTGATGGGACTGCAGCTTGCTGACAGTCAGGGGGCATGTAGTGGGAATAGTGCCTGCCTGATGGGACTGCTGCTTGCTGACAGTCAGGGGGCATGTAGTGGGAATAGTGCCTGCCTGATGGGACTGCAGCTTGCTGACAGTCAGGGGGCATGTAGCGGGAATAGTGCCTGCCTGATGGGACTGCTGCTTGCTGGCTGTCATGGGGCATGTAGCGGGAATAGTGCCTGCCTGATGGGACTGCTGCTTGCTGACAGTCATGGGGCATGTAGCGGGAATAGTGCCTGCCTGATGGGACTGCTGCTTGCTGGCTGTCATGGGGCATGTAGCGGGAATAGTGCTTGCCTGATGGGACTGCTGCTTGCTGGCTGTCATGGGGCATGTAGCGGGAAGAGCCTGCCTGATGGCACTGCTGCTTGCTGAGTCATGGGGCATGTAGTGGGAATAGTGCCTGCCTGATGGGACTGCTGCTTGCTGGCAGTCATGGGGCATGTAGCGGGAATACTGCCTGCCTGATGGGACTACTGCTTGCTGAGTGTCATGGGGCATGTAGTGGGAATAGTGCCCGCCTGATGGGACTGCTGCTTGCTGGCAGTCATGGGGCATGTAGTGGGAATAGTGCCTGCCTGATGGGACTGCTGCTTGCTGGCTGTCAGGGGGCATGTAGCGGGAATAGTGCCTGCCTGTAGCACTATGCTAATTGCTGGCAGTCGTGCGATCATGCAGCATAAAGGTTTAGAAATAGCACTAAGTCAACACTATCTATGTATACTTTAAGTTTTGGGATGTGTAGAGAGCACATTGATTTAGTTGTACTGCCAATAGATTTACTGTTTCACCACACTAATTGTCTTATCTAGCTGCCTCTGATCTGTACAAAGTGCACAGAAGGTTACCGACAAGGCTCTGTGACATAATTGGATCATTATCCCAAATATCAAACTGGCCTTTTGCTATATCCAGTGCTGCAAAACATGAGAAGACTTGTTTGGGCCACAGCCTTATCGGAGAGAGACAGAAGTGATGCTGGTTAGACTAGAGTGGGAGGCATCTGTCACAGAGACTGATCTGTTAGGTGGGTATGAGGTCAAGCTCTTCTTTGATCCTTTGGATCAAAAGATCAAAGAGAGCCGTCGTGTTTGGATCTCTGTATGAAATAGGCATTCTGCTACCGATTTGATATGAGAGCAATACTATCTGATCTTTATCTTATTTCATTAATAATGCTATTCCCGACTGATGGTGGGTTCAAAGAGAGAAACCAAGTTACATTATATTTACAATCCGATAAAAATATCCATTTGATAAACGCGCATTTTCCAGATTACTCTGTTCAGGGCATACAATACCATGTTTAAAAATGTGACTCTGGTGTTCAAATGTTTAAATCGACATCAATACCCATTCATAAAACCAACATCTCTCACAGTGAGAGGAGGCATTTTGAGATCTGAAGTGACTTTAGTCAGCTACATTAAACGGCAATCGTCACAAGCCTATATCTTCTTATTAGGGCGCCATAAAGGAGGGAGGCCGTGGTGGAGTGTTATTGATGATACCCCGACCACCAGCCCCCCCCCCCCCCCACCACCACCAGGTCTGTGATCTAGCTGCTTCCCCTGCAGCCCACTCTGTTACCATCACACGACACTGCTGTACAGAGGGCTGCCTCCTTGACGTGCTGTTATAGAGGCATCTTGTGATTGAGCAGGGATGTGTATAGATATAGCTGGAGGTAAAAGGTTTATGGGAATTGTGGAGAACACTCTTTAGAGCACATTTAGGGCAGGCCCGTAACTAGGGGGGGGGGGGTTCGTTCGACGACCCCCCCCCCCCCACAGCCGTGATGGACCAAAAAGGTTCCACTCTATCTGGCCTTGAAGTGGAGATAATTAGCTCCATGCCAGTTTTCGCGGTTTGTAAATCGGACAATTATTAAGGTCTCTAGAGAGTAAACCATGAAAGCATGGTCGATTTGTTATATAGCTCATTCAAATTATAGTTTTGAGTATAAATTGAGTCCTTATTTACATATTTTTTCATTAAAATCCAGCAAGTTCCACCATTGAATTTATCTAGTTCCACCTCATCAAAAAACGAACCACCCCGCGAAGAGGGCTAGTTACGGGCCTGTAGGGTTTATTACTCATACAATGTAATGATACGTCATAGATACAACTTGCCTACACACCATATATGCATTGTTTATCATTTTTATTGCTATACCCCGATCTGGTCCAGCGGTTAATATATTTTTTGTTTCAGGTATTAAACATGGGCAGAAATGTAACTTTTTTTAAAACTTGAAAGTAATGGCCAGCCTCTCCGATGACCCTAAAATTGACAAAAAAAAAGGGTAAAAATACGGAAACTTCTTCAAAATTGCTTTAAAAAAAAGGGTCGCCCTATTTTGATGGGGTCGATCGGGTGACCTGAAATAAACCTTTTTTTTTGGCCTAAAAAGTGGATCACCGTGTGGTGGCGAACAGCGTGTGCACTCATTCTAGGACATTGGCCAGGTTCCAGGTGTCGTAGGTAGGGTGTGAACGTTACGCACGTTTTACCCGGCTATAAATTATTCAGCTTCACTCTGCTAAAAACTTGGTGAGGTAACGTGAAACTGCATTGTACATAGGGGCGTGTCAGACTGTATGGTGAGATAGGGGGCTGCACGGTACCAACAACCATGTTGCTATACGGGGATTCTCCACACAGCCAAAAATAATTTTCTCATTTCAAGATAGAGATAATTAAAACTCGCTTGGCGGACAAATGACTATTTTTTAGAAAATTATTTTTCTTAAAAATAGTCAATTGTCTGCCAGTCGAGTTTATTTATCTCAATTTCTTGAAATAAGAATATTATTTTTGGCTGTGTATAGCTGGAGAAAGTATTGACATTGGGAGAGATTGGCTGGCATATTGCTGCCAGTAGTTATGTCGGTCTATAAAATGCCAGGTTTGCCAAAATTCTGATCCGCCCCAATGCATCCATGCCTGTATCCACCCCCCTCCCCCCATTTCCTTGCCTGTACCCCCATCCCTTATTGCCGTGCACATATTGCCTTCCCTGAACCCTCATCCCCTTACACACCCATAGTCTTCCCTGCATCTCCCAGTGTTGCCGAAAACTTTTTACACACACATGTAGCCTGTGTCGCGAAATCTTACACAGGCCATTTGCCTTCTATACACACGCCACATCGGATCTCTTTTCATATAAATGAATATAGATTGTAATACTTCTTTGATATCAGCTTACAAAATCGATTTGAAAATGATTAATTTTTCTGAAAAAATGCTTATAACTTAGATGGACCTAACTCAGCTGCTAATAGGAATATTGGAAAAATGCTTTCAGTGTCAGAAAGCTGAGATCATGGCCGGCCATTATGGCCGATGTATGATGGCCTCACATCGGCCATTATGATTCTACATGCAAAAGCCGTATTGTCATTTCGGCAACACTGATCTCCTTACACACACGTTGCCTTACTATTTGCATGGCGTATATATACTGATACATCGCCTATACATCCCCTCATAGGTGAAATATCTCTCATGGTTATATCTCTCAAATGGTTTTATGGCCATGTATGGCTTTAGGTCGCCCTCACGGTTACATGGAAAACACGGAACCTGTTCCTACTAACTGAATTCTGTTGTATTCTGACAGAAAAAAGAACAGAAAATATTTTCTCATGGGCGACTTAATCCATGATGTTAACAAAATGGTTTAAGTCGCCCAGGTAAAACTTGTCTTATTCCCCAGGTATGACTTAGATAATTATTTGCTATGGGCGACTTAAACCATTTTGTTAACATCATGGATTAAGTCGCCCATACAAAAATTACTAATATGGTACTACATTATTTTTTAGCTTGACCCTTGGCATAGATGTTGTATTCCCCCAAAGTTCCCCTGCCCCATTTTTTCTTTATTTCTTCCCCCCGGAAACCCTTTCCCCCGGGGGAGTTTCCCCCAGGAATGATTTTAGATTGTATTATATATAGGGATATTTTATGTATATCCTTTATATATATACTATGGTTTTAAGTCGCCCAATGGGCGACTTAAAACCATAGTATATATATAGGAAAAAATTCCTATATATAATACAATCTAAAATCATTCCTGGGGGGAAAATACCCCCCTTGGGGAAAGGGTTTCCGGAGGGGACAAATATCAAAAAACGGGGCTTGGATAAAGTTTTGGGGGTATACAAGGTAGGTAGCGCAGCTTTATTCATATGGCGACCTAAATGATACCCCTTGTTTCAGAGAAACGAAGGTAAAAACTGGAGGGTGTTAGTACAAAAATGTTGTACCACATTAATATTTTGTATGGGCGACTTAATCCATGACGTTAACAAAATGGTTTAAGTCGCCCATAGGAAGGGGTTTGATAATGGAATAAAGGTGGTATACTGTCTGGCACCAGTAGAGGCGGGCAGGATGTGAAATAAACATTTGGCGGGCAGGATGTGAAATTAACATTTGGCGGGCAGGATGTGAAATAAACATTTGGTGGGCAGGATGTGAAATTAACATTTGGCTTATAATCAGAGTCAGACATACTCACCGGCCTGCAATGAAATTAACATGTATAGCCTTTAACGGTATTGGTGAAGGGGGTTAATTACTAGTTGCGGGGGATGAAATAAACAATTTTACCACTCTCATAAGTATCAATTACAAAATGTGCAAAATACATTTATGGGTTGCGGCTAGTATGTCATTGATAGATAGGATAACACTTATCTCTAAAAAATGTCCCAAAAATAGATATTGCCTTTATTCCATTAGAGCCCCCGCCACAAAGAAAATGAATGACCCAGAGGGGGTCAGTAACGGATTAAAGGCAATCCCTCTAATCCGTTATTAGTTAATTTAGGAGGACTATTTTTTTTAAAGTAGCCCTTCCATCAGGTCTATTCAGGGATTCGTCTTTTACTTTTACCCACCAAAAACATGTAAAATCATGTGATATGGCGACATGTCATTTCTCTGGGCGACCTAAACCCATAGTGTGCCGGTTTTATTCTCATGCACAGTGCCCCTCCCCCATTCCCTATCGTAATAATGCATTGCCTGTTTTCTTCCCCCATCCCCCTAACCCTATAAGTAGTCATTAGTGGCAGGGATCTAATCCCCACTGCTGACACAGGCGGGATAAAACCACCATCAGCATACATTATCACAGAAGGGCCACCCACCACTCCCCCTCTGGGTGATGTACATTCGTTTAATCTCACGGTCTAAGTGTTAGTAATATATATTGAGCAATCATGGATGTTGAAAACAACATTTTGATTACAAATCTAAACTACATCAAAAGGCTAATAAAGTTTTAATTTCTTCAAAAAATCAAGTTCAAGCTCCTTACCCTTAACCGAAACCTCACACCTGAACTTGTTACACTCACCCACTATTTCCCCTTTACCTTATGTATCGCCTAACTGACAATGCCCCCTCCCCCAACCCCCCACAACCCCACAAGCACGCATCACATCAGCCCGTAAAGACCTGGATATACTGTATATTAATGTACACGTATATGCATTAAAACCAAAGAGAAAAAAACAGCGCTTCTCAAAGAAGTGTGCGTCTTAGACCTCTGCTGTAGTCCCCTTTATATGTTCATCCCTATGATCTACACTCTGAGTGCCCCCCCCCCCCCTCACTCCCACACACCCCTCCATCCTGCCCCTTCCTCCTGGCGTACACTGGAGGAGCCTGCTAATGTGTGTGCCGGTCGACAGGCGACGTCTACGATAATTGATGGCTTCAGGGTGGTGATGGCCATGGAGGGAGGGGTAGGGCGTTTGGGGCTTGGTGATGGGGAGGGGCCTTAGCCTTACAAGTTCCAAGGGCCGCATAGTGCTTTAATGTATTATACCCTTTGTTGCCATGATGCATGAATGCAGCCCTGACGAGTATCAACCAGTTGAATCGGACCGGCATGATGCTTGAATGCAACCCTGGCCAGGGCTGCAAGCATCATGCCGACGAAGGGCATACTGCACTAAAGCAATATGCGGCCCTTATTAAGGAGGCATGTCCCTAAAAGATGACATTTGTGGTCATGATGCACCAATGCAGCCCCGGCTAGTAACTCGCCGGTGCTGCATCGAAGCATCATGCCGACCCTCCGGGAGTGTCTCAACCCTTTAGGGTCGGCATGGTGCTTGAATGTAGCACTGGCGAGTTACTCGCCAGGGCTACATTCATGCATCATGACGACCAAGGGCATGAATGATGCATTAAGGTATCATGCCGTCCTTAAAGGGCTGTCAATGTAACAAGAGTAACGACACTCAGCACCCCCCCCCCCCCCACCCACCCCTCCACAAGTGACAACCCCTCCCTGTACACTACATCTATAGAGCAGCCCATTTCTATGAGTACCTCCATCCATCTCCCTTAACCCTTTTAGGACGGCATGTTGCTAAAAGGCAACATACTATCCTTAAATCATAATGCATCAATGATGCCCCGGCAAGTAGCTTGCAGGTGTATTTGTACATCATGCCTACCCTCCGGGAGGGTATCAGGCCCATAGGGTCGACATTGTGCTGGAATTCATGCATCATGACGACTAAGGTCAGCGAGCATTAAGCACCATGTTGTCTTCAAATGGTTAATTAATGATCTCCCTGGTGTTCATCCACGGTCTGTATTTCACTCATCCTGTACCATTCATCTGGTACCCTGACCCCCCACACAGCCCCAAGGGGGTGGGGGGGGAGTAGTATGTATGTGGCTTCATATCAGGCTTTGGGTCATCCTGCCCTCATTTGTCCTAGAAAATAAATACACACAGGGGAACCCGATTTGTATTTTGGACCGTTCTAAGAATGTAGTATTATGTATATAAATGAACCCTTAGAATGCTTCATTCACTCTTGCCCCCTCAAAAATAGTTTCAATAAGGGGGATATCCATAACACACAACTGTCAGGAGCTAATACATTGGACAAGCATATCAGCCGGTCCTCGATCTCCCCCCTCACCTTACTGTTTGCCCATGTACTCACTATGAGCACTATGGAGTAGGCATCTGCTTGGAGAGTGAGTGCTCGTCCTCACGTGACCTGTGGACGAGAACTGGGTTACAGTGAAGGACCAGCTGGTGGGTTATAGTGGTGGGGGGTATCAGTGGGGAGGTAGAAGTGACATGGTGGCGACAAGTGTAGAGGGGAGACCACCTGTTCAGCCCTGACTCACTTCACCTGATTCGCTGTTATACCTTCCTGGCGAGAAACCTGGCTGTGAGGTCATTATTGAGTTGATTTCTGGTATGAATTAAAACATGGATATCACTCGGAGCATATATAGACCTCCTCTATGGAGGTCACTGCTCCGAGTCTCCCTGCAATCTAGTATATTGCACATTAACACCAGCTACTAATAAACTTCAGGCTGGCACCCCTGGCAGGCTGGCACAGTGATGTGGGTGACCTCCTCCAGGGGCTCTAATATCTGATGCCCTTACGGTTACCCTGCTGTGCTCTCATTGTCGGCCTTGCCAGCTAGTCTGACATAAGGTATAGAGCTTGTCACTACTGAGTCAGATGAAGGATGGCGGGCTAAAGACTAAAACCCAACACTAGCTAATACCCGCCAGCGATATTCGCACGAGGATCTCGTGCATATAAGGGCCGCGATTCGCACGAGGAAACGGGGAGATAGGCGACATGGCGAGAGAGGCAACATGCACGAGGACATGGTGAGAGAGGCGACATGCACGTGGACATGGCGAGAGAGGCGACATGATGAGAGAGGTGACATGGCGAGATAGGAGACATGCATTAGGACATAACACACTTTTCTCATGCTTATCAGCAAGAGTCATGGTGGTGTAGTGGTGAGCCTCTTCAACTGCCACACGGGCGGCCAGGGTTCAATTCCCAGAGAAAATTAGTTTTATGACCTCTTTTATGATGATGAGAGAGGCGATGTGACGATGAGTGAGGCGACATGAATGGGGGTGGATGGCTAAATTCGACACGGCGACATGGCCATTTCTTAAAATCGACATGCGACATGGAGCTTAGTGACATGTGACATGAGGTTTGAAAAGATAGTGACAGGGGACATGAGCAATTCTTAGAATCGACATGGGACATGGGGATTGTTAAGCGACATTGACATGCGACATGGCCATTTCTTAAAATCGACATGCGACATGGGGACCCCCCCATCTATACCCCCACATGACGATGAGAGAGGCGACGGGACGGCGAGAGAGGCGATGGGACGGCGAGAGAGGATTTGTCCATCATAATATGTCAGTGATGTCGGTGACATGTCTGTGATGTCCATGATGTATGTGACATGTCCATTATGTCCTTGACATGTCTGTAATGTCCGTGACATGTCTGTCATGTCCATGACATGTCCGTCATGTCCGTGACATGTCCCTGTGGTCGCCTCTCTCGCCGTCGCATCTCTAGCCGGTTCCTCGTGCATGTCCCCTCTCTCGCCGTCGCCTATCTCCCCGTTTCCTCGTGCGAATAAGGACTCTTATACACAAGAGCTCCTCGTGCGTATAGCGGCCGTTATACGCACGAGCTCCTCGAACGGATATCATCGGCCGCTAATACCACTAGTGACTGAATCCTTTTGAGCAATGTACGTGTGATTCTAAACATTGCTGTTTTATCGGATACAATTCTAACCCTCAAATTCAGTGAATGAAGTATTCCTTTTAATATCTACCGGTACTTAACGTACACCGGCCGAGGGCATAAGGGGATATCCATGAAGTATATATATTTACGGCACATGACCGCAATTATCCCCCAGGAGGCCAGACTTCTCAGAAAATGAACATGCATACTTCATAGAAGGCCCCCTGGCACCAATGTAACATCGCCCCAGAACTAGTTCTTGCTGAAAGATGCGGCTAGATATGTGTGGCAGAATGTTTCCCAGACAGGCTACCAGTCTGAGAGTCCAATTTATTGACTAAGATAGGTTCTCCCCTGATGGAAGTATGGGGATTAGATAGCAGGCTACAAGAGGCGGTGGGGGGGGGGGGGGGGGTACTGTCAGGCCCAATTCAAGTACAGTCGCTGGGCAGGATCTATAATTAATGGGTCTGCAGCCTGTGAGATGTGGGATGTCTCCCGTGCACCAAATCTCTCATACATCAATTTGCATCAGATATGTTGGGCGACGTATTAAACATGTAGCAATATTCACAGGGCAAGGGTTTCCAGTTTCACATGTATTTTGCTACGGCCACATGCGTTAATATTTAACGCACATATCTGTACAACCCTCCTATACGAATATTATGTAGGAAGATCATCTGAATAGATGACTGTACCTTGGTCTAGGATAAAATAAACGTATATCACACTTGAACTTGAATCCGAGGGAAATTACCCGCTCCCTCGAAAAGCTCTATATAGGCTGTAGATTACTGTTACAACACACCTATACACAGATGGCCACCACGGCATCCACGCGTTGTGGGATCCAAGGATCGGCTAACGGTGGTTTAATTCTGAGGAGCAGCTCGCGGTAGGGTTGGGCACCCGCTCATGAAGGGTTTTTGGCGGCACCTCATCATGCGTCTTGAGGGGCAGCTCGAGGTGGGTTCTGGGGAGCAGCTCACGGTGGGTTCTGGGGAGCAGCTCACGGTGGGTTCTGGGGAGCAGCTCAGGGTGGGTTCTGGGGAGCAGCTCACGGTGGGTTCTGATGAGCTGCTCACGGTGGGTTCTGGGGAGCAGCTCACGGTGGGTTCTGGGGAGCAGCTCACGGTGGGTTCTGGGGAGCAGCTCACGGTGGGTTCTGGGGAGCAGCTCACGGTGGGTTCTGGGGAGCAGCTCACGGTGGGTTCTAGGGAGCAGCTCAGGGTGGGTTCTGGGGAGCAGCTCAGGGTGGGTTCTGGGGAGCAGCTCACGGTGGGTTCTGGGGAGCAGCTCAAGGTGGGTTCTGATGAGCTGCTCACGGTGGGTTCTGGGGAGCAGCTCACGGTGGGTTCTGGGGAGCAGCTCACGATGGGTTCTGATGAGCTGCTCACGGTGGGTTCTGGGGAGCAGCTCACGGTGGGTTCTGGGGAGCAGCTCACGGTGGGTTTTGAAGAGCAGCTCACGGTGGGTTCTGGGGAGCAGCTCACGGTGGGTTCTGGGGAGCAGCTCACGGTGGGTTCTGGGGAGCAGCTCACGGTGGGTTCTGGGGAGCAGCTCACGGTGGGTTCTGGGGAGCAGCTCAGGGTGGGTTCTAGGGAGCAGCTCAGGGTGGGTTCTGGGGAGCAGCTCAGGGTGGGTTTTGAAGAGCAGCTCACGGTGGGTTCTGGGGAGCAGCTCACGGTGGGTTCTGGGGAGCAGCTCACGGTGGGTTCTGGGGAGCAGCTCACGGTGGGTTCTGGGGAGCAGCTCAAGGTGGGTTCTGGGGAGCAGCTCACGGTGGGTTCTGGGGAGCAGCTCACGGTGGGTTCTAGGGAGCAGCTCAGGGTGGGTTCTGGGGAGCAGCTCAGGGTGGGTTCTGGGGAGCAGCTCCGAGAGGGTTTTGGGGAGCAGCTCACGGCAGGTTCTGGGGAGCAGCTCAGAGAGGGTTTTGAGGAGCAGCTCATGGAGACTATGGAGGGGCAGCTAAAGGTGGGTTCTCAGGAAGCTCACACTGTGTAATCTTCAGGGGTCACTCCCTGCGGTACACCTATGAAACATGCAGCATCAATATACCTGGCCCCTCCCTACCTAACCTCACCGATGATCCCTATTAGGTGCAGCGTGGGTAGCATGCCGCAGGCAGCACCCGACTCACCTCTAACCCCAATAACATCAAACCCTCCTGCTCCTACTCAGCCTGCTGCTTTAATATGGGGATTCAAAAGACAGTCTTAGAATAGACCATGATCTGTCTACTTTGTCTATGCATATATTCAAGTCAATGCCCCTTGTGGTTTTTTTTATACATGTATATGAAATTCACTATATATATTCAACTTGTGTGTGTTGTAAATATGCATTGAAGACGATCCGTTGTTTTCAATCTTAAGTGATCACAATTTCAATATGATTTACTTCATAAATGATAATCCACCTGTGGGTATGATAGTGGCATCCTAAAATCCATATTAAACCTACCCATTGCACCATGCCCCCCCCCCCACATGCCCCCACCCATCATCCTCCATCCCGCAATTCCATGACACATTCTGCCCTCCCCTTCACTGCAGAGGTCAACATGTGATCAGAAATAAAATCTGTACTGAGCTGGCTGGTGGGAGGGGCGCCTACGTTCATACTCCTCTGATAACCTACTTCTGCCGCCCCCAAGGAGTACCCAGGGGCACTTGTAAGGGAGTCATTTTTTAACAACGGAGGGGGGGGGGGCGGTTTTCTGCGTGGAGCATGCGAAATCTTTTTTCACCCTGGTCAACGGGTCGAAAAATCGGTGCGCGCTCTGAACCTTTGATGCATAGTAACGGTGCGGGCTTCTTGGCCCAAAACAGGGTCCAAATCTTTTACACCCCCCGGTCAAGGGCTCCAAATTTGTTACCCCCCCCCCCCCCTTGTTGATAAAAAATGATCACTCCCTAAGAGGCTCAGGGTGAGGAAGGGGTTGGGGGGGGGGGGTGCATGGCAGACCATGGAGACCCTGGTGCCGGTGCTGGTGGTTGGAGCTGGGGTGTCGATATGAAGGACTGCGTTTGAGATGCCCATCAAGGACCATTCATAAAGTATGAGTATTTCTTAATGCTTTGGTGGAATCACATGGGTTATACACATTAGGCGTTTTGCATGTAATTGTGTCGATGTATGATCTTTGCGGCTCTTCTATCCATATGCTATGCTGCAACCTGTCCAATGTTGAAGTTAAAGTAGAAAAAAAAAAGTAACAGTTAAATTCAAAGTAGAAGAAAAAACAGTCAAACACGACCCACAGCAGCTCTGTGCCTATAAAACACTGATATCACAGGTTTGTATAAAAGATGCAAACCCGGATGCAACCACTGCACTGTCCGTTACCACGTAATAACATCGGTAAATGACAATTTAAAATGTTTTTAAATGCCTATCCACATTTCTAACCCCACAGACCTCCAGGTAGAACACGTCCATATACGCCTCTGTAGCTGCAGCCGGGTACCAGCACTAAGGGGATCGGGTGACAGTTCCGCTTCACTAACTGGCGGTACGGCGGCGTAAGGCGATAGGAGGCTGTCTGAGCTCTGCAATCAGCCCTGCCTGTCAGGTCGGCACTCCGAGACCAGGGCAACCCTCTAAGGGCCGCACACTGCTTTAATGTAGCATGTCCCTTATAGAAATGATGCATGGATACAGCCCTGGTGTCAGAGTGGTGGGTGACTCACCTGAGCTGCATTCAAGCATCATGCCGAGCCTACATGGTTGATTCACTCCCGAATGATTGTCATGATGCATTCATGCAGTCTTGGTGAGAAGACTCGCCAAGGCTGCATGATGACGACACAGGGTATTCTCGGGAGCAGAACGTACGTCACACAGTACAGCGTGGCCCTTATCAGGCTTATCTCCCCAAAGGTAACACCTCCCCAAAGGGGTCTAGATACATAGGCAATGTACTAGAAAAAGGTGTTAGAATCCTTATCGCAAGAGATCTAGTTAACCTACAACAAAATGCATTGCAAAATCTGAGAGATATTCAAAATATCCTCTATAATTGAGATGCACTATGTTCTAGTACCAATATTTGAAGAGAAAATTGCAAAAAGGTGACTTTTTCTAGTACATTGCCTACGTAGCTAGACCCTTTGCTTGGCCTTAGCAACGAGGCCTCCTGCTCCCAAGAATGACACATTAAAGCACTATGCGGCCCTTAACGGTTAACCTTTGGCTCTTACAGTGATTGGGGCTCCCCCCCCCCCCCTGCCTGCTGTACGTCTGTACTGAGGCTCCATGTACCGTATAGGGTGGGGGTGGGGGGTGGGGGGGGGCAGGGCTGGTGGTCGGGCTATAGTCTACAATGTAGTCTACAACAAGTGCTGCTGTGTACACATAGTCAACTACACAGCACCATCTTTGTTGGAGACTAGGATTGACATCACCATTGTTGCATGTCCTCTTATTAACTACTTTCATGTAAATAAATGCACCACGTTGGCTGGCTGTACCGGGTTCCTTGGCCAATGGACGGCAGCAGGAGCTGCCCCATCACAGCCACAGATAGGTGCAGTGAGCGATAATTTTTTGTTGTTGTTATTTTCTTCTATAAATGCTTTTCTATTCTAAATATTATGCAAAACTTAGATTTTGGTATCTGGTCCTGCAGAAATGTATCCGGTCCTGCAAAATTGGCTAGCTGCAAGATCGACTGTCCTGCATGCCGAAAAAGTTTTTGCAAAGACTGGTTAACTGCAGATCATATACAGTGAGCCACTAGAGACGACAGCCAACACTTTAGACTATGGTTGGGGCGCAGTGTTGGCAGTCGTGCTGACACCCCCCCCCCCCCCGTCCCACCTCATCTTCTCACTATAATGCGGATGTGGCCCACTGCTATAATAGATGGCAAATCATACATGAGCCCTCATCATGAGACCATAGCCTAGACCCATCAAACCTCGCCCAGCACCCCCTACCCTATTACCAGCCCCCCCCCCCTGCACTCTCATACATCCCACCATATTCTACCATAGTCTACCATATGGCAACGGTCAATGAACCCATCTATTTACCGTTGCGGAATTTTGATTGGGCAGTAAAAGACCAATTTGGATTATATATACATGGCATACCCGGTAGTTTAATTCTCTTCCTATTGTTTATATCGGGGCCTCATTCATCCATGTATATTGACATATTTAGGGATCTATAGAATCCCAATCACATAGAGAAGCATGCACTTTATGAGATGTTATTTGCGACCAACGACCTATTGACGAACACCCATATAGAGGCAATTACTAAGACACGTGAATACTGGAGGAGAATGCCGCCTCTCCTGTCCCACTTTAAAAGGCAATAAACCACCTTAATCACCTCCATTGAAGCCTAAGTACGGCACCACCAGTCTTCTTCCTGTCTACTGCTGTAGACATGGGAAATTGAAGGATATGGGAATGAGGGTATACGAGGCCAATGCTCTCCAACACTTTAGGGGCTGCATATACTCTGATTTGTTTAATGTTATGCCCAGTTTACGATACACAGTATATGAATGTAGCCTGGTGAATCATGAATCATGCCAACCCATTGGGAGTGTACCAACCCCTTAGGATCGGCATGATGCATGAATGTATTCCTGGTGAGGACTTACCAGGGCTGCATACATTCATCATGACGACAAAGGACACAGCACATTAAAGCACTGTGTGGCCCTTAAAGGGCTAAGTCGCGGAACCAAGGGCGGTGAAATAGGAAGTGGAAGTGACGCGGCAATAGGCTGCATAGGTTAACCCGTTACAACGGAGTTTAGTTGGTTACAAAAACCCTCGAATCAGGACAGTAAGCCACGGCGCGGTATGCTTTAAGTATGCTCGCTTTTGAAAACTTGAATATTTCTCATTCCAGGTGGATCTCTTATCTAAAATATCATATGGTCGTGGAGTATACATGTCTGACACACATTAATCTCAAGGCATTTCCACGAGAGATCTGTTGAGAAATAATATTTTTTCCAAAATCTCCCATAGCGCGTCATCGCTTCCTGTCCTGTCGAGGGTTTTTGTAACCTACTAAACTCCGTTGTAACGGGTTACCCTTCGCACCCTATAGGAATTGAAGTAGGGGGATCTAAGGGCAATGGAAATGGGGGACGGGTTGTCACTGTATTGGAGCTCTGTATTGGGCCGAGTATGAAGGCAGTAGCGGCAGCAATGACATTTGTATGGTGATGGGAGGCAGGAGGGGGGGGGGGGGGCAGGTCGTATTTTTGCGGCGGCAGTACTGTGATTTGTGGCGCAGTGTTCTCGGTGGAAAGGCTCCTGGCGTGTATTATGTGATTGTGACGAGTCCTGCATCAGCGGGCGTAGAGTTGATCCCAGACCCTCACTATGAGCTGCTCACTGTCAGTATGAGGGGCCGAGTGTCACACACACTTGCCCCCAGACCCTCCTCATGAGCAGCTCACTGTCAGTATGAGGGGCCGAGTGTCACACACACTTGCCCCCAGACCCTCCTCATGAGTAGCTCACTGTCAGTATGAGGGGCCGAGTGTCACACACACTTGCCCCCAGACCCTCCTCATGAGCAGCTCACTGTCAGTATGAGGGGCCGAGTGTCACATACACATGCTCCCAGACCCTCCCCATGAGCTGCTCACTGTCAGTATGAGGGGCCGAGTGTCACACAGACCTGCTCCCAGACCCTCCTCATGAGCAGCTCACTGTCAGTATGGGGGGCCGAGTGTCACACAGACCTGCCCCCAGACCCTCCTCATGAGCAGCTCACTGTCAGTATGGGGGGGGCTGAGTGTCACACAGACCTGCCCCCAGACCCTCCTTATGAGCTGCTCACTGTCAGTATGGGGGGCCGAGTGTCACACAGACCTGCCCCCAGACCCTCCTCATGAGCAGCTCACTGTCAGTATGGGGGGCCGAGTGTCACGTACACCTGCTCCCAGACCCTCATGAGTAGCTCACTGTCAGTATGAGGGGCCGAGTGTCACACAGACCTGCTCCCAGACCCTCCTCATGAGCAGCTCACTGTCAGTATGAGGGGCCGAGTGTCACACAGACCTGCTCCCAGACCCTCCTCATGAGTAGCTCACTGTCAGTATGAGGGGCCGAGTGTCACACAGACCTGCTCCCAGACCCTCCTCATGAGCAGCTCACTGTCAGTATGAGGGGCCGAGTGTCACCCAGACCTGCTCCCAGACCCTCCTCATGAGCAGCTCACTGTCAGTATGAGGGGCCGAGTGTCACACAGACCTGCTCCCAGACCCTCACTATGAGCAGCTCGCTGTCAGTATGAGGGCCTGAGTGTCACACAGACCTGCTCCCAGACCCTCACTATGAGCAGCTCACTGTCAGTATGGGGGCCGAGTGTCACGTACACCTGCTCCCAGACCCTCATGAGTAGCTCACTGTCAGTATGAGGGGCCGAGTGTCACACAGACCTGCTCCCAGACCCTCCTCATGAGCAGCTCACTGTCAGTATGAGGGGCCGAGTGTCACACAGACCTGCTCCCAGACCCTCCTCATGAGTAGCTCACTGTCAGTATGAGGGGCCGAGTGTCACACAGACCTGCTCCCAGACCCTCCTCATGAGCAGCTCACTGTCAGTATGAGGGGCCGAGTGTCACACAGACCTGCCCCCAGACCCTCCTCATGAGCAGCTCACTGTCAGTATGAGGGGCCGAGTGTCACATACACCTGCCCCCAGACCCTCCTCATGAGCTGCTCACTGTCGGTATGAGGGGCCGAGTGTCACACACACCTGCTCCCAGACTCTGCTCATGAGCTGCTCACTGTCAGTATGAGGGGCCGAGTGTCACACACACCTGCTCCCAGACCCTCCTCATGAGCAGCTCACTGTCAGTATGGGGGGCGAGTGTCACACAGACCTGCTCCCAGACTCTCCTCATGAGCAGCTCACTGTCAGTATGAGGGGCCGAGTGTCACATAGACCTGCTCCCAGACTCTCCTCATGAGCAGCTCACTGTCAGTATGAGGGGCCGAGCGTCACAGAGACCTGCCCCAGACCCTCCCCATGAGCTGCTCAGAGCTGCTCCCATGCAGCCTGAGGGGCAGCATGTCAAATAAACCTGCGCCCAGAACACCACCATGAGCCTCTCCTATCTACCCAGGGGTGTACACCACTGTGCAAGATTTCCCATTGACAAATATCAGAGAGATAAAGACATGTGTGTATTACTTTGTAGTGGTTAATGTCTACACCAGCTATGGAGACAACATAGCCAGCACCTCACTTAGCACCCCATTATTCTGTTTGCCTTCACAAATGACGTGAGGCGAGCTGCTCATCGTCAGACTACTATTTAACCTGCTGTGTGAACAGCTCCATCCCTTGTGTTCCTCATCCTCCCGGGGGGGGGGGGGGGGGGGGTACTCAGTACAGGAATGGGTACCAGCTGCGGTAACAACCCCACGCACGCGTCAAAGCAAGAAAAAAGGTGGCTGTCAATTACATAAAAATAAAAAGTTAAGGGGCTGTCAATAACTGGAAAGTACTGAATCAGGGGCTGTGACAATTAATTTAGATATTATGAACCCTAAGTTTTATACATGACTTGAGTAATCTATATGATTCCAAAATAACTCCATGTTAAGTATCTCAGTGGCGGATTTAGAGGGGGCTGCGGGGGCCTGTAGTTAAGAGTTTATCTAACATTTTTACACCTCAATTTGGCCCCCAAATTTGGTGTGCGCCCCCCTCCTTTTCCCAAGAAACGGGGGCGCGCCCCCTCTTTTTTCAAAATCTTGGATCCGTCACTGATTATCTCATCTAAAATCTCCTTGATTGACTTCCTTTTAAGTCGTAACATTGTAATATTGAAATGGAGGTACAGTAATCAAATATGCTAAACTATTTTATATCTCATTGTAAGCCTTAACCTCTTTTGTTTTTCAAGGGAATCAAATATAATCGTACTTATACTTCTATATTTCTTTTTGGAATTGCAGTATAAAATCCAATCAAACAAAGTCTTTCTTTGATCCTGCGTTGAGATAATTACTGCTACTACCCACATGAAAAACATTGCAAAGAGAACCAATAAACTACACTGGCGAAATTGCTACTTACTGCAAATTCTGTCGATGTAAATTCTGAGACGTGTACTACAATATTGTATTACGTATCACACTAGTGATACGTGAGGATTTAGGGTAGGATCACACAGGACGGCTCTCTTTTCCCCATCCTTTCATCACATGACCAGCACCAGTTCATGTGACTTTACGCCTGTCCATACATGACTATGATTAGAAAGGTACATTAAGATATTAGCTGGTAGTTATTTAAGCTCCAATGGCCGCCGTACGCACGTTGTATGCAGCGGCATCATTATAGGTAGCCCAGGGACACGCCATTAACTAACTATAGTAGCCAAGAGGAATTGACAATTTGGACTGGGTAAATGGACATGGGTAAATGGACATGGAGGGTTGGGGTGGGGTGGGGGGGGGGGGGGGTGGTAGGTGCTTTGGGGAGGGTAATCTTTGGGTCTCTTCTTTTTTTCACCTGAACATCATCCTACTTATACTCATTATACTGTGAGTTATATTAATGCTAATCTCGTATAGGGTAGAAGTATACCCACTGTTCTGCAAGATAACCGCAGCCACAGCCGCTGGTCCTAAGGCCAATAAAAAGAGAAGGTTGGTTTCCGGTAACATGGTCTGACAAGCTAGACCCGGCCGGCCGGCCATAAAATCCTTAATAATTGTCCGATTTACGAACCATAAAAACCGGCAAATAGCAAAACTTTCCAGAAATTAAAAAAAAAGAGGGGGACCCGGCCCTGTTTTGCTAGACCCGGTCGGGTGACCAGAAACAAACCTTTTTTTTTTGTTGGCCTAAGCATGTGTGTGCATTGGGTGGTGAAAATGTCAATGGTTGACAGGTCATAGCGAAGACCTCTAGTCTTCGTCTTAAGTGACCCACTTCGGCCTCACCCATCCACCCACACAGGAAGGCCTCCATTTCAAAGGGAGTGACGGGCGTTTTGGACAATTGCCTATTTCCCTTCCTAATTATCTCAATTGAGCTTTACGCCGTAGGACACAGACCCATCTTCACAGTAAGAGGAGACCCTTAGGACGGGGGGGGGGGGGGGGCTACATGTACCACTACCTGAGAGGAGCGCCTGCCTTGCCTTATTAGAGGTACATGGCAGTCACTTCAAAATGGGGCTTCTTGGAAGCTGTCACTCTGTCAGAGTATGAGTGTTATTAACATGGACGAGATAGAGGCCGGGCACAATTACAGCTAATTATTACAACTGAAGCTCTAGACAGTGGTGTCTGATCCTGGTATCAAGAGAACATGTCCGTTTAGTAGGTGACCATAAAGCTAGGACAATCTACAATTTCTCTATATAATCCTTCGTATCGAACGATGAAACGAGGGTATCGAACATGACCTTTTCAAACAGTGTTTTCTTTTGTTATAGACATCTACTCCTCTAGCTTCCAGATGCGTACTCTGATACAATGTGGCTATGTATTCTATTAAACCTATCAGTGCTCAATTCATGCATCATCCCGACCCGACGGGGTTGGACGAACATGAATTAAGAGTGCCATGGTTTATTCCACCCGCTACACAGACACATTTTACTACACTACTTACACCAATTTGCTGATTCATGCCACGGGGTATGTTTACATGGGGTTGATACATTCCCGAAGGGTCGTCGTGGAAACGCAGCCCTGGATAGCCACATATGCATCATGACGACAAGAGGGTATCATACCCGGTACTGCGAAGTCCTGAGAGGGTGAAGACGTTCACGAGTTGCTCAGGTTGTACTGAGCAGCTCCACAGAGCATTATAAATTTTCGCGATTTTCGTAAAAAAAAGTACAATTTCGCGCGTATCTAAATTCGCGGATTTCCGAGATTTTATCTCAATACTGTATAAATCTTCGCTCTGTACACATTTTCGCAGATTTTAAAAAATCGCAAAAATATGTACAGCACGAAAAATATCTACGTTTACAGTACTTTGCATTATCTGCACTCGCGCATCGTGCCAGAAAAAGGGCATGGCACATTGAAGCACTGTGCTGTCCTTAAAGGGTTAGTCTGGATGAGTCAGTTGCTCACAGTGAAGGTGTGTTTACCCAGGGTGATGGCACATGTAACAGAATGACCTGCTCCATCCGTCTAGCCTATTTGCCCTGTCTGACCCCGGGGGCAGGGCCAGCCCTCTAATGGCTGACCCATCACCTAATGGCCAACTAGTGCAAATTGGAAAGGGTCATTTGCTTGTAGTAAACGTCTTTATGCTGCCAGAACCGATAAATACTGAAAGTTGTGATTACATGAAAGCAAGAATTTATTGCTTAGATCACGATGCCATGGTAATACACGTATTGCAATCAATGTAACGTGTATCCCCATCAAAGAATATGCCACCAGGAGATTCACACAAATATATTGATTCGTTTAATCAAAATCAATTAATGCTTATTCGTGGATACACATGTGCGGGATTCAAAAGAGTCCAAATTTAGACAAATGTGTCATCGCTGAGATTACAAATCATCGGGCAATGCCGCATAACCAGTCGTACTGAAATTGGCTTGGTGCAATTAAACAGCCCCGACTCCTCCCCGGATCCAGACCGCACTCATCCTTTATGTTCGGCAATCACCCATCCTTCCTGCCGCTCGACAGAAGGGGGTGATCATTTTTAATAATAACATGGGGGCAATATCGCGCGGGAGCGGCAATTTTTTTTACACGCCTCACCCCATCCCCCAAGATGGTTAAAATCTACCTAGGAGCTATAGCAACGCACGGGCTTCGCTAAAAAGGGTTGACATTTTGTAGCCCCCCCCCCCCCCACTAAAGAGGGGAGGGACCCTTGCCAAATCTAGCATTCTCTCCCCTCCAACCCCGTTGTTAAAAAATGACCCGGGGGGAGGGGGGGGGGGGGCACTCTACTATGTATTGGATAACCACTGCGGCACGACTCTGAAAAGCGGTGGCGGTGAATCTCCATTAGATCCCGAAAAGCGGGGCGGTCAGAAGTCATCAAGACCCTAAGGAGGGCGGTTAAAATTATATCATTAAATTGAGCAAGTTTTCTTGCTGAAAGATATGAATAGAATTGAATTTGTACAACATTCAGGTAGACCCGGGCGGTCAAATTTCCCGACCTCTGATATGAGGGGCGGTAGGGCGGCAGTTGTTATCTGCCCCCAGAGACTCAGTGCCCACCCCGGGAAAAATGACCACTCCCCAAATGCACGGCCTCCGCTTGATCAGCTCCGTCCATCATCTTACCATACCCCCAGACGCACTCAATGACCTCCAGACGCCCCCCCCCCCCGCGTCCCGATCACGTGACCGATGGTCATCGCTCCCCCCTCTGGAGTAGACGCCCATCGCGCTCTAACGGTAACTTCCGGCGACTATAAACGCCCAGAACGAGGCACTTCCGGTGGGGAGGACGGCGGGCGCTACTTGGTCGTTCACCTCCATCAATATTCATTTTGGTGTCGCTGCGTGATTCTCGGGATCGACGAGACCACGGCAAGCTGATGTCTAGACTCGCGCACCAGTCTCTACTGCGGTGGGACTGACGGTGTGAGACTATCTGACTGCTGCTTGTCCACAAGCTACAAGCTACAAGTTGATACCCTTGCACCTGATCTTGCATTGCAATAACCATAATTATAAATATTGCCTTTTCCGCCATGTTTCTAGGATTAGGTGATCGTATCTATTAGTCATATGCTTTCCTGATGAGCCAGGGATACGTATTGATTTCGCCAGAGATTAGAAAAAGATTGAGCGTGTGAGTGGCCTCACAGATGACTCAGGGTAAGCTGGAGCTGGACCTGGAGCTTATCATGTACTTAGATATAGTACTCCCTTATTATCATTCATTGGTCAATTCTGGCACCAGAAATGAATTCCTTGTTAAAAAGCACCCTCAAGTCATGTGTCATACATGTATGTTATTCCATTTCAGGCCAGCAGGTGGGTGTGGGTGAGCAGGTGGGTGTGGGAGAGCAGGTGGGTGTGGGTGTGCAGGTGGGTGTGAGCGACAGTTGCAGGCTGCGGGCATGTACCGCCTTTTGTCCCTATCAAAAAGCGAGTCGATCGGACGATAAACGGCAGAGATACGGGTGGTACAATTTCGTCTGCAAACATTGACATCTCGCGCAGTACAAGAAGTACCAGTGGCACCACTCTTCGACGTGTGGCATGTGCTAGCCTCACTTCCACCTCTTCTGGTTCATTTAAAATATAGTTATGGGTAGGTGGGGAGGAGGTGGGGAGAAAATAGGGGGAGGGGGCAGGGGGGAGGGGGAAGGGGGGTGTGGGGGGTTGATATTTTCCCGTATTCTGTGTTTGGGCTGTGTTATTGTAAAATTTGGAAGTGATCTGTGATCCCCTTGTTTGTGCTATTGTAACGGGTTGACTATAAAGTTTAACTGTTATTGTTGTATATCTATTGTATGTTGTATGATGTAAGACAACACGGTTCTATTGTGTTTAATAACTGTTTTATTCATCTAACTAGTGTCGTCGGTTCGTTACATACACCGACTCCTCTAGTTCGGTTATCTATACGGTAGTGTACCGGTACCACCTTCGGTTACCGTCGATAGTTGTTACATAAGCATTTTACATAACTAAACCTAACAGGTGGCGCTGCTAGTACGGTCACGTGGCTATGCAGCGCTGTATATAAGACGGCTACTTCTCCATTGGAAGTCAGTCAGGTTTGGGACTGTCGTGACATGACCACCCTGTGCTCACGGGCTTAACTCTATGCTATAGGGTTGCCCCACTGTATTATATATCTGTTCTGATCTTGTATATCCGCTGGTTATACTTGTACTATAATACCCAAGAGTTACCTTTCCAATAAAGTCGCCGTATATTAAAGTCTAATTTACCTTGTCTGGTTTTTGTACTCAAGTGTTACATACGTAGTAAGAGACCAACTACATTGGTGCCGTGACCACTTGATCGAACCGACCATTGATAGGGTATTAAATAGACTTACAGTATATGGATTACCTATACGATTTTGTCAGCTCGTTCAGCGGCAGGACTAAAACCCCTGCTGAGGAACGTGAAGAAGCCGTACAGAATGTACGCTTCTTCACAGGCAAATCCAATAGGCGGGAGAGCCGGGCAGCCTTGGAGGTGCCCGGTGACGACCTCTCCCAAGAAGCAATAGGTGATCCTATTGTGGAAGCCTTTACCAAAGGAGAGGATGGGGAGCAATCTCCAATCCCGGGACCCTTTGATATAAGCTCCAGGAGATCGTTGGACTCCCTTTCCACGAATCTTTTCTGTCCTGAGGGTCAGAAAATACCGGGTAGAGAGCCTAAAACTCTCGGCCCAGCTGCCTTCGGTTCTACACCGACGGTAGCAGATCCTTCATTGGATCCAGACACGTCGGTTTTCACTGATGGTGCCACTCCTACACCGAACGGTATGGGGGGTGGCGGGCTATCAAAGAAGACTAATGTGGCAACAGAAGCTCCTGGTAAGGGGTACCCGCCAGCAGTAGATGAGCCATCCAGTTTACCACTGGATGGGGACCTACTAGCTGCCATGGGTATCCCCACCAGGAAAACTGAGTTGCACGAGCTCGCGGAAGCCCGGAGGGAACTTGCTTCCATCAATCAAACTAGGAAGTTATTCCTAAGGGAGGTTGATGAGAAGAAAAAGTTCCTACTGGAACTCCAGAACGAGATGGCTTCCCACAAGGTGGAGGTTGACAAACTTTTGCACCAGAGGGTGTCTGGCGAATGTGAGGTTGCAAGCTTAACTTCCTTAGGAAAGGATTTGAGCACGCAGCTCCACTTAGCCAGACAGGACCTCGCAAGCTTAAGGCAAGTCAATCAGGACCTGAAGACGAAGTCGGAGAAAGTACCACCACCTGCCACGGTGGTACCTCCAGTCATACCCGTACCCAGTGTGTACACGACAGTGACACCTGCAAGTGTCCCGCCGCTAGTACACACCACGGTAACAGGTATGACACCTCAGATGGGGGCTAGCTATCTACAGACTCCGGTCTGTGGTGGCGCCTTTGGAGGCACGGCAACACCTCCAGGGTACACCCACCCATCTACTGGTTCAACGACGTTGAATCAGCAGCAGACCATGGTCTCAGTTCCAGTACCGAAACCCAGAGCTAGACAAGGCTTAACGCCTGTCCAGCGGGCTAAGTACGACCGGAACCCGGCTATTGAGAAGCTGGGGACAGACATCGTCCCGCAGGACATCGATGAACTGGATGAACGGTATGCTCCTTTCAACTTTGGGGAGATCAAGCATCCTGATGCAGCCCGTCAAAAGGCCATCGATATTCCGCCTTTCACAGGGTCGCCACCCTGGAGAAAGTACAAAGTTCGGTTCAAGGCTATTGTGGAGAGCAATCGCTGGAACAATCAGCAAGCGCTGGTTGCTCTGAAGCAAGCACTCTGCAACGGGCCAGGTGAACCAGCCCTTTTGGCGTTCGAGAGAGTGAAGATCAAGACATTGAGCTCACTTGAAGAAACAGCTGAATGGGCGATTGGGAAGATTGGTGAGCATGACCCAAGGACTCAGCTGCTCAAACGTGTCCAACGCAAGGACGAGCATCTGAGATCCTACGGATTTGCTCTACAAGAACTGATATCCGAGTGTTATCAGGGATGTAGACCTGACACCCCCACTGTCATCCAGGAGTTAACCTCCAGGTTTGTCAATGGAGTCAGAGACACCAATCTCCAGGCATATCTGCGGGAGAAATGGCAGCCGGACTTATCTCTAGCTGACCTTTTTGACCATGCAGATGTGTATGACACCAAACAGGCTGTTTTTCCTAGTGGAGGAGTGTCGGCAGCTCCATCTGTGGCCCCGAAAGGAGCTCAGGTGGTAGAGGCCGCCACAAAACCACCTAAGAAGAAACAGCCCGCCTCCGAGGAGGTGGCGGCAGTAATGCCTGACAGGGACATGGAAAAGATGATTGAGGGTTTGTTGCGGAAGCACTTGGAAAAGAGCTCTGCGTCCACTTCTAATTCTGGATCCGGAAGGAGAAAGAAGAAGAAAAAGGACACGAAACCTCAGCCATGTAGACGCTGTCAGAAGATGGGTCATTGGGCTAGCGAATGCAAAGCCCCTGCACCCATCGCTGCTAAAACCGAAAAGGAGACGGAAAACTGAATGGGGCCCATCCTCTTGGCAAGGATGGCGCCCCCACAGTTAGCCATGCCTGTAAGGGATTAGTAGACGGTGTTAACTCTTCCATGAACCAAGGCCGCGCAGAGGCAGAAGGGTCTGTACAACCTGTAAGCGTCTGGCAAGGCGGGGCTGGCAAGGACGAACGGAATCCGGAGGATTCTGTAGTCGCTGGCTTAGAGGAGTCTTGGTTAGAATCAATTGCCCAGAGCAGGGTGATTCAAGACTCCCCGAGCGACCCATGTTGGGATTATCTCCTGACAAAAGGGGTTGCTATGGATGGAGGGGGAAGCCCGATGCTGACCTCTGAGTGTGTCCCTTTACGGGGACAGCGTTGGTACCTGAGTCTGGTTATTTCCGGGACGCGTGGTGAATTTTTGGTCGACACGGGTGCATCTCACACCTTGGTCGATCGTAAATTCATGGCCCGTCTTTGCAACCAGCCCGAAGCTCCGCTACTGGGAGTAAAGGCTCGGACTGCTACGGGAGATAGTATGCAGACTTATGGCAGAACTGTAAAACCTATGTTGGTTGATGGCAAGACATACTGGATATGTCCAACCATCACCGACATCACTGATGATGGCATACTGGGGATGGACTTTGCTGCTCTTTACGGGGTAACAATGAACACCGCAACGGGCCGACTTCAGATTAAACATCCTTATAAACAATCTGTACAGTGCGTTTTAAGGAATGGTTCTTCTGTGGCGTCAGTGGCACAAGACACGAAGTTGGCAGCAGGACATGTATCTGATGTCCTAGTCAGCTGCGTGGGAGTGCAGGCCAAACGGCCGGGAATGTTTGAACCAGAAGATCAAAAGCTCTCTGAGTTAGGTCTTGCTGGCTATCATACTTACCTGGCCAACGCTCGTTGGGGGGTGATACCGATTTGTAACTCGAGTAGTAGAGAAATCACTCTACGAAAAGGGACGCCTATTGGTAACACTACGCGAGCATATGGGGTAGACTCACTAACTACGGACTTTGTGGAAGTAGGTGTGGTGGCGGGAGACTCTTCCCACGAAGAGGCTCTAGCTAAATCCAACCTACCAAAACATTTAAGGTCCCTGTTGTGTGAGTCACACCTCACAACCCTAGAGAGCGAAATGGTGGCAAATGAGCTGTCGGAGTTATCTGACGCCTTTGCGCAACCAGGAGATCCTCTAGGGCGTACCAATACGGTACAGCACCGGGTTGACACTGGGGACGCGCTTCCCAGTAGAATCCCCTACCGTCGGTTACCCATGGCTAAAAAAAGTGCTATGGAGGCTGAGGTAGAAAAGATGTTGGATGAAGATGTGATTCAACCTAGTGAGAGTCCATGGTCAAGTCCTGTGGTGATGGTCACCAAGAAGGATGGTTCCTGTCGATTTTGCATCGACTATAGGAAGTTGAACGGACTCACTAGGAAGAATGCATATCCTCTACCTCGGATAGATGAATGTGTGGAATCTCTGGGTGGGGCGAAATGGTTCTGTACACTAGATTTACAATCTGGTTATTGGCAGATCGGCATGGACCCCCGGGACCGAGAAAAAACCGCATTTTCTACCCATATGGGACTATTTGAGTTCAACGTCATGCCATTTGGGCTATGCAATGCCCCGGCAACCTTCGAGGCAATGATGGAAACCATGTTACGGGGTTTACTTTGGAAAAAGTGCCTAGTATACTTGGACGACATCATCGTCTTCGGTGGTTCTGTGGAGGAAACTCTACAGAACCTCCAAGCTGTGCTGAAACGCATCTTATCATATGGTCTGAAATTGAAACCTTCAAAGTGCAAGCTTTTTAGGAAGTCAGTTGAATACCTAGGTAGAATTGTTTCTGAACATGGCATCATGGCTGATCCTCATAAGATCGAAGTGGTACAGAACTGGCCTCGTCCGATGGACACGAAGGAGATACGCTCTTTCATCGGGTTTTGTTCATACTACAGAGATTTTATACCTGGATTCTCGAGAGTCGCAGCTCCCTTACAAGAGCTGATGATTGGAGAGAAGAAGGCTAAGGCTAAAATAGTCTGGTCTCCAGCCGCAGAACAGTCTTTCAGTGAGTTAAAGAGACTCTTCTTAGAAACACCTGTTTTGCACTACCCTGCACCTGTTGGTAAGTTCATCTTGGACACTGATGCTTCTAATACAAGTATTGGTGCTGCCTTGTCGCAGATCCAGGATGGGCGAGAAGTGCCGCTGGCATTTTCGTCCAACAGTCTAAGCAAAACACAACGTAACTACTGCACAACCAAGCGTGAACTCTTGGCAGTGGTGGTTTACACAAAAAAGTACAGACATTTCCTATATGGTGGGAATTATCTCGTACGGACGGATCATTCATCTCTGCAGTGGCTCCTTAACTTCAAGGACGCTGAGGGGATGATGGGTAGATGGTTGAACCACCTCTCTGAGTTTGGCATGACGAATGAGCATATCATACACAGGAGTGGAGTAGATCATGTGAATGCGGACAGCTTGTCCCGCTATCCTATCCGGAACTGTCACCGTGTAGACTGCCGAGACTGTGGGTCTCACAATGCAGTGATTGCGTCTGTGGGTGCGAAAGTTCCTAACTGGACGTTAAATCACTTGAAGGATGAGCAGCTTGCAGATCCAGCTATTTCGAGGGTGTACTCCTTGAAGTTGTTGGACCTGTCCAAGCCTGTTCGGCCCGCACTTTCGCTGGAATGTAAAGAAGTTAGACAACTGTTAGCTCAGTGGGATAATCTTTTTATACGGAACAGTGTATTGTGCCGCTGGAGGGTGCAACCTGGCAGGAAGAGAACAGCTCAGTCTGTAGTGCCTTTGTCACTCAGACTACAGTTGCTCAATTACTGTCATGGCCACCGAACTTCAGCACACTTTGGCAGACAACGGACTGAGGCAAAGATTAAGAGTAGATATTACTGGCCTGGTATGACTTTGGACATACGGCGTTGGGTGAGACAATGTCCCCAATGCTGTTTATCAAAGCCTGGACCTGGTATTGGTAAACTACCTCTAAGTCAAGAGCTATTCGGTGTTCGATTTGCCCGGATCGCTGTTGATATCATTAGTGGTTTCAACACGACCCCCCGTGGGAATACCTGTATGATGGTGGTACAGGACTACTATACCAAGTATGTCCAAGTATATCCGTTGGTAAATCATACAGCTGTTACCTGCGCAGAAGCACTTTTCGAGAATTGGATCCTCACGTGGGGAGGTCCTTTAATGCTTCACTCCGACCAGGGTCGTGAGTTTGAATCTCGACTGTGGGCAGAACTGTGTAGTAAAATACACATCTGCAAGACGCATACGAACCCCTACCGACCTCAATCGGATGGTATGGTGGAACGTTTCAATCGGACATTGATCCAATGTCTCACGACAATGGTTAATGAGCACCGGGATGATTGGGATGAGCACGCTCGCTATATCTCCCATGCTTACAATGCTACCGAACATGCGTCGACGGGCTGTTCGCCTAATATGCTCGTAATGGGTGAAGACATAGTCATGCCTAGTGACATGGTCTATGGAGTGCAGGGACACCAGCTCGAGCAACCCTGCACAGTGATGTTTGTTGAGTCACTTCGACAATCATTACGCGAGTCCTATGGAGTAGTAAGGGACAACTTGGAAAAATCTGCTAGTTTGCAGAAGGTGGGCTATGACACGGGCCTTAAACTCCGCCAATTCAAGGTGGGGGATAAGGTCGCGAGATTTAGCACACCAAATTCCAAAGTCAAGACCCTGTACTCCTGGGATGGTCCGCATACGGTTACTATGGTGGTTAGTGAAACTACTGTAGTAATACGGTTGCAAAAAGGGACTCTCACTAAATCACATGTGGCTAGACTCCGACCTTGGTATGGAGTTCCATATATAGATGACGGTGAAGATTCCCTCGGTGCTGGTCGAGTACCAGCACCAACCGACCCTGCGCTACCAAAAATACCGAAGGCAGGACCAACGGTCATACCGTCGGTACCGACGGTAGCGCGCCGAAGGGGTCGTCCTAGGAAATTACCGATTGAACCACAGTCGTGTGTTACCAAGCCCAAGCGCGGTAGGCCTCGTAAAAAAGGGTCAGCTGTGCGTAAAGGACTAACCGTAGGCACCGGTAAACAAAGCAAGGTGATACCTCCGGTGTCATCATTGCTGGACATACCGGTACAAGGTCTACGGAGGAGCACACGTGTCAGAGAGCGAGATAAAATTGTGTAAACATTTTTTTCTTACCTTGTTGACGACATTTAGCTGCTGGCTTGATTAAATTTCCATGGACAGTTCCGTACTGGGCCGGTGGTCATTGGCCCGGTACTCGATCACCAAAACACAACGAGAAGAGACGGGTTATCCGGTGTGGTTATCCGTTGGAGGTAGAAAAGCACGTGTTCAGGGCGGGTGGCTGGCTTTGCCGATTAGTTCTAAGTATGGGATTAGTTTTGACCACATATTGCTTAGTAACACGCTGCTGTGTATATCCTCTAACGCCGGTATATCATTCCCGGGTTTTCCGGTGGCTCCGCCACGAAAATTGTAAACAACAGTGAGAGTTCCCACCGTCGGATATGCCAGACGTGGGAAGGGCGCTGCCCGCGTCACCTGATCGATTTCTCCCGCCAAATGAGCCGTGAGAAATTGGGTCACCTTGGCGCGTCTTCGAGACGCGACCCCTGATTGGCTGAGAAGCCGGTCAAGGGGCGGGGTCACGGGGGACGGGTGGGGTATATAAGCCCCACAGGCGGCCAGGCTTCTTCAGATCAACACGTTTGCCCGTAGGGTAGCGTGTTGATCAGTGGTGCCTAGGTCTGCCCGGCAGTACCTACACTGTTGTTTACTTGCTGTGCTACTAAAGGCTCGGGTGAGTGAACCGTGAGGTTCACCTACGCCTGAGCTAACAGTATGGCAGCCCGTGTAGATGGCACATGCACGGCCCCGAAGAAGGCTGAGGCCTCCGACGGGGATGACCGAGTTCTCGAGTCTGACACGGAAATGGACACTACCGGTGCTCCAACCGTCGGTCAAGGCTCGGCTTCGGTACCAGCTGAACCTAACCCTGAGGGGTCGGGTGATGTTGTTCCGAAAACAGAACCTGGTCTGGGTGGTAGTAATACCAACCAGGAGGAGAACCCTGCAGGGGGATCTTCTCCGAAACCCGCCGGTGTATTGGCACAAGAACCGACGGTCCCTGATGGTGATTCATCAGACGGGTCCACGGTTCGTGCTAAGACCAAACGGAAGCGGAAGCGTAAGAGGAGGATTACATCTTCCCCTGAAACTCCTGCTACCGAAGAGGTCGCACCGACTGAGGCAGATAGGCTCAAAGCTGTTGCTGATAGAGTGTCCAAGGCGGAAGCCGAAGGATGGTCTGTTGCAGAGAGCAGAGCCAATCGCCGCCTCCGCGCCAAGGCAGCGCATGTTCGTCTAAACCTGTGTCTCCGTGATGATGACCGGAAGAACCTGAGCCTTTCTGACTTAGTTCAGGAAAATGGCAAAATGGCTCTTCCTGCACCTCACACGACCGAGGGTTCAGACGACGAAGACTGGTTGACAGGTGATTCCCACCCCATTGACTGGTACCTCGTGTACCTCAGGGCAGTGTTGGAAGGGAATAAACCTAACATCCATAGGTCATGCCGTCCCAAGCTGAAATATGCTTGGAAGAACTACGTGCCAGGGGATCCCTGCCCGTATGTTCGCTGTCAGCGCCTGAAGGGGGCTTCGACAGCTGCAAAACGGTGGCCGAACCTGTTCAAGTTCGCCCGTCATTTAGTAGAGAAGCACATGAATGTGCGTCCCTACTTGTACTGTGTGAGTGGGAGTACTAGTACTTCCTGCCCTGAGTACAGTGACGGGGAGCTATTCCGTTGCCAACGGAGGGCTGGTTTGGTAAGGCATCTTTGCGACAATAAGGGCGTTCACAAGCGCACTATTAGTCGTGGAGTTGAGGCTGCACTGAAGGTTTGGGGGTGCCACAAACGTGTAGGGAATCTACAGTATAAGTGGCGAACCAACAAACTTAAACAGTGGAATTACCTCACGGAGGCTGACTGGGAGAGATTGTGTAAGGGCGCCAAGTGCGAACAAACCGATCTCGGGCCAGATACAGAAACTCCGATGCCCACTGTCAGAAAGGATACCCCTCCTAAGAAGAAGAAAGATCTGAAAAGGGGCCGCCAGTCATCCAAAGATGATACCAAAGGTGGACGTGACCGTTCCCGCAGTGAACCTGCGAAGAAACGTGTCGCCACCGCCACGGTAACATCTGAGGTCGACCGTAGCCAAACCGTCGGTACCGTCACGGTATCTTCGGTTGCATTGCCCTCGGTTGCTGATCAACTGCCCAGGCAGGAGAGACAGAAACTGGGTGATGCACTGGCTATTGTTCAGAACTCATTGGGTGACGAGCAGGCGGGTCAGGTTGCTGCTGACTATGTCAAGCAGTACAAGTGGAGCCAGAAGCAAAAGAAAGCTTCAGCTCCACAGGAGAGTATCTCACCTATCAGTGACGCTGAACAGGTAGAGGTACAACAGCCGGATGGGGCGTCAGCCCAGCCGACTGCTCCACCCCAGCACGGAGCAACCTCTGACCCCGCAAGGGATGACGAGGTGACTCCAGTACCTGAGCACAGGGCTGTTGACGAAGGGCTAGCAGGGTTACCTGTGTTGCCTGGAGACGGTCCTGCTTATGACACTGGATTCTCTGACACTCTAGTCCCCGGATTTGAGTGCTACAGAGCTAAGATGGCTGAAAACGCAAGTAAGCTACTCCAGTTTCAGGTTTCTTTCTTGGAGAAGTCCTACTTTGAGCAGTACAAGTTGCTCAGAGAACAGGCTATCCGGGAAGGGAAAGCTTGGGTTGCTGAACGCACCAGAGTCCTTGCCGAGCGTGAGGCGAGTCTGGAGCAAGATCATGCCCTCTGGAGGGCTACGATCGAACAGCTTGAATCAAGGTTGACAACTTGTGACGCCAAGTTCTTCCGGCAGTTCGGGCTAAAGCTGACAGAGTGGGAGAGAACTGGTTTTCCAGATCTCCAGTCCAGGTTGGGGCTTGCCGCAAGGCCTGCTCCTCCTGTGACCCCGGTACTGTCAGTACACCCACCTAGGTATGAGATGCCATTTTCTTTCATGGCACAATCTACCCGGGTGGTCAGTGGCGGGGAGCCTACTGCGGCGCCGAGTACCCTCTCGGTAGCCCCAGGTGGAGCCCTTCCTCTCCAGGTGGAGGCTGCTGTGGTTTACACCACGGAGGCCCCTCCTGGAGGAAGTCCTGATGGGGAAGGAAAGCCATCCGGCGGTGTCCCTATGGACACCTAAGGTTGGTCCCCCGTCAGGCCCTCTGGGGTGCACTGTTCCGCCCCTCGGAGGTAAAACTAAAACCATCGACGCAGCTACACGCCCCTGGACAACCGAAAGCAGACCGACGGTGCTGTCGTGACTTAACCTAGTCACTACTGCCACCACACTGGAAGCATCCTGATGTCTTCAAACCGTGGTTTACTACTAAGCCACAACCGTCGGTTCTCTACTACTGTCCAGGGCTCCTGATCCTGTGGTCGCATTCTACTATTGTGACCTATGTACTATTATGGATCATCCTCCTGTGATAATTATTTATAGGGAGGCACGGACCTACCTTTTTATATTTATATTTCACAAGAGATGGAAGTACTATACCGGTACTGGACTCTATCCATCTCTACCACCATAAACTGCTAGGTACTGGAGTACCGCCCCTAATAAGGATGACGATCTATCCCACCTTATTTAGGATACGCTAATATGGATTTTTATATATAAACTTTTCTACGCCAAAGGAAGTGGGAACTGCTATAGTTCCAATTATAAAACTTTTCTTCGCCAAAGGAAGTGAGAGCTATTATTTATATATAAGGACACTAACTCCACACGGATTCGCACCATTGCTGAATGTAGTAGGTGATGTGTTGAGTTTCCAAGGTGGTTATTTGGTGCCTTTACTTTTAACTGATACTAGTCTAGGACTATCAGTTGGACAGTTTTTATATCATGTGCCTACGGGACTATGGTTTGATACCAAAGACTATATTGTTGATATAAACTGTTATATACATGTTAACCTGGTTGTTCATGTATGTATGCCTGTTGTTACTATGAGTAGAAATGTTACTTGTTGATAAATAGATATACGTGGTATATAATGTATCCAAGAGGTATTATTATAATAAAACCAACCCTTCCTACATTCTAAAGGGGGGTAGTGTAACGGGTTGACTATAAAGTTTAACTGTTATTGTTGTATATCTATTGTATGTTGTATGATGTAAGACAACACGGTTCTATTGTGTTTAATAACTGTTTTATTCATCTAACTAGTGTCGTCGGTTCGTTACATACACCGACTCCTCTAGTTCGGTTATCTATACGGTAGTGTACCGGTACCACCTTCGGTTACCGTCGGTAGTTGTTACATAAGCATTTTACATAACTAAACCTAACAGGTGGCGCTGCTAGTACGGTCACGTGGCTATGCAGCGCTGTATATAAGACGGCTACTTCTCCATTGGAAGTCAGTCAGGTTTGGGACTGTCGTGACATGACCACCCTGTGCTCACGGGCTTAACTCTATGCTATAGGGTTGCCCCACTGTATTATATATCTGTTCTGATCTTGTATATCCGCTGGTTATACTTGTACTATAATACCCAAGAGTTACCTTTCCAATAAAGTCGCCGTATATTAAAGTCTAATTTACCTTGTCTGGTTTTTGTACTCAAGTGTTACATACGTAGTAAGAGACCAACTACACTATCATACCTAAATTCATTCTCTGCATCTGACAGTTTACATGTCCCACTTTTTCTGTTGTGTGTTTTAGACTGGTGGTAGAATGTGCCCAGTTTTTGCCCAGTTTGGGGGTAGAAAGAGAGAAATACGGGCAAATTCGCTGAAAAAGTCATTTCTATCTTCTGTTGAAAACGCTTAAGCCTTGAAGTCTATGGGTGTCCGAAGCGGGTGATAGATTTGGTTTAGTACATTTCCATAATAGCAAAAGAGAGAAATAAATTCGTGAAGATCGCAGTTCAATATTTTGAAGAAAAATTGAGTTTTATAGAAATTTTTTTGAGGAAAATGCTGTCCCCCGATCTTGCCTATGTCATGGGTTTTTCCACATGTCTCTATGTCGAATGATAACCGAAATATAACAATTCTCCTATGTAACAAAATAGTCTTAAAATGCAAAATTGGTAGGTGTATATTACTCAGGGTTAATTAAACCCTGAGTCAATAACTTGAGATGTCTTTCCAGCCTAAGTTATCTCGTATTTCTATCGTCTGTGCTTTTACAATGCATATATGGCCAGACAAACAGACGCAGAATAGAAACAAGACTGTGAAATGGTCAATTCCAAAAGTCATTATATTTATCAGAAAAGAGGGCAATGGGTGTCGGGGTGATGTATTTTCATACTACCACACCCCCTATACAGCTACAAGTAATGATCTCCCAGCACCCGCGGCATCATTTGCCCGGTTTGACTGCACTCCCCGACATGGCTTCACCCTCGTACTGGCGGCTTCATCTCGGCCTTCATCTTTAGCACGTCATCACCATATTGATGGAGATTGCTGAGGTAAGGTGATTTACTGTCGCTGAGGTTGTTGGGGGGGGGGGGCAGAGAGGGAGATGTAGCTGATGGTGGGGGGCAGAGGGGGGTGATGTAGCTGATGGTGGGGGGCAGAGGGGGGGATGTAGCTGATGGTGGGGGCAGAGGGGGTGATGTAGCTGATGGTGGGGGGCAGAGGGGAGATGTAGCTGATGGTGGGGGGCAGAGGGGGTGATGTAGCTGATGGTGGGGGGCAGAGGGGGTGATGTAGCTGATGGTGGGGGGCAGAGGGGAGATGTAGCTGATGGTGGGGGGCAGAGGGGGTGATGTAGCTGATGGTGGGGGGCAGAGGGGGTGATGTAGCTGATGGTGGGGGGCAGAGGGGAGATGTAGCTGATGGTGGGGGGCAGAGGGGGTGATGTAGCTGATGGTGGGGGGCAGAGGGGAGATGTAGCTGATGGTGGGGGGCAGAGGGAGGATGTAGCTGATGGTGGGGGGCAGAGGGGGGGATGTAGCTGATGGTGGGGGGCAGAGGGAGGATGTAGCTGATGGTGGGGGGCAGAGGGGGTGATGTAGCTGATGGTGGGGGGCAGAGGGGGTGATGTAGCTGATGGTGGGGGGCAGAGGGGGATGTAGCTGATGGTGGGGGGCAGAGGGGGTGATGTAGCTGATGGTGGGGGGCAGAGGGGGTGATGTAGCTGATGGTGGGGAGGGGGGCAGAGGGGGGGATGCAGTGATGATAAAAGTGGGTGTGGAAGTTGGTGTGGGATTGGGTGACGCTATTTTTTTTTTTTTTAATACGGTTTTATTTAATCCTGGTTAAAAGTTCAACATGTGTTCTTCCACGAAATAACCAGTCGAAGGAGGGAAGCGGCCTCCTCCGTATATACACTGTGAATGATTGATCTGCTAAAAGTACATTTTCAGCTTCCAACTTATGTGAACATGATATGGTGTGATAACTGAGGTGTACAGGATGATGAAGTTTAAAAGAATACAGATAATGTAAAAATGAAGTACAAATATATAAATGACGTTATACATTTCAGGTACGCCACATGACAGGACGAATACAAGAACCAAGTTCTGTGCCCGGGGGTTTCAATATGCAGTCGGGGCTAGATAGCCAATATAAAAATAATAATGAATATCACATTTTCAATTATTTACTCATACTCCTAAGGGACCCGGACGGATACATATGTATGGATGTATATTATCACGCGGTCTTTAATTGTGACATGTGTGAGCTTAAGAATAAAACAGCTCTTAGAACTTTACTCGTTTTGAAGTAGTTAGTCAATTAGTCAACCAGCCAACCGATAAATTAATTAGTCAATTAATTAATTAATCAACCATCCTCCAACCAATTTCCGATCACCCAATCAACCATCCAACCTAATCAAGTGAGGCAATATGAGGGTACCTAGGACTACCTAGGATCTATATCATTAATAAGACCTGTCCCATCAAACTGAAGGTATGGGTAGTCATACCTCCAGTTGTGAATGAAGATTTTGCCCAGCCTTCTCTTTATCTGAATCCTGAACACATCTTTGTCAATTAGCCACCTGAGTTGGGGGTCTAATGCGTTCCATCGGGACGCAGCCTGATATGTGGGACCTCTTATGAACATTTGTAGCCTATGTCTGGGGAGCTTAATACATGGAGCTGAGGTAGCACGAGTTCCAGAATCGGGCAAAATGTCCAGCTTTCCAGCGTACACCAGTCTATGGCATGTGGCCAGCTGAAAATAGATTCTTCTAAGGTCAAGCGGCAGTATTTTGGCACGTTTGTACAATTCTTTCACAGCGCAGTCGGTTGGGTCTAGAATTCTAAAACAGATACGAAGTGCCACATTACAGTAAATCTGCAACTTCTGAAAACACGCTACCGGTAGACTGGTTAAAAATATACATCCATAGTCAAAGTATGGTAATATCATAGTTTTGAACAGTATTAGTGCCGTTTCATCGTCCATGCTCATTCGCTTATGCTTGAACATCCAGATTTTATAGGAAATATTCTGGATCATCCCATTATATAATTTCCTGAAAGACAGATCGGAGTCTAGCTGGATACCGAGGTACTTGTAGCATACTGAGGACTCTAGGCTATGGCCATTAATTTTAAGATCAAGAGGAAAAGGGTCCTTCTCTCTGGTAAAGAGAGTGTGTTTAGACTTGGCCGGATTTATAGTAAGGCTATTTCTGCCACACCATGCTGAGATTATGTCTAAGTCCTGTTGGAGTGTTATGCTGATTACCTCGGTGTCCCAGTGTCTACACATTACCAAGGTGTCGTCGGCATAAAGCTTGATAGAGGATTCTGTATTGAGTGCAGGAAGTGAATTTACGTAGAGAATAAAAAGAAGTGGGCCGAGGATGGAGCCCTGCGGTACTCCGTATGAGAGGTATTTCCAGCCAGAAGTTATATTATTACATATTGTTTTCTGTTTTCTTCCTTGGAGATAACTTTCAAACCATTTTATAACTTTTTGGGATAATTTAAATTTGTTTAATTTGTTTAGTAGAATAGTGTGGTCTAAAGAATCAAAAGCCTTGGAAAAATCGAGATATATGACTCCTGCACTCATTCCAATAGATAGAGCATTTTGCACTGCCTCCGAGACCTGGTATACCGTATCTTGGGTTCCATGGCAACGGCGAAAACCATTTTGACTAGAGTTCAACAAGTTATTCTGTTCTAGGAATGGGTACATTTGCCTGTGAACCACTCTTTCAAGAATCTTTCCCGGCACAGCCAAGAGAGATATAGGTCTGAGCTGAGTCGGGGAGGACGGATTGTTCACTTTGGGGATCGGTATAACTTTGGCAGTCTTCCATTTGTCTGGAAAAATAGACATTTCTAGAGACATGTTAAGGAGCTTAGTGAGCGGGACTACCAGAGTTCTGAGACTATCTTTTAGTACCTTACTACTTAAATCATCTAAGCCTGATGCTTTGTATATGCTGACATCATCTATGAGCTTTAGTACATCCTTCTCTACTACAGGGGTGAAGGTGAAGCCGTCCACCAAATCATTTACATTTACATTTGGCGGGTCTTCCTTGTCCGCTCCATTAACCGGTACAGTTATGTCGCGAGCCAACTTAGCGCCTATGCCAGAGAAGAAATCATTGATATTGTCAGCAGCGCTTTCGGGTGGGAGGGGGACAGAGTCCTGATCCAGGAGATTTATGGGGGCAGATTTTACTTTTTTAGGAATTAATTGCTCAATGATTTCCCAAAACTTCTTAGGATTTTTCTTATACTTTCTTAACTGCTGCCGAATATAGGCGGCATGAGCGAAATTTACCTCATTATTAGTTCTTGTTCTTATCTCTCTGGCCCATTCCTGTACCAGTGGATCTTCAGAGGTATGGGCGACCTTTAGAGCTCTGTCCCTCTCCCTCATTAACCTCAACAACCTATCCGACAACCAAGGGGGCTTTTCGCGGTGGAAATTAAAATCTTTGACTGGGAACAATTGATCCGCCATACCAATTATCCTACCGCATAGTTTGTCCCAGAGAGAAACTGGAACATCTTGAGGTGTAATTTCAATATTTGGATCCAGGTTCTGACTGACGATGTTATAAGTGTACCTAGCGTAGGTTCTGCCCCTGAATGCTGCCTTAATGTAGTGTGACCGCTGCTTTTTCATTATGCAGTACTGTGGGACATGATCGCTTACATTTATATTAAATACTCCTGACTCGGCAATATGTGGCGAGTTAGTGTATATTTGGTCAATAACATTTGTCTTGTTATATAGTGGGCGGGATGGGGAGGAGATTAGAGGGACAAGGTGGTATTTCTTAGTGAGATTATCTAGGGCTGAGGTGGGATGTTTCTGAGCTGAGACGTTGGTGTTGAAGTCACCCATTAAATATATAAAAGGGTCTCTGTGTTTATGCCTCACCACTTTCAGCGCTGAAGCTAAGTATTTCAGAAATTCTTCCACCTTGCCTGCCGGGGGTCTATATATTTGGATAATGAACTCCGGCCTACATCCAACGCGCGCAAGTCTAATGGCCATTAGCTCACAATCAGAATTTACAATGTTACATTCAGCCTCAGCGAGCCTATCATGCGCGTGTTGGTGCGAGATCAGCATACAAATTCCTCCAGCTATGCCCTCCTCCCTATCTAGCCTGTGGACTGTGTACTCATCAAATTGATTGTCACTGTCTGGCATATTCGGTTTAAGCCAGGATTCAGTAAAGCCCACTACATCAGGGTTTTTTGTGCACATGACATACCTTAAAGTCACCTTTTTATGTGTCATACTTCTTACATTCCATGACATTAACATTAACCCTTTGGGTTTAATATACAGTGGGTCCCCTGGAGGAAGAATATACGGAGTATCAGGGATAAGAATAAGCGCAGTTACATGATTCCTCGGGCAGACACATAGAACATGGATTGTCTGAGACAAGGACAAGGTAGGGGGGGGGGGGGTTTGGATTATCTGACATCCAGATGTGGGGGGGGGGGGGGGTTGGGGGTGGGGGGGGAGATGGTATTCCCCATCCGGCAAATTTGAGTTTGGATTTTTTGTAAGTTTCAAACTTTTCTGCGTCCCGATAAACTACTGTTGTTAATTTGTCACGGCTAGTCAGGGGGTCTACTTGTCTCCGTCAGCCACTTACAAAAGATATGTAACTTATAGCACATACAAGACATATGTAGCACCCACTTTTATCTTAATATGTGATCAGTACAGAGGGGGGGGGGCTTGAGCCCAAGAGAGGTAATGATACATCCTAGTAACGTAACACTCTAGTCAATTCTTCAATACCACTAACCGCAGTAGTGTATATTTTTACATGCACCTTATCATCATTAACTATTAATTCTACAACAAGTAACAAGAAGGCCCATAGTAACATCAAATCTGGGCGTATTAAACTTGAACTACAGACTACTTGTGAGGGTGTCTGAAATATTAGGCAGTCTGATACAGAGGGAGATGGAATTTCATTACTACTACTCCACGTGGGGGTTACATGCAATCATGACACAGTTGTTTTCCCCATGGTACTCGGCGTTAATTCATTAACCGTGTACACTGCACCTGGTTTACATTATTTGAGTCAAGATGTACAACGGCGTGTCTAGACAATACTAATGCATAGGAGTATACTTTCTAGGAAAGATATACAAATAGTGTTCTTATTTAGGCATCACATCATACCACTTAACTTCTCATATTATATATGAGTAAGGGGCGCATTATTATAAACTAGGAGCGCTCTAATCCTAGTTAGTAGAAGTGTCTATGGCCTTGTCACTGGACGGAGGTAGAGCGGACAACAATATTGGGTATTTAATACCCCTCAGTCTAACAGCCCTCTGTGGGGATGGAATGTCCAGGTGGGCGAACAGGCAGTTCAGAATAGTATTTCACAGTCTATACATACAGTTCATGCATTTTCATCTTACTATTTATACTATGGCATAAAGGCCTGCTACTTGCCCTGAGTCCAGTCTGCATCAGTCCAGGCAGTGTAGCGCTACACTTAATGTAGGGCACAGGGGGACTGGGGGCTGTATTGTGACAGCTATACTTATAGTTAGAGTTAAATGATCCTGGTGTCGTAGACACTAATCAGTACGGACATGGGGTCAGTAGGAGTCCAGTTTTGGTCAAATGCTATATAATATGTTATAGACACATGTTATTGGTTCAGGTAGTCTTAGTCTTAGTGAAGGATGGAGTTAAAGTATCCCTCAAAATATGCTCAAGTAGACAACTAGTGTATATGGATATACTAGCACTGGCTAGTGAGATATTAGATTACTGGTGCCCTGATAGCCACAAAGGTGTGATCAGGTTAAGGGGGGGGATAGGATTCCTTCTGAAGGATCTGCTCTGCTTTTTGCATACAGCCGGGAACTGCTGAGTGCATTAGGCTCACTCTCACCAAATCAGTGCAACTAAAAAAGTGACGTACATGATCGGCGGACGTACATGATCGGTGGACGTACATGATCGGTGACGTACATGATCGGTGACGTACATGATCGGTGACGTACATGATCGGTGACGTACATGATCGGTGATTATTGACTGCCCCAGTCTTTCTGATCATCATATAACATAAGTAAACCTTACCAAGGTGTTCATATAATGTCTGTATTGGTATTTAAAATGGTTTAAATGTGTAAATGATTCTAGTAAGAGTATTTTAAATGACATTTCAATGCCGATCATGTACGTCATGTGACGTACATGATCGGTGACGTACATGATCGGTGATTATTGACTGCCCTACTCTTTCTGACCATAATAAAACATTTATAAACCTTACCAAGGTGTACATATAATGTCTGTCTTGGTATTTCAAATGGTTTAAATGTGTAGATGAGTCTAGTAAGAGTATTTTACATGACATTTCAATACCGATCATGTACGTCATGTGACGTACATGATCGGCCATTATTTATTGACTGCTTTAATTACCTTTTCTGACTATATTTAAAACATAAATCAATCATAGTGAGGTGTACATATGATGTAGGTCTAAATATGTGTAATCATAGACAGGTCAAGCAGTGGGTAAATAGGAAATTTTACATGACATTCCAAGCCGATCATGTACGTCATGTGACGTACATGATCGGTTACACATTGAGCCCCCCCCTCCGGCCCCTATAAATATTTTGGGAGGTTTTTTTTTCTAATAAACCCCCCAAAGATACATTACAGCCTGTAGGTATGGTTGGGAGAGTTAAACATCGTAGTGCAGGGGGTAAAAGACGGATTTTGGACTCTGCCGATCATGTACGTCCGCCGATCATGTACGTCCGCCGATCATGTACGTCACTTTTTTAGTTGCACTGATTTGGTGAGAGTGAGTCATTAGTATTGAAGATTGGCAGTCAAGGGATTAGTTCCCTGTGACAGCCTCTTTGTCTTCCTCCTGAGGGATGGTGACCGTAAAGTTGTGCTTCTGTATGCACCCATCATGGACCACGTCTGGATATAGGGTTGAGATGTACTCGTCCAGGGTTTTAGCCCAGAACAGGAGGACGTTCGGTTTTGGCAGCATGTTGTTGTTCAGGTGAGTGAAGTCGTGTTGCCAGGATCCAGTAGCACATGAGTGCACAGGGAAGTGGAGGGGGGGGGGGGTGTGTAGTCCCCTGGCGTCATTCATGCTGTGTATCTTATCTATAGCTGATTCCACCGCGGCATTTAGTATACCTTGGAGGTCCACTCCTGCAGCCGCCGGGCCAGGTGTTGGTGAGGTTTTGCACCCTACCAGGGGGGCCCAGATAATGGAGCCTGGCGGGGTTTTCAGCTGTATGAAGTTATCTGCCTCTAGTAGAGCATGCTGGATTTGGGAGACCAGCTCGGCTTTCTTGAAGGACCTTGGGAATATGTTCCGAGGGAACACTTCTTCTCCGGTGGGATCAGTATACATGCAGATATTATATAATCCTGAGAAAATAATCACCCTGTGTACTGTGCCTCCCAGTATGTACCTGACTGCTTCTTTAGCCATGTCAGCTAACAGGCGTCTGGGTCGACAGACGACGGTGTACAACCCTGACCGGCCCAGGTTATGGTGGTCTAGTAGATAATCTAAGAAGTCACCTCTGGAGTCCGTCAGGACCACTATTACTGGCAGGATAGGATCATATACATTCTCCACTTGGTCAATGTGGGTCGAGGCTTCCAGTGCTGTCTGGAGCGAGAGATCCTTCAGGGATGATACCAGGTTCATGTCTGGGGTTTCAGGGACATCTGGGACAGGCGGTGTTGCGACATCCATGTCGGCCCTGGCTGTGTGTAGAGAGAATATAGTGCATTATTATTCATTCCGAGGGTAATTGGGTATAGTACATGCAGTTAGCACAGTGAGAGAGAGATAAGTGAACATAGGAATATCACACAGTAGGACTCCCGGGGTTAGCCTAGCTGTTACAAGAGTTGTCACACAGTTTATTTCGCTGTCCTGACTCTAGTTCTGAGTGAGTTTGCCCGCCCTGTTAGGGTGTTGTTTATACACCGCGCGTATCTAGGTCATTTGCCCGGTTTCATGGCACTGCGCATAGATGGGGCGTAAGTAGGTCAATTGCCCGCTTCCATGAAAAGTAAGAAAAGTATGAAGTTTAGTGTTCTGACTGGGGCTTTAAAAGGGTGGCAGTCCGTAGATGGCGTAATTTACGGTTCAGTTATCTGTATGGCAGTACTGGGCGATTTGCCCGCCCTCCAGATGTGCTGTTTACCCCGCACGCGTATCTAGGCCATTTGCCCGCCTTCATGAAAGTGAAAGAAAATGAAAAGTGAATTTTAAATTTTCGGTTGGAGCATTACAAAGCAGGCCGTTATTAACCTGATTTACTGTTCGAACATTCAGCATTACCACTTGTACACCGGCAATTGATCTCACCTGCGGCACTGTTCATATCCATTTGTGCTCTTGTAATTATCTTGTAGTATTTAAACTGTTATTGCGCTCTGCGAAGAGCTACTGACGCACGTGGGGGAAGAGACAAGATGGCTACTGATCTCGCGTTCTCTCGCGCTCTCTCGGGTCTCGCGATGTCTCGGGGAGGTGCGAGAGATCCGCTTTGTTATTGTTTACAAGAAGCACGTGGCCGAGTGGTGCAGTGTCCAGTGTCGTTTAATATTGGCGAGAAGGATTATTTTAATTATTTTAATTCTATTAAAGTTCATACACAGTTCAGGGTTGCAGTTAGTAGCATTATGGGTGTTAAATCAAGGGCAGTATTAGGGCTTCAGCTAAATTTTGGGATTGTCGTGTCCTACTATGTGCTAGCCGGTCTCTCACAAATACCAACAGTGTGCATGTACATTACCCTTCTAGTGGAGTGCGGGGTGGAGGCGTCACCTCCAGTGGTAGCGCTCCAGCGTTGCCCTCCCCCTCCCGGCCCAGGGCCAGGGTAGGGGGTTTGGGTGTAGCAGGGGTTGGTGAAGTAGAGGCAGGTGGTGCTGCGGTCCTCGGTGGTCTAGCTGGAGTGTCAGGGCCGGAGTCAGGGCCGGAATCGTCTGGAGAGTTGCCTAACTGTTGCATGATCCTCATTAGGATTTTGCCCATGACATTTCTACCATTCCACTTCCCCTCGCTGATTTCCTTAGAGAAGATACTTGCCCCAGCAGCAAAGTACCTGTCTCTTGTAGCCTCAATTAGCTGTTTTCCTCGGAATTGCTGGAGGAAGGCGTTCAGCTCCACGTTTTGGGCGAACTTTTCAAATGCCGCCATCTCTAGAGTGTCATCCTGGTGGTCGGCCCTCCAGGCTGGGAGGGCTTGGAAGGAATCTCCTATGGCCTTAATGGTTCTAGGGTCGGTCTCATTCAGGATCAGGGTCGCCAGGTTTTCTTTTTTGTGGAACATGCACTTCTTATGCTACAAGTACCTCGGTATCCAGCTAGACTCCGATCTGTCTTTCAGGAAATTATATGATGGGATGATCCAGAATATTTCCTATAAAATCTGGATGTTCAAGCATAAGCGAATGAGCATGGACGATGAAACGGCACTAATACTGTTCAAAACTATGATATTACCATACTTTGACTATGGATGTATCACTTAGTATCAATAGTCTGTATAATAATGAAGCAGCCAGCAGTCTCCCCTCACCCCCCGATGTCCACGACAGCCTCCCACACAGACACCACGTGACAGTCTGTACACGAGCAGCTCACAAGGCATTAACACCCAATAGGGATTACAATTAGACGTGCTGCAGCCCCTCAGTATGGTCAGCCCCCAATTTGTCAGTATTCATCAGTATGAGACATCCAGTACTGCAGTGTACATAGGGCAGAACAGGTACATACATTGATGCATTCAGAGGAACCTATTTTTGGCATGCAGATTCTCTTGATGGTTTTAGTGCTGTACAATAGGTCATTGGTATGCATACTAAAACAAACAAAAAAAGCAAAAAAATATATAAATGGAATACTTATGAAATATATAGGAATTAAAGTACCTTGCTTTCAAGTTTCACTAGCTACAGAAAACCTGTAGATAGCTATCGACATTCCAATCACAGAGCGGATCCAATAGGTGCATGTATTGCATGCGTAAGTATTGCCCGTGTCCAGCCTTGTACATCTAAATCAAGTACCGGTACATGCAAATACATACGTCCCTCTTATTGAACTGATCTGAGCATATATGTAAGCCTATATTATAGTCATGACCGGAGAATTTGGCAAAGCCCCCAAAGAGAAAGTTAATTGATAAAACTCTCACGGTGAGGAGCACCCCTAAATGCCCTGTGACCTATCACCTCCAGGGTCCACTGTCCATCATAAATGACCTGTCATTTCTGAGAGTGTGATTCTCAGAATAGGGTGAATTGCTCCTATATGAATGTTTAAATCTACCCCAACACCGAATGTTTAAATCGGTTGTTTAAATGGTGTGAGGTGATGGTATCTGATGTTAATGAGCTAACGACTAACAATTGAGGATTACGACCTCCCAGTGGGGAGTTTCACCAAATTCTCTGGTCTTGACTATAGCAGCAGGACATCACTAATACAAGCACTGACCCCTGTGGTGCCTCCAGGGGGTGCAGGGCAGGGTACCTCACACCACACACCCTGGAGGAGGCTGCCTCCAGGAGGGTAAGGCTGTCAGTCCCCATCAGGCAGGCAATACACCAGCCGGTCACCATGGAGACCGGCACAGCTAGACTGGCCTGCGTCAGCGAGACCCCTCCCCACCACACTATAAGAACCCCAGACGGGGGGGGGGGGGGAGCTGTGTCACTTGTCGATACTTGCACAGTTGAAGAAAAGTGTATGATAGAAAAGGTCCGTTTTTGGTCTTTATTTAAAACCAAAGACTTGAGCAAGTCTAGGGCACAGCCACAAGAGGGGTGCGGCCAGGCCTTGTTGTCCCTGATGGCCTTTGCAGCTGGCCTGTACTAAAGTCTACAGTACTTGTACATGTACTGACTACTAGTTCATGCTACAGTAAGAGGGCATCAGTCCTGGGGTACTGTTGTATCATACAGATATAGGCCTTGTCCACAACGAGTGGGAGCTTTAGTGGAAAAATGACATAATTCAATATACAGAAATTCCAACGATGTAAAGCAGGAATACCTGGAAAATTGTGAAGGGGTTTGAAATATAAAACGTACTTTAAGTGGTATTTATTTATAAATCATCTCCTTTCAGAGATTTTGTCAACTTCATTAAATTAACACACCTGATGAAGTGGTTCAAATGTAATTTCTGATGCAATGAAATATACCGTAATGGCCCGTTTAAGCTCAGGGGTCTCAAATAAGCGCAGGTCACGTCTAAGCACAGGTCTAGGACCTTTCTGAAACCCAAAATCTCTCTTTAAAGGGACTCATATAAGCGCAGGTCTCTGTATAAGCGCAGGGGGTAACAGAGACTTGAGATTTATAAGCGCAGGGGCGCTTAAACGGGCCACTACGGGTAATGCTGAGAACATACCGGTACTCCACATTTTGGAAGGTAAACCTTGAATTTCTACCAGTGTAATGAACATTTCCCTCTTCAACTCTTCTCAAACATCAATTACCCTGGGTATCATGGACGATTTTTGCCGAAATACTTTTCTTCCATAAAGAATTACACTGTCATCATATATTTTTTGTCCGATTGAAATAATCATATCTAACCTATCCTCCGTGCTTATGAAGGGGGTAGCGTGTACTATTGCAGATGTGTCTAAATGTGGAAGTAGTTCATTACAGGGGGTGTAAGTGGGTTAATGGATTACTCACTCGGCACCTGGGTTAACCAGACTTCCATCAGGGCAGGGAGACCCAGGAGGAGGACAGATGACTGCTTCCCACACACTCACCTGTACAAAGGTAAAAACAGCAACATTAATATATGCTATATATATATATATATATATATATATATGTGAAAACAGGCACCTTAATACAATGCTGTATATATATATATGTAAAAACAACCACCTTAATACAATGCTGTATATGTAGTAGATACCCCACAAGGACCTGAGAATATGTACAATTAACCATGACAGACTGACTGGTGCCCTCATAGGGCACCAGTCACTCTACCATTGTTAATATTACATAACTCAGGTCCGAGGGGGGTATCTGACTTAACCTTCGGTTATGTGAAAATAACCAAGGTGTGAAATCCTTTGTCTTAGCCCTCAACCGTAGGTTAAATATATGTAAAAACAACCACCTTAATACAATGCTGTATATATGTAAAAAAAAAAAAAAAAAAAAAAAACAAACTTAGTACAACAATGTTGCACCCCACCGCCTACATATTATACAACCTTTATGAACAGGATGATGCCTCAAGGTTTACGTTTGTTTGTTGGCATGATGCAGCGTCATGTCAGTGCATCATGCCGACCTACCGGGAGTGTGGGGAAGGAACATAGATGTGAGGCAAATATGAATCAGTCTTAAAAGTAAAATGGAAAATAAACCCACATAGATAGCCATTGAGATGAAAGGATTATTTAACACATTCTGGGACATACCGGTATAATGATAATTAAATTAAGATAGACTCGTTTATACACAGGTCTACATGTTCTCTCCCGTGATATATCACCAAAACACCTCCCGTTCATATACATGGCCCCGATACGTTCTACCCGTTAGGTGGCGTGCGGATCATGCTAGACATCCCGTGTGGTCGGGTCAGAGGTCAGACGGGGTCACGTGCCCCAGTACCCAGATTGCCCTGCGTTTTCCGGCCCGGCGCACCAGGGTTACAGCGGGTAGCGGCCCCTGGTGGGGGGGAGGTGAACTAAACCAGGGGCAGCCGGCTCAATGAGGCCGGGGGGGGGGGGGGGGGGGGCGGTAGCATGTGAATATACAGTGGTATCAAAAGAAGGGCCCATGGTGGCATATGGATATCATGTGGTTCAGCGTATGGAATGGCCACCTGTCGTAAGTGTGACATTTAAATGGAACTTTTCCATCGTGCCCCCCCCCGGTTGTATTAATGTATATGTTTTAAAGACGCTGTATGTGTCTACAGATATCTAATTTACCATCTTGGATCGTGTCTGATTTACAAATAAGTATGGAGATCCTGGAATAAATGGGTTTTTTTTCTTCATCGCTATTTGTTTTTACTAGCAAGTACTAACGATTTATTATACCAATCAGGAGCAAGGTGCAGGACAGCCTTGTCATTCTGACTACACTGAAAATCCATAGGTTGAAAGGGTTAGTCAGTACAGACTAACCCAGGTTGGTCATATGAGTGTTAGTCACAATGGCAAAGTTATATTCAAAAATGACCAAGGGGTCAGTCAGTAGTGGCTAACCTAGGTCCATCGTTGGTGTGTTGTATTTGTATACCACTAGTTGGGGCCACCTGTGATGACCACTCAGTGGCTCCCCCTGGAACTAAAGAGACTAAGGTGGGTTGGTCAGTAGTGACCAACCTGACAATAATAACTAATCTAGGTTGGTTGTATAGGGAGCCAAAAAATGACTAACTAGGTTAGGCACTAGTGACTGAGAGGTTGGGCGTATAGGGAGCCTAGGAATATCAGTGTACATGAAGATGAGTGACCTGGGCCTGAGGCCTCAGAGGGGTACAATTGTATGTGGGTGTGTGGCCTATGAGTTGGGGCAGGTCGGGGGGGGGGGGGGGGGGGCTGCTGGTTGTTGGGGTTGTGGTGATGGGGCATGTTTACACCTCCACCTTGGCTACCATGTGGGTGGCTGTGTGTTATAGCTACTAGTATGTCTAGACACACCCCTACCCTGGGGCCGTCCCTAGACCCCCCCCCCCCCCCCCCCCTGTACACACACCTGACAGCCTCCCTCCACACGACCCCTTAACCCTTTAAGGTTGATCGCTACTCATTGAATATGGACCCCTGTGCAGTTCTCTGCGCATATATCTTAAAACTGTCAGAATGTAGCTCGGGACCCCCATATTTTTTTTACATTTTCCATTTCTTAATGATCTAAACTAACCTGAGGCAAAATATTAGGAAATTTTATGGAAAGTTAAGAGTAGCGATCAACCTTAAGAGCTTTTAAGGACTCTATAGACGTTCGGCAAAATTTTTTGCTTTATCCTACATTATCTTAACTAAGATTGACATAAATATTCATTATTCTACATCATTATAACTGCAAAACTGATATTTTTTAGTTTCTTCAAAATACACAATTTTGAAACATTTGGAATGTTTTGGGATCATAAAGGGACCAAAATATGCACCTACGAAAATTGCAAATAAGTACCAAATTGAACGTTGACCGCACAATGCTTTAGTGTGAAATTCCTTTGTCGTCATGATGCATGAATGCAGCCCTGGTGAACCTTCGGAGTACCGTATCAATCTGTCACTGTGTCAGCACTGGCGAGTCACTTCTCAGGGCAAAGTCTAGGTATCATGAGGACCAAGGGGCACACTGCATTCACACACAATGTGGCCCTTAACCCTTTAAGGATGCATGTGTCAGGTATGACCGGCGAGCCCGGCGAGCCCGGCGCTGCGGGCGCCCGCGTGTTCAAGCCGACGGCGGGAGACGCTACTCCCGCCGCCGGCACACGCAGGCGCGCGCCGGCCCGCATAGGCGGCGCTCCAGTCGGCACTCCCGCCGCCGCCAGGCGACGCTCATCCCGCACATTGTTTCCCACAGACCAGCATAAGGGTCACCCCTTTGATGTACACTAACAGGGGTAGACAAACTATGGAGGGGTATTGTGTGACTGTCTCTCTGACTGTTACAACCCTCCAACCACTGTCAACTGACACTAACACTCAAGATGCCATGCTGGTGGCCTGGCCCCCTTAAATAGGGTCAGGTCCCAGCACTGGGCATCTCCATCCTCACTCTACACTTGGACACCACAGAGCAAGGACCTCTCCACTGACTGAGAACAAGGCTATAGGCTATGCCCTACTAGGCCCAACTATCAGACATGGTGTAGGACCCCCTTGGCTCTAGTCCAGTACTAACCTCAGGGTTATTAGGTATATTTACCAAGACCTATATTATTGTGTGGATAGGTGTAACTGAGTGGAACCTACATTGTACTACTGTACTGTTGCTGTCAACTTGTAATAAATACCAACTATACTACAAGACCACAAGACTTAGTCAACTTACCTCATATCACATTACAAGGAGTCTCCCAACTAAAGGGGATTCCTTGTATGACAAAGTGGTGGAGAAGTCCTAACAAGATCCCACAAGCTGGCAGCACAGACTACCAAGACTCACCTCCGCAGCAAAGGACCAGCTACCCCTGGATCTCTACCCAGCAGGAGGAGGAGACCCAGCTCCAAGGAGTCATCCAGGAGCTCCACTCCAACACCCTCAGCTTCACCACACCACACCACTCAAGAGAGTGACTTCCAAGGCAAGCTTCACCTGGACACCCTAGCTGCCCTGGACAGTATCCAGGACACACAGAGTGACTTGTTCTCAAACGGTCAGCATACCCCAGGATCAGGTATGAGTGACGATGAGACAGTACCCCCAGGCCAGGCAGCCAAAGAGGAGGCTGAGGCACTTCTACTCATAGCCCAGAATGTAGAAACTCATGTGGATAAGACACTTAGGCCTGAACTAACAGCCCTACACACCACACATGAGGAAAGCACCAGCCGAGCCTTAAGGAAGGCCAAAGAGGAACAAGAGAAGGAACTAATATTACTCAGACAAGCCAACCAGGCACTGAAGAACTGTATGGAGACCCAAAAAGCTGAAGCCGCTCAAGCACTACTTGATATGCAAGCTCATCTACAAGTGACAATGAAAAACCAGCTAGCTGAGGCCCTAGCCTCACTCAAGTCAGGTGCACCCAATACCCAAGGAGTGAACCTGACTAACACTGACACCTCCTCAGCACTCCTAGATGCCTTGAAAGAGGAAAGAGTTGCAAGGGAGGCATCTTTCAGTGGGTTAAGGGACCAGTTAAAACGGGACAAAGAGGAAAAATACTGTGATATTCTACAGCCAGAAAAGTTTTCACAGTCCTCTCTCACACAATCCGCCAGGAGGCACTGCACAGACTATGATCAATACTTTGATTCCAGATATGGGTACCATCCCAGTAACAGAATCAAGTATTTCTCAAACTACCTAGATGGTAAGGCAAAAATTTGGTACAAAGCCTATAGGACAGCCCATCCAACAGCAGACTATGAAGAAATGAAGGCAGCTTTTCTGAAATACTTCAAGAAGGAGGACGACAGATTTGATGCTAAGGCATTGAGGAAGCAAAATCCAAAAGAATCTGTATCAGACTATGCCATGGCCTTACAAAAGATGGCCACAGCTCACAACAAGTCTGAGGAGAGAACAAGGGAAGCCCTGCTACATGGTCTAAGGGACGACATCAGTGCAGTAGTCATCCACAGGGAAGCAACTACATGGGATAAAATACTTGAAGTTGCAGAGGAGTATGAGAACCAACAAACAGTCTCCACTGGTAACATTAAAGACGAGATAAAAGCAGAATTAGGCTCAGAGCTACAGGAAACAATAAAATCCATGCAGGCACAACTGAAGTCTGTGACACATGTAAACTCTATGATTGTGAAGCAAACAAAGTCACAGAAAAATGGAAACCCCTCAAAGAAAGCCAAATCAGACCCAAAGACAGTTCAAATGGATCACTCATCAGAGGATGAAGACCAAAGCCTAAACCTCATGTCAAATGAACATGTGAGGAGGCAAGAACAAAGGGCACTGAAGGATCAAGGTAAACCCAACAACAGCCAACAAAGGAACTCTGGAAATAACAGAGGAGGCTACCGAGGCAAAAACTTTGACCCAAACTTCAGAGATAGCAACAGAGGAGGACAACGAGGCAGAGGTGGATACAGCCAAAATAACAGCCGAGATCACCAAAGCAACAGTCAGGACACCAGCCGTAGAGATAACAGCAGAAGTCGTGACAACAGCAGACACCGTGATAGTAGCAGAAATCGCGACTACAATCGCCGTGATAACAGCAGAGACCGTGATTACCACCGTCGTGACCAGAGCAGAGATCGTGACTACAACAGAGGTCGGGATCAAAACCGTCGTGACTACAGCAATAGTCGTGACAGACAGCATGACTACAACCGCAGTCGTGACAACAGCAGAGGTCGAGACAGCTACAATGGCTACAGATCCAACACACAAGGCTACAACCCCCAACAGCAGCCCCAACAGCCACCTCAAGCTATCCAGCCTGACGTGCTTCAACAGATCAAGCAGCTACTAGGATCTTCAAACTCGGGAAACTAGAGACCCACAGCGCCGCTGGGCCAGTGCGTTGTGAGCCTCTCCAACCCCCCATCAAGATCCAAGATCAACAATCCCTAGGACAACCAAAGACAATTGCTAGTATAGCAGAGACAATCCCCCAGATGCACACTGGGAAATCAAGCCGACCATCAGTGATTCACATCACACCTCAACAAGATGCATCGCAAAAGGAAATGGGTGAGAGTACCAAAATTTCTGTTGAACTTCTTAAAAATGGCTGTTTAAATGCAAGATTCTATGAACACACTGAAATACCTTGTTTAGTTGACACCGGTGCCACTATCACCTGTGTCAGGGATACTTTTCTTAGGGAAATTCAGAAATCTCGAGATGTAGAAATCAAAAAGAGAAAGTTCAATGTACACTTAGCAGACGGATCCATATGCCATGTAAGACAAGCAGCAGTATTGAAATTCAAAATTCATGGTACCAGATTCGAATTCCCATTCTCAATTATTCCAAATCTCACAAAGCCAGTTGTCCTAGGCACAGATTTCTTAAAAGCAACACGATCACAGATCGAATTCAATGTAGACCCAGAGCTACAAGTCAAGCCAGTCCGAGCTGTTAGGGAGGCTACAATCCTTCCTTTCACAGAACTAGCAGTTCTAGGACAAGTCACATCCCTCAAATGTTTAGAAGGATGTGTAGGCACATTAGACAATTTGCAGAGGAACAACAGAGTTCCATACCTAGTTCAAAAGGGAGTAGTAACACCCTCAGAAATGAACAGGCACCCAATCATACTGCTCAATACAAGCCACCGACCATACAAGGTGAGGAAGGGTGATATAATAGCCCTATTCACAGAGGTAGATCCCTCTGAGTTACATCAACCAGATACTGACATCCCTACTGAGGAACCCACACTACAAGTGCTAGACACTGAAGAGAATTGTAGTGACACAGAGTCAGACTGTGCCTCAGTATATGCAGATCCAGATACAAACCGTGGAGATGACACTGATGATGAATTGGCCACAATTCACAGTGAGGCTCATGACATTATGCCAGACATAATGGAAAATGTGCCACCCAAATGTGTACTAACAGATATTGGACAAGAGAGACTCCAAAAGTTACTCCACAAGTATCAAGATGTATTTGTAGGTAAAGACAATGACATAGGTACAACCCACCTATATACACATTCAATTCACATCAAACCAGATGCAGTACCATGTCACTACCTACCATACAGGCAGACGCCTGAGAAGCAAGCTAAGATGGGAGAAGTCTGTGAAGACCTAGTCAGACAGGGCATCCTCAGAGAATGTGCAGAGGGACCCTGGGCATCCAGATCATTTTTAGTACAGAAAGCATCTGGAGGCCAACGTCTAGTCACAGACCTACGCCACGTCAATGCTAATATGATAAACCAAGCTTTATCAACGCCACGTGCAGACGACACACTAGACATGATAGGGTCACTCAAACCTACTGTTTTCAGTAAACTAGATGCGCAACAAGGGTTTTTCCAAATTCCCATAAGAAGGGAGGATCAACACAAAACTGCTTTCATAGCAAATGACAAAAAGTATGTCTATCAAAAGATGCCGATGGGTTTGGCTACCGCGCCGGCAGGATTTTGCCATCTAGTAACTCTAATTCTCAACAAACTGAAATACAAATGTGCCCTACCATACCTAGACGACATTCTAGTCCTATCACCAGATGTAGAACGACATTTTTCAGACCTTGAAGATGTCTTCAAAAGCCTGAGAATTGGGAAACTCAAGCTAAAGAAATCAAAATGTGAATACTTCACAGATAGGATAGATTTTCTAGGAATGCGTGTCACACCAGATGGTTTACAACCATCCCCAGAAAAGGTGGAAAGTGTCAAAACTTTTCCCACCCCAAAATCTGTGAAACAAGTCAGATCATTCACAGGACTATGCCAATACTTCAAAAAGTTCATCAAAGACTATGCCAATATTGCTAGGCCACTGTACGACCTACAAACAAACCTAAAGGTTTTCAAATGGAATGAGGATGCAGACAATGCTTTCAAAACATTGAAACATGCACTCTGTACCCATGCACTATTGAGATACCCAGACTATGACAAAGAATTCAGTCTAGCAACAGATGCTTCAAATGTGAGCCTAGGAGCTGTTCTATCACAACGCAGTAGTGAAGGAGTACTGAGACCAGTAGCCTTCGCAGGTAGAACACTATCAAAGCATGAAAGAAACTACAACACAACAGAAAGAGAGCTACTAGGTGTAGTATATGGGATACTACATTTTAGGCACTACTTAGAAAGTAGACACTTTCAGTTGTACACAGATCATGCAGCTCTAATACCACTGCTCACAAACACAGGTTTGACCCACAGGTGGGCCAGATGGGCACTGGATATCCAACAATTTGCATTCACAATACAACATGTAAAAGGAGATGACAACATTCCTCCAGATGTGATGTCAAGAAGAGAATATCCAGATGCACCACCAATGACCAACCCCCCACCACCTCCAAGAAGGAAAAGGGCAGCCACCAGAACCAAATTCTCTAAAATCCAAACCAAGATACCATTCAACAGAGACGACCCACCAAAAGCAATTGACAGACCAAAACCAGTGATCAGAGGTATCTTAAAAGAGACCACCCATTATGTGTTCTGTCATTGTGAAAGGGAATACTGTGAAGAGTATCCAGAAAACTGTTTTACCCCGGTTGAGACCAACAGGATTGCACAGATGGTGAAAACCACACCTCGTGAACCACCACACAGTGCATCAGAAAATCAGTTGGAAGAAAAGCTGCATAAAATTGCTTCAATCACCAAGGTAGTCAGATTTGCAGAAGAACAGCTGGATATGGAGGAAGAACAGGACAGAGACATTTGTGTTGTCACCACACGTTCAAAAGCAAAACGGTCGGTTGCAGAGGATACAAGGTCTAATGACCACCCTCAGCAATTAGGCCTAAAAGCCAAAAAGAACAAAGTGTCAACCAAATCCTCTTTCCCTACTAAATCCCCCATTTCAACACCCAGCACACCCACAGCCAATTTGCAGAAGCACTCAGACAAAGCAGGTACTGCACAGAAGGCTCACAAAAGCAAATCTGACCCCCACCCCAAAAGAACAAAGGCCGCCTCCACCAGCACAAACAGAGGAGCAGCCAGTTCAAAGGAGCAGACAGTCAACACAGACATAGCAGTTGAACAACCAAAGAAACAGACAAAGACCAGACCTGCACCAAAATCTCCTGAAACAATCCAGGCAGAGAAAGACAAAGAAAGGCTGGCACAGCATATAATGGAATTAGACCAGATGTTAGACCAAATCCCAGACAGTTCAATCAACTCCACACTGTTGAAAGAAGAACAAAGGAAGGACACTGGACTAATACCCATTATAGACTACCTAGAGAAAGGTGACCTACCTGTAAAAAGCACTGAAGCAACAAGGATTAGGAATAATGCTCAGCATTACCTACTCCTAGACAACATTCTAGTACACATATCCCCTACATCATGGAGAAAGACAGACACAGTACCACTACAAGTTGTAGTCCCAAAAACTTGGGTTGAAAACATACTGCAACACTTCCATGACTCACCAATGGCAGGTCATGTAGGTACTTCAAAAATGATGTCTTCTCTCATACCTAGGGTATATTGGAAATCTATGATGGCTGATGTCAATCAGTATGTGTCAACATGTGACACTTGCCTAAAAGCAAAAAGGGCAGTGCACACCCACAAAACACCAATGACTGTAAGGGACTATATGCCAACCCCCATGAAGCACCTAAACTTAGATGCTGTGGGACCACTCCCAGAAACAGCCAGGAAAAACAAACACATACAAGTTTGCATAGATTATTCAACTAGATATGTCATAGCATATGCCACAAAGGATCTCACAGCAGAAACCACACAACATGAGTTCTACAAGAACGTCATATGTCAGCAAGGTGTACCAACTTCAGTTCAAACTGACAATGGCACCTGCTACACAGGCAGCAATTTTAAGAAACTGATGAACACCCAGAAGATTAGACACGACCTGTCAAGTCCATATAGACCACAATCAAATGGATTAGTGGAAAGATTCAATGCCAGTATAGGAACAGCATTAAGGACTTTCTGTTCTCAGAATCAGAAAACATGGGACCTGTATATAGAATCAATTACATTTGCATTGAACAACACAGAGTCCCAGACAACAGGTTACACACCATTCTTCCTACTTCATGGCAGAAACCCTCAAACCATTGTAGAAACTGCCCTAAACATAGAGGAAGAAATCAAAACAGTAGCAGAGCATGTATCTGGAATGATACTGTCTCAAGATGAGTCTAGAAGAAAGGCAATAGACAGAGTCAAAAAGCTACAACAAGGAAGGAAGTCAAGGTATGACAAAAAGCTTACACCACAAGCTATACTTCCACTAGATATTGTATATATCAACATTCCCAGAATTCTGTTGACCACAGATTCAAAGAAGCTTCAACCCCTATTCATGGGACCATATGTTGTTGCAGAAAGACCAACCCCAACCAGCGCAAGGTTGAAGAACCTATCAAATAACCTACTAGTCCCCAGACCAGTACATATTGATAGGCTCAAAAAGGTCACAACACTGAGGAAAAATGAGTTTGCACACAGACTCATTCCCCACACCTCAAAGTTTATCCACAGGATAACAAGGGATAAATCCCAAATCACACTCACCAAAGAGTCAGTTGGTCTAAACCAAATAGTACCCAGACCAGCCCACCACAAGGTGAAAAGAAACTCCAGGCAAGGGAGAATATCTAAGTAAATTACTTTTATATATTGACATGATCATATGGAATATCTATACCCACAGACTATGAATAATAGTCAAATAAGTATATACACTCTATATGAAGGAAATTAAATTTCCAACAACTGTCCAAATCAAGAATGATAAGTAGGAATTTTCATATCAGCATAGGATATGAACCCACACAAAGGACAGAAAAGACAATATACACTATATAGGTTACAAAACAATGTGCACACAAAGTAGAATCAAAGGACAGATTACTACAGGGTTGAAGTCTGAAACCCAAAAGGCTACACACAAAAAGCCAAAAGAGACTACCTAAAGGGATTAGCAACCCAAGCTTGAAGAAACCACAATTATCATACTTTTGCATCAAAGGCTAGCATCCTTGAAAGAATGCAACAATGGAAATGTTTGAACCTAAATCCTGTAAAGTACATGAAACAGAGCGTGCTATGCCAAGAGACTACTGTCTAGACACACCCTTACCCTTCAAAGGACCCACACACCTGCCAGGGCATTCAAACCCCCACAGATGCAGGTAGTCCACACTAATTACCCCAGACATAATTACCCCAGTCAGACAAGCTAACACTGATGGCAGTTAACAGCCACCAGGGAAACAAAGCCAGGCCCTCAATGGATGAGGGTAGGGTGGGCTACATAAGAGGCCCTGACTCCATAGCCAACTCACCAGTTCTACTCCTGCAGCAGTCAGGTACACACCAGCTGGTCCTAGCCATACCAGTTCTCCTATAGCAGGAGGGACTCTGTCAGAAAGCAGACCACACCCACTCTACAATATCATACCCAGTTACTACAATCTTGGGAAAGGACTCTAGCACAGATTGGACATTAAGCCAACACTAGCTTGATCATGGAAAAAGGTACAGTTCAAACACTACACTGATTATTATATTACTATTGGGACCAACCAGGATTTCTGCTCTCAAAACTATGTACACAGAGGCAGTGCCAAGTGGATACTTCACATAAGCAAAAAGGATAGCTCACAAAATCAGCAAACCAATTTAAACCTAAGTATATTGCAAAAACACTAGTAGAAGTCTTACTAAGACATAGAATATATTTTATATTTCAGGCATGCTAAAGCCAATCCTACTACTAGTGATGATGGCCACTTCTCAAGCCATCACATATGTGCCCACCGTTAGACAGAACGTTGGAGCCATATATGAGCCATTACCTGAACCATTGGTCAATGGGCACGATACCACAACCATGATATTGGCAATACCATACCATATACCTGCTCCACCAGAGACCGAAACCAAAATACTGGACCAGGTTATGGCACTAACATTTCCTACCTTGCATGACGACAGTTCTACCAGTCAGATATTACAGCAGGCAAGGGAACTAGATCTGTTAATAGACATAACAGACAAGGAAATTAACTCTACCTTAGCATCCATCCATTTGTTCCTATCAAATCCAATTAACAGTCAAGGAAGGTACAGAAGAGCACCACTTGGGTTCCTAGCCCCACTCTTCAGAGGAGCAATAGGTCTTGCCACACTAGATGACGTCAAAGAGGTCATGGACCAGATAAAGAACATAGACGGCATTCTAGAAGCTTTTTCCAAGCAAGACAAAGAAGCAGCTATATTAATTGATAAGGTCACCCAACGCCAAGACAAATTTGTCAAGGCATATGTTAAGGATAAAAGTATGCTAGACCAAACCATGAACACTCTAGGCCAAAATATGAATTTATGGGCTCAAAATATGACCACATCTCTGAACACTTATGCAAATCACGAGCACACACAAAGAAGGAAGATCCAAATTTTAACTGATGCACTCACCATTATTGTAGCAAGAATGAACTATCTGCAAGCATTGCAGCGCACCACATCAGCACTCAGGATGCTATCAGCAGGCATTATGACTGCTGACATAGTACCACCAGCTGAACTAACGGAGCATCTGAATGATCTGGACATGACACTCAGAATACACTCACCAGGATCAAAGGTCGCCATAACTGACCTTGACTACTATTATTCCCAAAGAATGATATCCTACACCTATTCGGAACGGCACATATACATCCACCTGGATATCATTGTAGCATCCACTGTCTCCACCTTCAGAGTATTTCAACTGGTAACTACACCAGTACCAATCAACACCAAGGAGACACCTACAAAGGGAGTAACCCAATTAATTACTGATGTCAAATTTTTGGCTATCTCTGAAGATGGTTCACTATTTATTGAACTAACAAATGCAGATATGCTAACCTGTCCAGGAACTAAGATCAAAATTTGTACCAAAACTAGCCCGAGAATCCATAGACATGTACCTACATGCACAGTAGCAATTTATTTGAACCAAGCTCAGCAAGTCAAGGAAATGTGCCAATTTACTATCTCACCCTTGAAGAGACCTATCTCACACGCTGTAGCCATTTCACAAGATGAATATCTAGTGACCACAAATTCTCCCACCTACACAGTTACGTGTCATGGGAAACCAGCTACTACTCACAAAGCACCATCACACTCAATCATAGGTGTACCATGCCTATGTACAGTGAACATAGATCACTATTCACTACCAAATTCTAGGTTGCCATGCAACACTACAATTTCATTTCACTATGCTTTGGAGACTATAAACCTACCTTTTCTCGCGGCTCTAAATGAAATCAAAGAAATTGGACCAGACTCCAAGGCAAATCTGCCACCTTTTCCAAAGGTCAACCTATCCAGGACACTGGATATGTTAAGAAAATCAAGTAATATTGATGAATCAACATTACTAGACCTAAACCCATTCGCAAAAACCCTGCTAGATGATGCCTCCAGCCTGGCTAAGCCACTGGAAAATAGACTAATAGAGTCCTATCTATACAAATTTGCACGGCATCCAGCAGCATCTATCATACCAATGATACTTTCGGTTATAGCTACAATTTTGGCCACCTACACCCTATTCAAAATGCACAGAGGATCCACACTACTAGCTTATATGCCAACTGCAAAAGCATATAGATTTGTCACAGAGAAGCCTATGGAGAAAGCCTTCGAAACCCTATACAAGAAGGACACCACCACGGCACAAATAGAACAGGGCCCCACCCCTATTCTAACTATCCATGAGACCCATACCCTTATCATAGCCATACTATTCACACTCACCATTTACTCAGCCTACAGGCTGACCAAATATCTAAAGAGTATGGCAACCAAGCACTGTGGAAAGGGAAAGGTCACAAAGAGGACAAATCCCACAGTAGTACTAAAAGTCTACAAAGGAGACACCAACTTCTCCTTCCCCTTGCGTCCAGTGCCACATGAGTTTGATACAATTATAAAAGCTTCAGCCCCAACATACAGAGATATGATTATCAAAATGTACCCTCTCCCAAAACTAGTATTTGAATGGAATGGACCAGTAGTAATTACTACAAAGAAAGGAGAGACCGCATATTTACTGCCAGAAACTATCAATCTACCATGGCGTGCCAGGTTCAGCATAATACCAGCGCTCAGGGAACCCAATCTAGATTTTGCCATGTTACTACAAAATGACATTTCACCCCAGCCCGTTACCATGGATACCCATGAGTCAAAGCTGGAAAACATCATAATTGACGACCAAAGAGAGAGCACCAATACATTCAAAAATGTACTCACCATACTCACCCAACCACCTACAGCTGTAACTAGTGAGAAAGTACATGGGGAAGAATAACACAATTATACAGGAGTGAGATTGACCAAAACTTTTGTGAAAAGTTGGTTGGCCCTGAAAAGGACCGTTTATATTGACATTTATAGATGCCACCCACTAGTTGTTATAGTCCCCCCATCCCAAGGCCTCCCAGGACTCGGCCAACTCGGCAGCGGCAGGAGATCCAATCCACGTATCTTCACTGAAGAGCCACTCGTTCTCCTCCCTCCACTGGACAAAACGTGCCTCCAAGGTAGACAAAGCATGCTCAGCGCTGTCTGCAGCATCACCTGTCACCGTGTAAGCACACAGGCCGACAGCCAATAGGAAGTCCCAGATGACCCCATCATTTCTGGTGAAAAGCAGTCGCGGGTCATATCCATCCAGATCACGTAGGGCCTGAGCCAACAGCTCCAGAGATGCCGCCCTGCGCATGGAAATCCCGCCAGCACCAAGGAAGTACCAGCCGTGATGACGGCACACCAAAACATCACCAAAACTGGCAATGTCGTGCCGGACTTTATGCAACCACCGCGTCCTTACTGAGTCATACCGACTCAAAATACTCCTAAAAGGAGTACCAGGAGTCAGCCCCTCCAAGGTGTTTTGATCACCTAACCACAGGTCTAAGGCCTGCATGTCACCCTGCAGCCAGGCCTCAGGGAGATATGCAAGTACCTCAGGTACAGCCTCCAACTCGTCCTCCAAAATTGCCATATGCGCCATACTGTGTTATCTCAAGGGTACTCAAGGAATAAGTGATCCTACTGTGGTCTACACAGCCTTTATAACCCCTCCCCACCCCCAAATGACACTGTTCACCCTCTGAAGTGATCCCCTCACTTCAGGTGACAAGTCCATGAGAAGGCACATGATCTGCTCACCAAAAGGTGTCAACCACCGGTGTCACCGCGGCACACGACGCATCTTGCGCCGCATGACACAATAGCCTCAAGGTGCCACTCAAAAATCTGCTCAAGGTGCAAAATTTTCAAACTCTCACAATCCCAAGGTCAAAGCAAGGTCTCAGTGTGTGTCAGTAGTATCAGGAAATCAATTTTAAGGTATCCCAAAATGAAACAGCCAATTTTTGAAAAATTGAAGTTTTACAAAAACAATTGCGTACTCTTAACCATGTCAAACTTGCTCAAACATGCATTTATATGTATGAAATTGTATAATTACAATCTAAATTGCTAATCAAACATGTTTGTATATAACACTGTATTTGCACTGTATTTTACACTGTATACCTTTGTATTATGTAAGACTATTTACAGAAAAACATGAAGCAAAAAGGGAGATAGTCCGCTGACTAACCCTAGGATACTACACAAAAGACTTAAATCTCACAGCAGCGGCCCACTGCAAAGACATTTCTGATCAAAGTGTAGATCCACAAGTTGCAAATTGCCAACACCAAGAATCTTGTAAGATTCAACTATCATTGCAGAAACAAGATACCAAGTCATTTTTTATGACATTATGAACACTTACCCTCCACCGGATAAGGACAAAATATCTTCATAAAAAGGACTGTATTTGTACATACAAACTTACAAACTTAAGTAATGCAAAATGTCAGATGACACAATTATGAACACTTATCCGCCACCGGACAAGCACATAACTATGCATAAAATGTACATTACTGATTGCTATATCACGCAAATCCAAAGATAAGCGCTATCTAGAAATAAGAAAACAAACTTCAAGCCGGTTGGCCTACTTTTATATAAAAGTGGCCTTGGTTTTTTTGGTATCAAACAAAAAAGTTTGTAAAAGATTATCATAAGATTTTGCATAATTTGCATTATACTCTGTATATTTGTATTCACATGTGAACATTGATATATCAAAATCCACTCAGTTCCACAAAGCACCTATTTCACCAAAGACAGCCTATTACTTGATAACACATTTTTCATCATGTTTTAGAATTAAGACAAAGATGTACCATGCTGTGTATATAATTCAAACAATGATTTGAAAAGTGTCAGATAAAGACACAATGTATTACTACACTGTATAATATGTGATTAAGAAAGTACCAAATTGGTACAAAGAAGGTTTACATACCTTATAGTTAAGTTACACTGTATATAATGTAGATGACTAGCCAAGCACAAAACCAAAATTCTCCCCAGACCTTTGGTATTTACATACTCTCACATCATCTATATTACAAAAAAAAAGTGTACTTCACTACAAAAAAAAAAATCAAAAACAAAAGGTAAATTCTATTTGCCACCAAAAATTGTGGATAAAATTCCAAAATTCACCCCAAATTTTTAGATGGAATGACAACTGACGGAGAGTTGTCCTTTTTCCCGAGGGGGAGGCACCTGTCAGGTATGACCGGCGAGCCCGGCGAGCCCGGCGCTGCGGGCGCCCGCGTGTTCAAGCCGACGGCGGGAGACGCTACTCCCGCCGCCGGCACACGCAGGCGCGCGCCGGCCCGCATAGGCGGCGCTCCAGTCGGCACTCCCGCCGCCGCCAGGCGACGCTCATCCCGCACATTGTTTCCCACAGACCAGCATAAGGGTCACCCCTTTGATGTACACTAACAGGGGTAGACAAACTATGGAGGGGTATTGTGTGACTGTCTCTCTGACTGTTACAACCCTCCAACCACTGTCAACTGACACTAACACTCAAGATGCCATGCTGGTGGCCTGGCCCCCTTAAATAGGGTCAGGTCCCAGCACTGGGCATCTCCATCCTCACTCTACACTTGGACACCACAGAGCAAGGACCTCTCCACTGACTGAGAACAAGGCTATAGGCTATGCCCTACTAGGCCCAACTATCAGACATGGTGTAGGACCCCCTTGGCTCTAGTCCAGTACTAACCTCAGGGTTATTAGGTATATTTACCAAGACCTATATTATTGTGTGGATAGGTGTAACTGAGTGGAACCTACATTGTACTACTGTACTGTTGCTGTCAACTTGTAATAAATACCAACTATACTACAAGACCACAAGACTTAGTCAACTTACCTCATATCATATTAAAGGAGTCTCCCAACTAAGGGGATTCCTTGTATGACAAAGGTCGCCAAAAGATGACATATGCCGTCATGATGCACCAATGCAGCCTCGGCAAGTAACTCGCCGGTGCTGCATTGGTGCATCATGCCGACCCTTCGGGAGTGTCTCAGCCCTGAGTCGGCATGATGCTTGAATGCAGCCATAGTGAGTTACTCGCCAGTGCTGCATTCATGCATCATGAGTCTGACAACTGAGGGCATGATGCATTAAGGTATCATGCCTTCCTTAAAGGGCTAATTAAGGGTAAGCGCTAACACACCACCCACACACCCCCCACCTGTAACCTACATACATGTACACACCCAGCATTAGGACACTGGAGCCGGGCACTGGAGGAGGAGGCAACAGGTGGTACAGGCATGCTGGTCCAGGTACCAACCTGCCAAAGGTATGGCCACTATCCACTATAGGCGTCTAGCTGGATGCATTATCAACCAATGAGATAATTGCCTGGCCTTCACTGCAGAATTTTTAGGGTGCATTATGTAACAGCGGCTACCCATGTGACCGCTGTTATCCGCGCTTGTCTCGCTTCGTTTTGTGCAGTAAAGAAGTTGTTCTCAAAATCATTCAATGCCATATCTTAGGACATTTCTTAGATAGCAGCTGGAAGGAATATGTGAATTAAAGAACACTGTCAACCAAAAGACAAAATACACACGTACATATGGCAAGTGTTGCAATGATTTTAACTACTTGGATGAGGGGAAATGTTCCAAGTTGATGCGTGTACTTTTCATGGTGCCATATCTCACAGATTTGCATATGGAATTCTGCTGATGTGATGCATTTTACATATAATATTGCACCACATTCACATCCTCATCGCGGAGTTGCAAATAGACTGGAGAACATCAGTACCGAGTCTCATGAGGTTTCCGCGGGATTCTGAGTTTGTGTGCATTATCGTTTATACTGGGGAGATGTGGGGAACCCGCAGATTGCAATCGCCGAGCACACGACCCCCTCCAGCACACGCCTCCACCCTGGGGAGGGGTAGAGTGGGCAGAGGTAAACACTGACTAACCCTCTAAAGGCCGCAGAGTGCTTTAATACAATATGCATATTGTCGTCATGATGCATTCATGCAGCCCTGGTGAGTAACTCGCCACCAGGGCTGCATGAATGTACCATGCCTATCCAACGATGTTGATGATAACACTCCTGAAGGGTTGGTATGATGTATGCTGAGCAGACTCACCAGGGCTGTCTCAGGGAATCATGCCAAAGGTAGAGCACATTAAAGCACTATGCGGGCCTTAAAGGTCTAGAGATGTGAAGTCTGGGGGACTGGGCCCTGGCTGGTGGCGCAGCCCGCACCGCACGGCCAGAGTCAACAAATACTGCAGTAAAGAGTTAGTTAAACAGGTTAGAGTGTTGATGAGGGGATAAGTGAGGAGGCCAGACGGGGGGGGGGGGGGGGGGGGCATGTGTGGGAGGAGGAGGAGGAGGGGGAGGAGAGGCTCGAGCTGGGCCCTAGTCTAGTCTCTAATGATGCAATGTACAATATTAACTTTTTTTCTCATCTTATCCTCAAATGAGATCATAATCATGATAGTGGTGGTGGGGGCGGTCTAATCACATTCTCAGTAAATTAAAGAGTGGCAATGAAGGCAGGACTTACTACCTGATGATATGAGGTTTACATTTTATATAATTTTATCATTATTCAAGTCCAAACTAAACGATAATCATACTGGAAAAATCTAGTCCATGATTTGAAACATCGTTGGACTGATTATACTAGATAATATATCTAAATATACTAAAGCACAATGGTAGAATAAGCTTGTGCGTAGTACATTCATGATTTACAAATGATTAACCATTAACTGTGTATCTACCGTTAGTCAGTCGGCTATAGGTTACCCCTAACAGTGTCCTATCAACTAAACAAACCAACCGTTTCATTGGATGTAGCTCCTACATGAAACAATTTTATAAATCGTGGCTGTCATAACACTAAGTCAGCCCGGGGTGTTAGCCCCACAAGGGGTCTGACACATTCACTCTGGCCTCCTGGGGGGGGGGGGGGGCTACTCACTCTATGGAGGTAACCGCCGACTGCCAAACTACCGCCCGCCTAAAATCAGGGGTTGCCAAACCACCGCCCCTCATGAATGCAGGTGACCGCCCTCAGATTCCTTACAGATCAGCCACCGCCCCTGTTATTTCAGGGACCCTTGAAATTCAACTTTTATTTCCTGATCCAACAGGCTAGACATGGACAATAGTTGTTTTCTTTGCATTTTATCATCTACACCCTAATAATAATTGCCCCTCCTCTAGAGTAACCGCACCCTATATTTAAGGGTGTTGTGAGTCACCGCACCCTATTTAGAGATCCACTGCAACCGCTTCCATGGGGCGGTTGGAGGTGGGTAGTCATTTCAGATCTGAGTACCTCCCCCCCCCTCCCGGCCTGGCCTCCATCCTGCCCCTTGCACCTCCCCCACCCTACAGACATACATCCTCCCCAGCTGTACACTACATCTAGGACAAAAACTACAACCCTTTGAGGACCGCATCACTTTTAAATATATCATGTCCTTGGTCGGTATGATGCATCCATGCAGCCCTGCTTAATTCACCAGTGTAGCATTCAATTCAAGCATTATGCCGACTCTATGGGACTGATAATCACTCTCTTCAATAGTCGACATGATGCATGAATGCACCATAACAACCGGGGTCAATAAACCAGCATGCGACCCTGAATGGGTTAAGTAAAAAACTAATGTTTACATTTCCCTGCTGTCGTTTTTCCTAGATATCCATTTCCGCCGCCTTCGCCTTTCTCACAGGTTTCCTTTTTGTATTTGTTTAGACGTGTTTTCTACCTTTTCTTTCCCAGCTGGAAGAGAGTCAAGGCAGTGGTGCCTCACCGCGGCCTGATGAGAGACCCTGGCCTGCTGCCATGCCGCCGCTCCTATTGGTCTGACATTTTAACCAGGCGTGTTACTTGTGGCCGGCTATACTGCTTTGTCTTTTAGCACGCCTACGGTGAACCCTTTGAGGCACGCATGCTGTTATAATATGTGCAATGCCCTCCTTCGTTAGCATGCTGCATGAATACAGGTCTGGCGAGTAACTCGCCGTCCGTTGATACATATCGATAGGGTTGGGCCAAAAGAAAAAAGGGTTTGTTTCAGGTAACATGGCAAGAAAATGTAGGGTCCGTAGGTCGGATTTTTTTCTTTTTTTACTTTTTTTTTTAACATGAAAATACTAGCCGGCCTCTCCGAAACCCAAAAAATTTACCAAAAAAGGGTAAAAATACAAAAATGTCTTCAAAATTGCTTATAAAAACGTAGGGTCGGGCCTCAAACAAACCTTTTTTTGGCCTTGGCATGAATGCCGCTGTTGCACGGAGACTCGGCACGGCTTCATTCATGCATCATAACGACCAAGGGCAGAGCACATTAAAGCACTATGCGGTCCTTACAGGGTTAATGGGCCTGTCTCTTGTCATCAGTCCTTATCAAGGCCCAGCATTTACAGTCCCGCCCTAGATACAACCTTTCATCAAAGAATGGATGCACCCAGGCGGAAAGAGCCTTCTTCATGCCGTAAACCTATAAGTCACCTCATGAGATTTGCCAAAGCCAGGGCTAGGCCTACAGATCTATAAATATATGTGTGTACATTTTATCAGCTATATCTACTCTACCGGTATTTATACATTGTATAGAGGATTACCAAAAGGCGTGGCAACCATGAAGTATCTAGCCATAGGCTGTAGCACACAATTTATATTCATCATTTATATTATGTACAACTGGTATATATAATATATCACGTATAATCAGTGACTGGAGGACGAGGGGCAGCAGGCAGATGCATCACCTTGATGGATGTATCAGCAGATTAACACTACAGCCGACGACCAGGAGCAGTCTGAATCCTGCTTGCACTATACTATCAGGCAGACTCCCATCCTGCTTGCACTATACTATGAGACTCCCACCCCGCCCCAGCTGCCCCGTCCCTTCTGCAGTTGGTCAGTTTTTCTCGCCAGTTCTCTCTTCCCTCTGAGACTGAGGCCGGCTCTGGGGCTTCCCATCTGCACCGATTACTGTATGGGTGGAGGTATGGCCAGTACGGGGGGTGGGGGGGGGGGGGTGTCGATGAGGGTCAGGATCAGAACAGTTATCTCATATAGAGGCCGCCCACACATCTCCTTATACCCACCCCTATACTACAGTCACTATAGCCTGTAGAATGCTACTGTAGGATACTCGGTGGGTACATAAAGTGCCGCCTGATGTGTGCCTGGAGGGACTAGCAGGTAGGACGTTTGTGTGTGATATTATAATCTGGAGCCCCCGTTGTAATTCCCCTAATGTTAACAGTCAGACTTCAGGATGAGACACCCCACTCAAATGAGAACTGATGTCGTTATGGAAGAACCCGCTCCTCAGAACCTCTTTTGGGACCAACCCTGGTCCGTTTAATAGCCTTAGGACTGACTTTGAAAGAATGGTCATCGTCTTAATAATATAATTTACTATGACCCCACTCAAGCCCCCTTCCCCCTCCCCCTCCCCACTCTCTTCCCCACCTGCTGTTCCCCACAAAAATAACCCGCCATCTCCCTATCAACACGTGCCTCCCACGCCTTAGAATTTGTTTTTGTTTATTTTTTTATTCATACCTTTCTCAGTGTACAAGACGTGACCTTTCTGCAGTAGATAGCGAATGGAGGGTGGGGGGTTGGGGGGGTGGGTGCAAACCCTACAGCTTTAGCCACCTGACCCATATACACCCCACAGCCACTGTATTAAACTAGTCTGTCAGACTTCAAACAGCATCTTCCTTTTGTTTTAAGGTGCCGTACGGCATAGTGTGATGCCTTTACATGTATAACCAGTGACCATCTATTGGAGATCATTGGTATAACTACTTTTAGCTGAATTGTGGCCCAGCCTGTATCATGGTAGATCAATCTGGATCCATGGACTTCGGCCCTGATTTCAGGCTATAAAATTTGTTGTGTGGTTCGAAGTCAAGATATTCATAGAGGTTCGGTGGCCTGACTCCCCGCCTGACTCTCATCATATATAAGTTTCACATTATACCATCTATGCCACAGTATAATTGTTGAAAATGGCTTGAAACGGAATCAAGTATTGCCAAAAAGAAAAGAAAAGAAAATGCCTGTTAGCCCCAGTGTAAGCTGGGTGTAAATGCTGTCTAAGGGGCATGTTGTCGCTGCCTATACTCTATACCGATGTTGCAGGTTCCTTAGTAGGGGGCACCATTGCTTGATCCGGTAACCAGCGAGATAAGCACTGATGCAGCAATCACAATGGGTACAGGCTGTTACATAATGCCCCCTAAGAATTCCGCAGTGAAGGCCAGGGAATTTTCTCATTGGTTGCTAATGCAACCGGCTAGATGCCTATAGGATCTCCTCTATAGTGTGGTGTTTGGGCGTTGCTCGTCTAATGTTGCTGTAGAGACAACCCAGAGATAACAAGGCTTAGCCTGAGATGCTGCTTTCTGCCACCCTACAGCAATAGGGGAGTGGACATTTGTTAACAACGGGGGGGGGGGGGGGGGGGTTGCACCCCCCCCCCCACCACCACCAGAGGGGTCGAAATCTTTTTCGTTCGCCCCCTTCAGGCAAGTTGAAATTGAGCACGGCCGAACCCTTTAAGCTTAGGCTTTTTTGGCTCCCCTCCCTAAAGCCACCACCCCCCCCCCCCTCATGTTGTTAAAAAATGTGCACTCCCAAAGGCACCTCACCCTCTATCTCACCCCGGGATCTCACCGCACACAGTGCCAGCCACACACCATACCATGTAGTGTCCCCCACCCTACACAGGTGTACGCCTCAACAACATACACACACCTAACCGACCCTACAACAACTGCCCCCAGGGCTGCCAGTATGTCGGTGAGCAGCGTCCCTTGTACACAGGGGAGGGGTTGGACAGGGCCGTCCCCCCCCCCCCACAACCACAGCACTAAAACCAGCCACACCGAGGCAGCATGTCTCTTACTAGACCCTATATAGAAAATTACCTGTATTATAATATATCATATAGAGATGTTTTCGACAAGATGAACTTGCCAGCATCATGCCACCACTGTAAAAAAAAAATTATCAATACAAGTTTTCTCCGCCAAAAAAAAAGAAAAGATGTGGTCAGGTGAGTGTGTAGGAATGTAGGCCATGTAGCAGACATGATACACAAGGTGGGTGTCTGGTGGTGGTGGTAGGGTGGGGGGGGGGGGGGGGGGGGGGGTCACCTGTACGGGTATGTCACCTGTCCTGTTGTGGATATGCCCAGGGGGCGAAAGGGGCCATGAAAGAGGTATTCACTGATGGGGGAACGTTCACAAATTATGTTACCATCTAGGGTGAGGTTCTTTGGTTCGTTACGAATCCTAACCTGGGCTCTACATCATAAGTATAGGGTTACTTTTTAACATAGGGGCAGTGTTGCTGAAATCTTTTTATGCACACAGGCCAATGTGGCCGGTGTAGCGAGATCTCACACAGGCCATCTGTCTTCTACACAGGCCATATGGAAATATTGATTACATAAGGGTCATTTAAAACAAAATGTTGTTGAGATATACAAACTAAATGTATTGAAAAATGTGTAAATTAATTGATAATGGTTACATGGCCATAACTTTGCTTCTAATAGGTCTATCTGAAAAATGCTTTCACTTTTGGAAAGCTGACATCATGGTCGGCCATTGCCCTTACACCGGCCATCAGGATATTACATTGGCAAAAGCCGATATGCCGATGTCATTTCGGCAACACTGAGGGGGGTGGGGGAAATGTCCTAAAAGTGTAAACTGAGGAGGGGAAATATGCGATGTGACAGAATGTGCTTAGATGTATATACAAGTACAGTTAGGGCAGGGGTCCATGTAGATTGCAGGCAACTGCTGACTAAAACGTGCCACGCCTCCAACACCTATACACTGATAAGCAATATGCGCATTGGGTGGATGGTAGATGATGCATAGTAGGCCTACAATGTAGGAATGCTGGTTATCATGTTATCTTCAGAACACCTCAGCAATATCTATATCCTTGCAGCTGAGTGAACATTAGTAACGTATAGAGAATGGCACCTGTTATCTCACTCTCCCCTACTAGTGCTATCAATTCCCCTGTATCGTCTTTATCTGGCTGTGATAAGGCTAGGGACGACCTGCCATCTACATCCACTCACGGCGGATAATAGGTTAGATCGAGCAAACCTAGAGATAAGTGCACTCAAATATTTTTTTAATCTAGATCGACGATTTTATACCACTTTCCATCATTTTCTCATTTTTTCTTCTGGTACATTATTGCATATACTTCTGTGTCGGAAATCACCAAACAAATCTTGAACTTGAAGTCATTATTATTTAAGATGGACCTTTCTAAAGGATGTATTTTTCCAAAGACGTAAATGCATCTGTCAGGACACCAATACAATAAAATGTAGATTTATTGACGTTTAGGAATTCAAGTAAGGCTTGACTTCTCAAAAAGAGCCCTGAGGGTAACTAAACAGGAGATTAGTTCTGCTGATTGACAAAGTAGGATTTAGATTGGTGACACGCCACTGGTTCCCGACTAGAGCTACCTACATCAGCGGGTAACCAGTACTATACTACTCACCCTCTGGGTGCCGCCATCTTGTCCCCTAAACTAGTAAAGGCAGCAGTGCATGCTATAGGGGTGTACCTGGTTGAATTATCAACCAATGAGATAACTCCCTGGCCTTCACTGCGAAATTCTTAGGGAGCATTATGTAACAGCCTGTACCCATTGTGATTGCTGTATCAGTGCTTATCTCGCCAGTTACAAGCTTAAGCAATGGGTGCGCCCATAGGACGTCCAGCTTGACCCCTATAGGCGCTCCTACAGATGGGCGGGGGGCGGGGGCAGGGGATGTCTTTTATAATAGACTGGTAAGTGATACACGATGGTGTTTACTAGCATACCTTTAATTTCTCAGGCATCTTGCATGAATTCCAAAATGGCCTGTGTATTTGACCCGCTACACCCCTACGCCACCCCATCCCCTACCCGTATACCCCTGCCAGCACCCCTGGGCGGCCTCGTTGGTTGACCTAAGGGATAAGCTGCTGACCAGTGGGTTTATATTAGGTCCGTTATGTGTGGGTTGTGGTGAAGGTGCATACCAGTGGCTTATGGGTGGTCCTGCACGATTTGACCTACTCCCTGTAGTGCACATCACTCCTACTCCCGAGTCATGGCTCGCTGTCCCTGCTATGCAAATGTTTAGATACTGTAACCAATTCACTATCCAGATTTAACAAGTCTAGACTATAGTTGAACTTGATGTTTGCTTGAATTGCTCTATTAGACATTATAGAGTAATTTTATTTATTTTTTGTATGGAGTCTGACACCTCTGACAAGTATTAACGTATGTAAAGATACTGCTGGTCTCTGAGATTGTATTGCACGTAGTACCAGTACAAGTTAGATTTCTGTAGTACCAAAAGTGATTGGACACTTGCAGTAGAAAACCATGTAGAAGAGGAGGCAGTCAGGCAGACCTCTGATACTTTTTCTGAAGAACCAGACATGCAGAAACTACCATCTGGATGTGAGGTGAGGAGAGTCCAAGGTCATCTGGGGGTCAAACAAAGGTCATATGGGGATGGGGATGATCTCAGATCAAACAACCATTAGCCATGTCGGGAGCTGAGGCAATATTGACCTTGACAGGCCAACCAAGGTCAAACATGTGGTGGGGTTTCCTCCCAAACACAAAGGTGTCTTTATAAAGTTACTGTGCCAGTTTCCAAGATTAAACCTCTAAGGGCTGCATATTCCTTACTGTTTAATATATATGCTATACCTTTTCGTCCTGGATGCATTATGCAGCCTACTCGCCAGGGCTGCATTCATAAATCACGACGACAAAGGCACAGTCCATGAGTGCATTGTGCCGTCTTTAAATGGTTAAACTTACAAGGCATAAAAGTGCTTCAGCTTTTGTGTGTGTGTATTTTTCCCACGTGTGTTCACAGAACCCTTATTTTAGGAGGATGTAGGTGGATGGTGAGTCCTCGTCATAACAAGGTTATTGTTCTGTAGAGAAATTACCTGAAAGGTTGAACTTAATGAGGCAAGGTTCAGGCACCACCAGGGGAAATCTAAAGACTTCTCAGTCTGCATCACCTTTAGGGAGTGATCATTTTTTAACAACAGGGGGAGGGTCGACATTTTTTTAGTCCCCCCCTCCCCCCAGTCAGGTTGAAATTGAGTGCGGCCGACCCCTTTGAGCTTTAGTAACACACGGGCTTTTTCGCTGCATATTTTTTGCCCCCCCCCCCCCCTCGGGAGGGTCCCATTTTTTTTGCCCCCCCCCCCCTGTTGTTAAAAAGTGAGCACTCACTTACTTTCATTACAGTCCATTATCTCTGGGGGAATGGCTTGTCTTACCTCACTAAACGTCTACACTGTAATATATTGTGGGGTCTTGTGGATATATGTCTTCACCCTCATACTTTTACTACTAAGGCCAAATTTAAAAAAAAAACGTTTTTCCGGTAATCCGACTCTACCTAGCTAAACAGGGCCGACCAAAAAAATTTTTTTACCCAAAAGATTTTTTGATTTTTTAAGATTGCTTTTTTAATGAAAAATATGATAGAAATAAACAAATTTGGGCACATTTGGTATCAAATCAAAGATTATACTGGTAGCAATGCATTGATCTCGGAATACCTACTACTTTAATTTTACAAACTTTACATGTTTTGCAAACGTTAGACCCTACAAATGGGCTGCTTCTGGATTCCAGAAAAGAAAAAAAAAGGAAAAGAAAAATAAATCCGACCCTACCTACCTAGCTTTTTTCATGATGTTACCGGAAACGCACAATAATTATTTTTTTTGGCCCTATTTGGGTGTTTATTTGCATTATATAGCTCGAAATAAATGCTGGAGACTTGGTGGTTGGCTGAGGAAGTCACCCGGTGGTCGCCAATCTGGTCGGCTGAGAGATGGCTTTTTGATGCCGCAGAGATCTCCAGGCACTTTGTGGTGCAGGAGTTTAAGTCTGCAGCTGAGGGGGCGCTGACTAGCTACACTGATATTCCTAGGCTCCCTATACGACCAATCTCTCAGTCACTAGTGCCTAACCTAGTTAGTCATTTTTTGGCTCCCTATATGACCAACCTAGATTAGGTATTATTGTCAGGTTGGTCACTACTGACCAACCCACCTTACTGTAAAACCTCGCGTAGAAGCCGCGGCCTGTACGCGAGTCAGAGCCAGCTTTCTTTTGATAACAAATATGCCTATATGGCAGGGTTCTCCGCAGATAGAAAAATGACACCGCAAATGCCGGAGAGTGACGAAGTATGGAATAGATCTATGAATATTTGTCGCAGGCAAACTGTCGCAGGCAATCACCATTTGAATGTCTATATGGCTGAATATTCAAGACTGAAAAATATTTTTGACAAAATATTACTAAAAATAGCTCTAACTTTTGTTCTAATTGGAATATTTACAAAATTCAAACATCTATGGATAGCTAAAAGCACACCGGCGGCGATTCTGAGGCTATTTCACACTGGCGGCAGTCAAAAGGATGCCGGCGGCACGCCGGTGTACTTGCAGTGTGGGGAGAACCCTGTATGGGGTGCGGCTTTTACAAGAGTCTTTATAAGTATAGTATAGTACTAAATTAACGATTTTCAGATACTTTATTAGGCTTATAGGATTTCCGAAAGTTAGGGGTGTGGCTAATACACGAGTTAGGCTTATACGCAAGGTTTTACGGTAGTCTTTTTATTTCCAGGGGGAGCCAATGAGTTGTCATCACAGGTGGCACCAACTAGTGGTATACAAATACAACACATCAATGATGAACCTAGGTTAGCCGCCACTGACTGACCCCTCGGTCATTTTTGAATATAACTTTGCCATTGTGACTAACATTCATATGACCAACCCAGGTTAGTCTGTACTGACTGACCATTTCAACCTATGGATTTTCAGTGTAGGGGAGGGCTGATGCTTCCACTGGGAACCTTCATCGATCTATACATTGAAGGTGATCACCTTCTCCAGCAGGATTTACGACACCAGAGGCCAGATGCCCTACTGGGGCCCCAACCCCAATTTCACCCAAATCAGGGCTCTGCTGGTGGCTTTCCTTGAGAATATAAGAAAAATGAATACCTGTTTAAACCCCATCCTCCCAGAATATACAGAATATACAAATCACCTGGCTGGCTAGATGTAAGCAGGAAAATTGTTGCCCTGTCAGTGACTACAGATCACCCTATACCGTAAACCCTCGCGTACATGTATAAGCCACGGCTAGTACGCAAGTCAGATCGGTGGTGCGGCTTATAGCATCGGCCCAGGGTCAAAGTGCGGCTTATACGCAAGTTTTTATAGCATACTACTAAAAGTCCCCATAATGAGATCTCTGGTGCGGCTTATACGATCGGCCCAAAATCGGGATGCGGCTTATACGCGAGTTAGGCTTATACGCGAGGTTTTACAGTAGTCTATGTAACGAGAGGCTTCCTCTCAGAGTGAGATCGTTACAATAGGGCCTGCTGGAATGGCAGCACCAATTTGTCGCTGTATCAGAGCACCAGAACTCTGGCTGACAGTTGACATTGCTACACAGCCATACCAACCCCCCAAGCACGCCTCCCGTCTCCTCCACCAGGCATGGCCGTCAGACCAGAATGCTAAGCATTACTAGTGAAATCGATTTCGCGTCCCATCTGGATTGCTACTGATATCATGTGGCCTCAGTCGCAAGCTTAGCTTGCTGAAATAGTGTCTGTATGCTCTGGAGGCTATAGGGCAATGTCTGGATTTCATGCACGGATTTTTAACTGGAAATTCTCCGATTCTGAAGCATTCCAGATTTTTTTTTACAGTCTTGCTCCATGAACACAGACTTCATTATCAAAGCCATTTTTCATGGTAAACTTAAACACATGTACTACAAGTATACTGTTGGGTGCCACCCCTTCTCAGGTGGGTTGACAAGACACATAGGCACCTTTTTTTGATAACTTGGATTACGGGCTCTGGGAGCAAATATTTTGGGGGCGAGGGGGGGGGGAAGCTGCCCTGAGATCCTAAATTTGTCCAGGGGCAGACGGGAAAAAAAGAATGGAAAAGCCTTCTTAAATTAGGCTATGAAATGGAGGTATGTTGAGAAATATTCCCAATTTTGAGGGTCTAATTTGGGTGTTTGCTGGCCGGCATATACTTTTTATCCCTTTTTTTGGGGGGGGGGGCTAAATTTCCAACAACAAAAAAACAGCGGACAGGGGTAAAAACAAATCAGAATAAAACGGCCTTAGCTTGCAAATCTAAGGCATTTACAAGGCTGCAGTGTCAGGGTGAAAATACTGAACAATATTCTACAGGTTTTATTTACATATTTTACTCTGGATTTGTCTGTTCTTCCATCATCCAGGCTTAGGGTCAGTTAGGTATGATGAATGTGCATTTCTAGATCGACGTTTTCAATACTATTTGGCCCATTAGATATATGGTAGTTTCATACGTGTACACTATATGAAGTCCCCATGGCATGCAAACAACAGAACATGTACCAACCAAATAGTCTCTATTACACAGTCCACCATACCCTTGTACAGACGCACCATTACATGATTGGGGATTGATGGATAATTCCATATAACCTAGGCAATATGGTTTGACACAGATTGTGGGCTCATATTACCAATTCAGCAAGGGGCATACCTATTGGGATATTTGTCCCTACATACAGGCCCACATTTGGAGAGTGACCCCAAACAGGGCTGACTTGATAATACACCCACCCCCTGTCTGGGTCATGGGGTAGACACACAGCATTTATAGTGCCTATTATATGGAGGGAGAGGGGTGGTATATAGCCCTTTATTAAAGGGTGTTTTTTGTATGTGTTGTGGCCTTTGTCCGATGCATAAATGCAGCCCTGGCGAGTAACTCACCAATGCTGCATCATGCTAATTAAATCCTACAGAGTCGATTCAACCCCGAAGGTTCGGCATGATGCATGAAGACAGCCCTGGGGATTTAACACTAGCAAGGGCTGCTTTCATGTATCATGACGACAAAGGGTATACCACATTAAAGCACTATACAGAAATGATGGGGCATCAGTAACAATAGGGCAGCGGAAATCTGTTAGTAATGTGGCGTGTGACGTGTGATATATGGGCGGCCAGTGCGCACCACCACGGCCGTTTATACCCACATTGGGGGATCCAGACCGGAAAGTCCCTGCGGTGAGGCCCACATAAAAACACACACCTTTTACCATTATATACCAGTGTGTTTTTTATATACAAAGGTCGGGGCGCCTATTGTAGTATGTGTTTAGTGCTTGTTTAGTTGATCCCAACAAAGGCATGCCTCAACTAAAAAAACTCATCTTCCCCTTTATTATCAGTCAAAACCTACACCATGTCAGTATGTCTGACTGTGGGGTGCTGGTAAACGTCCTGAGATATATTAGGTATGTCCTGGTTATCCGTACAACTACATGTACCGTAATTAAACTCACAGGGTATACGCAAACCACTCCAGAGCAGGTGAAACATGGATAGACTTTGCGCTCACAATATGATGCCAGGGACTATTACCGACCCTATGTATTTGGGACACTAATTTTTTTAAGACATTTTTTTAATTTTTGAAAACATTTATGACATTTTGGGCAATTTTACTACCAAAATCAGATATTTTGACAAAAAAAATATTGCTACGTTTTTTAAATATTTTAAATCGACCTACCGACCCTATATATCTTTGGCTATGTTACATGAACACAACTTATTTTTTAGGCCTTAGTATTATAGTCTTTGACTGGATGTGAGCTTCCCTATCACACCCGCATCTACCCACAGACACACTCGGGAGATCTACAGTATCAATGTGCATCAACAGAAACTTGACATCAAGGAAGCCCCCATACACAATACTAACAGGCGCTTCTCACACAGTATCAGCTAAGGCAAAAAATAAATTGTGTGTTTCCGGTAACATCATGGAAAAGTCAGGTAGGTAGGGTCGTAATTTTTTTTTTTTTTTTTTTTTTTTTGCTGGAAATCAGAAGTTTTAACGTTTGCAAAATATGCAAAATCTGTAAAAGTGGTAGTTATTCCTAGGTGACTGCATTGCTGCCATTACAGGCTTTGATTTGATACCAAATATGCCTATATTTGTTTATTTCTATCATAGTTTTAATCGAAAAATCATTAAAAAAAAAAAAACTTGGGGGAGGGGTAAAAAAAAAATTACCGCTATGGTTGGCCCTGTTTAGCTATGTAGGGTCGGGTGACCGGAAACACAACTTTTTTTCTTCTTCTTTTTTTGGCCTAATGGATCAACTAACGCATTGAGTCTGCCTGCAGTCATACAGTGTACGTGTATAGTGTCACACTCACAACCCAATCCACTGACTGTCCAATTCTACTAATCACAATACACATGCACTTTCTTGTGCCAATACAATATGTAGGACGTTGCACAGGGCCGTTTAAGCTAATTGGTTACATATCATATCATGATTAGCCAGCTCATGAAGACCATTTTCAGCTAAATAATAACTTTCAGTTTGCATGAATTGCTTTTTCAGATAGGTTGAATATGGAGAACAAACACTAACCAACACCAGAATAGTCATACAACAGCAGGGAGCTACTCGACGCTTATAATCCCATGACCACCCTAGGCCAGAAAAGTGTGTTTTGGGTTACTTGACACTACTTACTAGTAGACCCTACAGTGTTGCCGAAATAACGCCGGCACGCCGGCTTTTGCCGGCGTAGAATCTTAATGGCCGGCGTAGGGCCTTAGGGCGCAGGCCACAATGGCCTGCCATGATCTCAGCTTCCTAATGGTGAAAGAATTTTTCAAATCGGCCAATTAGAAGTGAAGATAGGGCCATATTTGTAAAATTGAATATTTTTTCAATTTCTTTTAAGTTTTGCATAATATAAAACAAGTTATAATGAAGTTTATGAAGGTACCTTGAAGTATCAAAATTCATATGGCCTGCATGAGAATGAAATGGCCTGCGTAAGACTTCAAGACGCAGGCCACCTTGGCCTGCCTTGAGAAAAAATTTCTGCAACACTGACCCTAGATATTTTTATCCGCTGTTATTTCTTAATTGACTACAAAAAAATAAATTCTACCTACCTGGTACCTACTCTTGATTTTCAGAGGCCGTAACTTGAAAGACAGCTTGTTCTTCCTACCCTACCTTGTGCCTCTACATGGGTACCCACAATTTTGACCATGTCGCCATGTCGATCTTTAGCAAACTGTGCTGTGTCGTCATGTCGATTTTTATGTACATAAGAACTTATAGAAAAATCTTTGTAAGTCGATTTTTTATCCTTGAGTTTTATGTCTGTCGATTTTAACCCCTCCCTCCTCTTGTCACCTGTGTCGATTTTTAAAACCCCTGTGTCGCCCATGTCGAATTTTACCCATGTAGGGGCACCACTACCTCAGCCCCTGCTCACCTGCAGCACTTGACCCGTCCCCCAGGCCCCTGACCCCGGCCTGAGTAGTGCGTCCTGCACCCTGAGCTGCTCCCATAAACAGACACCGGCTGTATGGGGCCTGGTGCAGCCCAGTGTACACTATACCGATGTTGCAGGTTCCTTAGTAGGGGGCACCATTGCTTGATCTGGTAACCAGTGAGATAAGCACTGATACAGCAATCACTATGGGTACATGCTGTTACATAATGCCCCCTAAGAATTCCGCAGTGAAGGCCAGGGAATTTTCTCATTGGTTGATATTGCAACCGGCTAGACGCCTATACCACTGACCAGCTCACCGGCCTCCAGCACCCCGCTACTCAGCTTCTCAGTACTAATTTTCACGGGTTAAAATTTGTCGCGGATGAGTGGAAATCTGCAAATTCGAGGATATTTATTCCATACTTAAGCATATAGAAATGTCACAGAATATTCATTTTCGCGACAATCATGAAAATATATACCCAGCGAAATAAAGTACTTTCACAGTATACCGGTCCTCACTATATCGTCCAGCCCTCAGTGCATGGGGATGACTTTTAGGGATAATTTTTCCCATTCCTCTTATTAAATCAGGTCTTAAAATATTACTTGGTTTTGATTAATTATTATACGACCACATGCTATTTCTATAGCTCTTTATACACCACCTAACATACATGTGACATATGGTTAATACCCTAAGCAGCATACCTTGTACATGGAGGCTCGGTAATCCTGACCTCCCCAGTGTGGTCTCTGTGGAGGGGAGTCCTTCCTCCTCCAGGGCTTTATGAAGCTGTATTTGTTTGACTAGGGCCGCTGAGGCTCTCATTCAGAGGTCAGACATGCTGCCTCCCTGGAGGCTACTGGAGGCCCGGGAGGTGGCAGCACCGGCACCGGGAGTACTTAGCACTCATCTCAAGTGGCCCCGACACCCACCTGCCCCCCCCCCCCCCCCCACACACACGCCTCAGACACCCACACCTACCTCCCTGGCCGCATGTGCTCGTGTGTGATGAGCTGCTCAGTGAGCTGCTCAGTGAGTAGTGAGTGCGGCGAGTGGCGCAGTGAGCAGTGTACATGCAGCCTGGGGGTATAACCCTTTAAGGACACCTGTCGCTAAAGTCTAAAAAGATGACATTAGTCGTCATGATGCACCAATGCAGCCCTGGCGAGTGCTGCATTCGTGCATCATGCCGACCCTTTGAACCTTTTAAAAATCGACGGACTAAATTAAAGGATAAAAATCGACCTGCAGATATCTTTCTATAAGGTCCTATATGAACATAAAAATCGAGACACCGAACGGCCCTTTTGTAAAAATTGACATGGCGACATGGTAAAAAATTTAGCACTGTGCTTCTTCCGACGCTTTCCCTTGCATTTCCAAATTGGACGAAGTGAGGGCTGACAGTACACTCTACAGGAGAAGCCCGTCTGTCCCACACATTACTAGCACTTTAATAAATGTTTAAAAAAATCCAGATACTATTTATCGTACCCTCGCAATATTATGTAAGATAAATGTACCTCCGTCTAGGATTATATAAAGATCTTTGAACTTGAATATAATGCCAGGCAATTTTAAATGTGACTGAGAAAATTTATATCGATTTTTCATTGTATGGAGCAGCTCTGCGTGTAAGCCGGGAGTAGCCGGGAGCTGACCCCGAGTAGCTAAGCCTCCAGTCATCAAGTTCAAGTTCAAGTTCAAGTGTAGTTTATTGGTTACCGAGACAAGAGTACAATCACTGGTGAATGATCTTCCATCATAACCGGTCTCGGGAGGATATTCTATGGCGTACAGAGTTATGGCCTCGTCTTTACAATAATGCAATTTAACAATAATACATGATAATACTTTGTACGCCCCTAGTGTTCAAGTAACTTATAACTAATAAACATTCGTCCTGAAGGTGGGTAGGTCTACTAGGTGAGAGACATGGAGGTCATAACAATGCCACGTGGTCCATCCCCCCCCCCCCCCACCATCCACTGGTATTGTCCTTATGAATATGTTAATACTTAATTGGAGTAAGGTGTTTGTAAATGTAAGTGTACATGTATATGAAATGACCAATTAAATGATGCATGACAAGGGCTTGGACAAGTCAAATTTAATTGACACTACGCAATAAGCAGGATATAATTGTTGTGCATCGGGGGAGGGGGCTCTGAGCTGATGTGCTGGGTTACTCTTTACTAAACCTGGAGCAGGCTGGAGGTGCAGCATTCAATGGGCGATATCTGCACGAGCTATACTATTCTAAGGGCAACTAAATAAGTTGTATTCAGGGATGGGAGCCGACCTAATTTTATTTGACATGACTTCTTTTGGGGGAAGTCAAAGCCTTTTCTACTGGACTAAAATGATAAGAAATGTAAGAAAAATCTCTCATAAGCCTATAAAATGACAGCGTTGCTACTGTAGACTTTTTTTTTCCGTATTTGGCTATGTTGTGCCTCTACATGGGTAAAATTCGACACGGGTGACACAGCGACACGGCCCTTTTAAAAAGCGACACGGGGGACAAGGCCCTTTTAAAACCCGACGGACACGGCTAAATTGGGGCTAAAATCCGACACACAGGAATTTTTCTATGAGTTCTTATGTACATAAAATTCGACACAGTGACACAGTCTTTTAAGCTTAAATTCGACACAGCGACACAGTCATCATTGTGGGTACCCATGTAGAGGCACTATGTTACCCTAGCAGAACTTTTTCATAGGCCTAACAGGAGAAGCCTCCCGAGGGTCAATATATCCACTCTACACGGCTGATCACACACCCACCTCTCAGCTCCTTACTTCAATCCCTCATCGACCTAAATCGTTTCAATATTGAATGTTCTAAGCTAAACCCTGTACCAAAAACAACCATCTACTTTGGGGGTAAATTATATGGATTCTCCAGCTCGCTTTTCACCTAGAAGTGGGTGAGACTTTGTGTCCTATGAAAATGGCTGCCTCCAAAAAACCCTTCTTTGGGATGACATTATAGGGGTCTATAACATGTAATCAGTCAATAAACACAGAAACCATCGTTATACAGTAAAACTTACAACGATGTACCTGCAACCACAGTACATGTAATAACCTTGTTGTAAGCAAGCGCTCATTGTAACAAAGGCAAGCATAGAGTACTGTCTAAGAAGGGTAGGTACAGACCTGGGAGGCGGGGGGGGGGGGGGGGGGAGGGTTGCTGTGTGAGGGCCTCCTATTGATATTTGTGTTGAATTTTTTACTTGAAGCAATTTAATGAAAGAAGGACAGCTTCTTCTTAGGCCATTGAATACAACCACATTGTATTTAATTGGGTGCATTGAATACGGCGCTCCTATACTAAATTATGTATCTCAAGAAAAAAGGTCAAGTAATGAGGGAGTGGTCTGGGTTATACGCGAGACGTGGGTTATCGAGGGAATTTACGGTAAAATGTAAAAGTAGTACACTGTCAGTGTTGCCGAAAACTTTTTCTCAACGCAGGCCAAGGTGGCCTGCGTCTTGGCATGTTACGCAGGCCATTTCATTCTCACACAGGCCATATGAATTTTGATAGTTTAAGGTACCTTCATAAACTTCATTATAACTTGTTTTATACCATGCAAAACTAAAGGAAATTTAGAAAATAATCAATTTTACAAATATGGCCCTATCTTCGCTTCTAATTGGTCGATTTGAAAAATTATTTCACCATTAGGAAGCTGAGATCATGGCAGGCCATTGTGGCCTGCATCCTAAGGCCCTACGCCGGCCATTAAGATGCTACGCCGGTAAAAGCCGGCGTGCCGGCGTTATTTCAGCAACACTGACACTGTATGTAAACTAGTACCCCAGAACCAGAATCAGCACAACGATACACTTGTACTTAATAAAGGATTACTTTCGTGGAGGCGTCCTTGCCTTTCTAGATCCCAGTAGCACATCAACCTTTCCCTTTTTCACCCTAGTGGTAATTTCAAACCTCACCTTCGTCCAAATTAATAAAAATAGATGTCCAAATGCCAAGTGCAGTAATTGACGTCGGTATCATATGACCTTTTCCAATGGGATCCACTGAAAGATGGGAGCGAGTCCTAGAGCGTTACAACAAGAATAGGCACTTCTGCTGATGGTGTAAAGATTGAAATTTTAAATTCATTAAAAGCGTAAATAAATTGTTTACTCAGTAGATAATCTGAGTGTATATTATAATCCCAGAATAAATTTTATAAAGCAAAATGTGAATATATGCCTGCTTGATATTTCTGATAGTTTGTATTCGGGTGATTTTCTTCCAACGCATTTTTCTTATTTATTAAGATGGTTTAAAATATCTTCTTGAAAGAGATGAAAGAGATGGCTCTCTAAAGCAAACTGACCAATTTTAATTAATTTATAAGCCTTAGAGTGTTGTTATTGTCAACCCACTACTAGTTTAAGGTTGCAGGCCATCATAACTGAACAATATTGTAAAACGCAGAATAGCAGCATGGTAATCATATTTGGACAACACCAATGTCATTCTGATCTCAGTACAAAAATATGTACATGTATAACAATTCATGCTGACTCAAACTCAAACCAAAATGACCCCAATGTTGACAACTAGCACACTGCTTAACCCTTTCACGACGGCATAAGGCATCAATGCATCAATTCCTTGGTCGCCATGATGCATGAATGTAGCCCTTGTGAGTAACTCGCCAGTACTGCCTTCAAGCATCATGCCGATGGCGTTGATACACTCCATAAGGGTCGGCATGATGCAAAAACACAGTACCTACGAGCTACTCCCCGGTGCATACTGCATTTTTGCATCATGACGACAATGTGCTCTTTTAGTGACTTTTATTTTTATTTTTATTTTTTATTCAGAATTTATATTATTCTGGACAGATTCTGCATTCTCAGGCATATAGTCTGGGGCCGAACATGCCGTCTTTAAAGGGCTAATTGGCCATGCCTGGTGTGACAGTGTGGTGTACTGGAGCTCCCTATTGAGCGTGCTGGCCCATATCCATGTAGTTTACTGCAATCATGTGTGTCTGGACAGTGTCCAGGGTGCAGTACCCGGCCTCCTGTACGGCCACCATCATTATCTCCTCCAGGGCCTGCTATCGTAAAACCTCGCGTATAAGCCGCGGCTAGTATGCAAGTCAGACTCAGCTTTCTCTTGATACCAAACATGCCTATATAGGGTGCGGCTTATACGAGAGTTTTTATAAGTATACTACAGTACCAAATTAACACTTTTCAGACCCCCTCTGCGGCTTATACATTCTGTGAAAGTTAAGGGTGCGGCTTATATGCAAGTTAGGCTTATACGCGAGGTTTTACGGTACACAGCGTGGCAGCTAATCAAAACGACATTCCCCTGTTGGCATTAATATGGTATTGTACACACCCAATAATATACTAGATTCACAAGCTCCAACCTAGACTCACAGACAGATGATTTGATAACACACTGTACTCGTCAACCTTTGTCTATTGCCCCTATAATTAAATATCATATTTTAAGCTAAAATGAAAACCATCAGTACTACTGACGGTGCTGGTACGCAGATCAACGATTATGGACTTAACTATACAGTGAGTATATTCAACAGCTCTACGCGTATTATTATTAACACGACGTTAGCTTATTCGCTACCTCTATGGTATTTTCTCGTGTTTTTCCTTTTACTTTCTTTCTATTAAAAGTGTCTGGTATTAGAGAGTGGAGTGCGGCTACTCAACTCATGCGCTTATAGTGCAGCCTATATCGAATAGGTGGCCTATAAAGTATACAAGGCCTTAGCTATTGCTACTATCTGTACACCCAAATAATGCTACTACTGCAAAGTGAAAAGGCCTTCTCTCAATGTACATACCAGGCATACACTACCCAATAATAGAGCCCCCCCCCCCCCCCCCCCCCACAACCCTGCTTCTCCATTCAACCCCCACCCTTCTTCACAAAGCTGAGTTCTATTGATGCCCCAACCCGGAGCCTACCACCCCAGTTATTCTGGGTGTATAGTGAGGTGGGTGGGTGTGTGTGGGGGGGGGGGGGGGGGGGAGGGGGGGCAGGGGTGCAGAGGATCTGGAGGATCTAGGGAGTCATTTGTTTGTTATGGGGTAGTTTAAACGTCCCCATCTTGGGTTCTATTCAGCAGTGATCCCCCCACTGGGTGTATGTATACATACACTGTGCTACTCAGAGGTTATCTTATACATGTAGGGTATCTAAACGTGTGTGTATACATTAACTCGTTTGTTCTAATATTGCATTTTCTCTCCTTTTATGATGGAGAGGTTTGGGAGAGAAATTTTCACCCAAAAATGATATACCGGTATAATGATGGAGAAGAAGTGGTCATGTTTTCATGTATTAATTATGATCAATAACCCATGTTGACCGACATCAAATATTAGAAATAGGAAATATAAGCAGAGGAAGAATCAGTCAAAAAATACATTTGCCATAGTCTATTCTCAATGTTATGTCTTTGATTTATATCTTATTTGTATTTGTATTTGTCTTTGTTTTTCTTTGTGTTGTAAGACAAACAATATATTTCATGTCATTCATTTATATTTCTGACAAGTGTGATTATCTCTTTTCTTTATGCTGTAGGATAATGAAGAGGACAGCCATTGAACTGAGAGTATTGCATCGCCCACGAAAACACTAGCTCAACACTTTTTCCTACCATTTACGGTGATAGGATTAAATGAGCAAGCACCAGATCCACTTTTAGATTCGGTGTTTTACAGACTTAAACTGTACTCCCTTGTCATTGTGTTGTTTAAAATGGTCCTAATCTCATACGCACATTCCTACCATAGTTTGACACAGTCGTAGCCTAGTGCTCATTCAGATTTAGACAAGCCCAATTCCCAACTGGCCTTGGTTAATCTGACTATAGGCCTTAAGTTGGATATTTTAAATCCCTGCTCCCTGTTTATAATCTCCCACATGCTTGGTGTGTGAATCACTGAGAATTGTCATTTCTTTTCCTTTTTAACAAACGAGGTGGAGCACTACAGTGTAAAAGGCATATTTTGGAGGTATATATACTACATGTACCGGTAGTGTGATAATTTGATGATGATATACAGTGTATTATGCAACTGGATTTAGATTTTTAAATTTGATATGCCGTATCTTTTATTTTCGATTTCGTATATTCCAGCATGCAAAGTGAAATTTTGGGTTGACGACATTTGGCTTGCATTACATCTTGAGATCCACACAACCATCTTCACAAAAATATCACCGGTATTCTGATCCTTGCAAAGCTTTAGCATTAAAGATGTAAACTATTTGGACTAGTTATTATTCCATACAGTGACTGAGTTATCAAAACACATCCCTGGTAAATCTAATCCTCATTGGGGACTCCAGCACGTAGGGACTAAGTCCAAGCACAGGCTTAACATTAAAATTTAAAGGCCATGGCAGCGCCAAGTGTTGGCAAGTTGACATCTATGGCTGATTTATGTAGGTGGTATTTTAATTCATAAACCTATAGTACACGAGTGTGTGAGGTGAGTGGGGACACGCGGGTCGTGTTTACCTACCGTATAAAAGGCCGCAGAGACAGGCCGAGCCGGGGTCAGCAGTCCCTGTCATAAAACATGAGGTATAAAAGCTGAGTGAGACGGAGGAGCACTGCCTTCTGGAAGCTACCCACGATGGGTGCTGGGGAGGTGGTTCTACGGCTGCCAACTGAGCAGGCTGCTCGGCCTGCAACATGCAACACCCTGAGCGTCCTATTGTGCAGTGTTGCCGAAATGACGCCGGCACGCCGGCTTTTGCCGGCGTAGAATCTCAATGGCCGGCGTAGGGCCTTAGGACGCAGGCCAGAATGGCCTGCCATGATCTCAGCTTTATATTGCTGAAAGAATTTTTCAAATCGGCCAATTAGAAGCAAAGCTACGCCAATTTTAGTGAAGCTGTTCAAATATTCAAATATTTTCAAAATTCATTGCGGTTATAATGAAGTTTATATCTGCACCTTAAAGATAAATATTCATATGGCTTGCGTGAAAGGGAAATGGCCTGCGTAAGATGCCACGACGCAGGCCACTTTGGCCTGCATAAATAAAAAGTTTTCGGCAACGCTGTTGTGGTATACCACCGTGTAGCAGCAGTGTTGCCGAAAACTTTTTCTCAACGCAGGCCAAGGTGACCTGCGTCTGGGCATGTTACGCAGGCCATTTCATTCTCACGCAGGCCATATGAATTCTGATAGTTCAAGGTACCTTCATAGACTTCATTATAACTTGTTTTATACCATGCAAAACTTGAAGGAAATTTAGAAAATAATCAATTTTACAAACATGGCCCTATCTTCGCTTCTAATTGGCCGATTTGAAAAATTCTTTCACCATTAGGAAGCTGAGATCATGGCAGGCTATTGTGGCCTGCGTCCTAAGGCCCTACGCCGGCCATTAAGATTCTATGCTGAAAAAAGCCGGCGTGCCAGCGTTATTTCGGCAAAACTGAGCAAATCACTACATGTATACTCCCTTTGACTTGGGTGTCCACAGCAGTGTTACACAGGCCATTTGCCCCCTACACAGGCCACATCGACCCTCTTTGCATATAAATGAATACAAATTGTAACACTTCTTCAATAACAGCCTGTCAAATTGACTTGAAAGTGCTTAAATTCTCTGGAAAAAATGCTTATAAGTTGGAGGGACCTAACTCAGCTTCTAATTGGAATATTTGAACAAATCTTTCCCTGTTGTGAAGCTAAGATCATGGCCGGCCATTGTGGCATGTCTGATGGTCTCACATCGGCCATTACGATTCTACATCAGCAAAAGCCGATGTGCCAATGTCATTTCGGCAACACCGCCACAGAGCACCCCTGTACGCTTCCTTTTAATACATGTGTACTGTCACTCTCATCTTCCCCCAATTAAAACGAATCCTTTTACATGCTTCACTTCCATACTGGTTATTTTGTGGAGGAACAGCGAGCACATCGCTGATACTTGTAACCAAGATAAAATAAAACCGTTTCAAAAAAAAAAAATACATCCGTGGTTCAACAATTCAAAGCACACTTCACAGTTAAACTCCTACCCCATCTTGCAGTACTACAGACTCAGTGTATGCCCAAAAGTAGGGTGAATGTAGTCCATTTGAAATTCACATACCTGTAAAAGGCTAGCATTCCTAATTAAATTATATTCAATAATATCCATATGTCGTCTCGCCAATGAATATAGGGACCATTTGAACAACGTCGACCATAGTGATGCATGCTAAAATAACCTGGCAACTCACTCAAATCGCTCTCTATGTATATTCCATTTGGGTTGGTTCCAAGATAAGCAGACCTACAGGCTACACTGAGTACCAATCCATAACGATATTGGAGATGAGGGATAGTGGAGTACATCTCATGTATCTCTAAACTAAAGCCAGCTTTACTAGTCTATAGTAGACTTGCCCAAGTCTGTTACAAATTAATATCTAATATACATTTTAATTTCGCTTGACACCCCCCTGGATCTAAATGGCTCCAGACATGCTCAGGTCTCTGATAATATGTGCATTGTAATATAATTTTTAATTCCGATTGATACCTGTCTCCTCAAAATATTTCCTTCCCACGGGGGCATCGGCCAGTCTAGTACTAGGTCTACACCACCATGTATATACTATACCCTATAAACGTTTACTGACACTGCTGTCTAGAAACAAAAACTAGGTCAGGCATGGGCGCCTGAGGTCACATTTTACTGCTGCTTTATATTTTTCACCACTTAGTCAACTCTACCTCCCCCACGTCTAGAGCTATAGCCATAGTATAGGACTTTATGGGACCTTTGTGGGAGAGTCATTTCACGCCACACTGCCCACCGACCTGTCACCTCTAGAGCTTTTCTGCTACAAAGATAGCCCCCCTACCTCCCCCAAGCACAGACACCCTCATCTAGAGTTCTAATTCCACACCTATAAGCCTTAGCATTTACCTATAGCAGATGGCGAAATAATGGTGGGTCCGGGAGGTGGGTATGACGGTGGTAGGGGTGAGAGGATGAGTTGGGATAGGGATAAGGGTACAGAGGTAGTGGGGGTAGGGGGGGGGGTAGGGCAGTAGAGGTGAGTGGTGGCAATGGTGGTGGTTGGGGGGGGGGTAGGGGGTTTACTACGTGTAATGACCCGTGGGGTCCCACATGGGGGGATTCCCCCCTAAACCACAAGCAGAATTCTTACTGATATTGTCTATTATGTAGGTTGCTACTTGGTAACTTGCATGTGCACGTCAATCCATGTTGAGTAAAGGGTAAAAGGCTCTACTTTGGATACTACGTTTCAATTTGCATTGTATAATGCATCACTGCATGTATTCTACACTTTCTGATTTGCATACTGTACAGTATAATTCTAGGTCAACTGTACAGAGACACTACTCTTCACATACTATGATAGTACATGTATAATATGTTTTATTGTGCCTGAACTGAAGATGGTCTTTACTATGATTACTATGGGGGCTTCCCTAAAGTACACACCAAGGGGGGAGGGGGTCTATTTTCTGAACATTTTTGCGTACATAAACCCTTTATTTTAATGCGTACAAGAACTTTAGGGGGTGAGGGGGTCAATTCCTGGAAAAAATTTATATACTTTATGGAAGCCCCCTATTGCATCATCTAACTGAACAGGAAATGGGGACTCTAGGGCCACTTGTTCTCGTTGTAGCCAGTATTTAGGTTCATATCAGCTCTTGGCTCATCCTCTCAAGATCCTGATTTCTGATAGGGGATGACCTAGTTCAGGTTGGGTTCACATAGATAGCAGGTGAGGGCCCACTGGAGCACGATGGCCACGTGTAGTGCACTTTAAGATAAATACAATATCTCTATGCACACTGTAGGTACTCTGTAGGAACACACGTGTATATATGTTCTACACTAATGAATTTTGCATTCCCCTTTGTAAAGTTTTTTGTTTTTTTAAACCTGTTTCAAGACCATAAGCTCGCTCATGAAAATCATATTTGACCAGATACCGGTAGACGATATAGGTTTATCAACTTATGTATTATTACTCGTGGATCATGGATCAGTCAAATTTACCAGCCAGATCTGTCTTTGACTAAAATGACTTGAAAGCATATCTTCAATATCAACCCTGGAATGTCTCCACGTGTACCATGCCCTGACAATGCAAACATTGAGGTTTATACCAATGTTGACCTAGACCTGTAGGACCTAGTAGCACAGGACCTAGAATCACGCAGAACTCCTGAAGCAGTGGATCATCAAATCAAAGCTTGCAGGAGGAGGGGGGGGGGGGGTGAGTTTAAAAAGAGACAACTCGATATACTAAACCACCATCAATTTCAGTAGATCTACCTCTTACAGTCTTAGACTTGCTAGAGGATCCTTGAGCTAGCCTACTCTAGGACCAGGGCTGGATATGTTTTGCCACTTTTGGGGACTGGGAATTAGAAAAGACTAGGGCTAGGCTAGGTCTAGTTGTAAAGTTGTGATTATGAGTTGAATCTGAACACTGTCATTAGCCTAGGTTATACAATGTCAATGTAGATCGACTTATGGGTACGGTATACTTATAGTTATAATTATACTACAAATTCTTGAGTGGAACTACCCTTTTGCTGAGACATCCCTCATGTTTTAATTCATAGATTGATAGAACTTGGCCTATAGCCCTGCTTCTGCAGACCTTGGGAGATCACTTCATCTGACGTTCCTGATTATGACTTATTTGCTCTTCCCATTAGGCCATTCTGTGAATCCTGACACAGATCTAGGCCTACATTATTACTACCAGACTCATGAGACTGCTATTGAATTTCTATTTCCTTATTAATTTTAGTGTTTGATACAGATTGGGTACAATTTACTAGATGATAGATCTATTTAATGTGTGACACCACCACAGTGACAGTAATCTGTGTAAAATGTAGCACTGCCATGCCGATGGAGCTCTACTTAGAGATGGGCACGGCCTGGCCTCACACAGCGCCTGCATATCTGTCACCATAGTAAATGGGCCACTTTCAAAATGCTGTTTCTGGGACATTCCCTCCATGGAATATTATGAAATTTCAGTATGTTATGCAAAAGAGGTCAGGGATTCTGATTATGTCAATGATTTCTCTGTGGGGTAAACACTTTTTCAAATAAGTGGGCAAACGTATGGGTGATTTATAGAAAAATTCTGAGGTTCTGGCTCGACCTTAGTTTTCATTGACAGTTGTAATATCCTCACTCCTTTACTAAATGACACCCATGAAGCCATTATGTGACTCTAAAAATGTTAACTTTAGTGATTATGGTAAAAAAAAAAAATTCTGAAAATTTTGACTCCCGCCCCCCCCTATTTCCATTTTTTTTAGCAATTTTTTAAATTGAAAAAATTTCTCTTACCCCCTTAAACCCCCATTAAAATGTCCACAATTTTGTCCTCTCTAAGAATCTACAATTAGTTTTCACCTATCTATTAGCACGAAGGAGCACCAAGCCATAGAGTGAGAGCATGTTTTGCATTAAATTGGAAAAATTCAGCTCTGCTGATTTTACTCTGCGACAAGAAATTTGGACTTTCCATCAAGATATGAAAAACTTTCCATTGTCAAATCACCATAAAAATATATCCACAGAACCACCCAACTGTTTGCTTTAAGCTGATGTGACTGGCTTCTCTGTATCATTATTTGTTCAAAAGTAATCAGTGGTAAGGTAAAAAATGCCCCATTCAGTATGTGTAGTCAGTGGGCTGTGGATTGACCTAATTTACCCGCACTCTGCTGATAAGGCCCAGAAAGTGATGGCAGAAAATTACTCCAAACTTTTCTATTTCAAAAATTCATAGCTTTGCTTCTACTTACTGCATTTTATTTATTTAAAGAACATTCTGTTGGCAAAGATTCCAGCTTTCATGTGGTATGATTTCCGATAAGCTTGCCCAAAATCAAATATTTGGATGCCCATCTCTACTCTACTCCCTTGGCCAAGGCAGTGTCAGTGTCGCTGTAGTGTAGTGTGAGGGAGCCGACGGGGAGGGGAGTCAGTTCTCACCGATGTCGATTTGGCAAGACGCCCGAAAAGAGCAAGAGTGCCAAGACATCTTTCACCAGAAACGATCATGCATTCGCTGCCTTCCAGCCTGCAAGCGTTAATAAAGGCATTGCTAGTGCTAAGAAACCTAAAACCGGTTGCAATAAGCGTGATTTAACTCCATAATTCATCTGATTCCCTTCCCTATCTGCCGAGAGAAGTCAGTGCCTCTCTGACAAACCGCTGGCCGAGTCCCGTCACTGTGCGCCGTAGCCGTGGCCCCCCTCTCTCCTCCTCCCGAGAGGGCCACTGCCAGTGCCAGATTTATAAACCTCTGTGTAGTTTGGACGTGATTTTTCTTACCTGACAGTTGAGACCTCAGGTCAGGATATCCTGTAGCTCCTGCAGCTAAGGGTCCATGAGCTGGGAACGCGTAAATCCGTCAATTCGTACTCCACTTGCAAAGTTTCTCTCTCCCCAGGAAGTCTCCCTCAGAAGCAAAATGGCGGCAGAAGCATAACAAAGTCACGTGACCATATAGTTTCCAGTAGATCCTTCAGGTGGCGCCACGCTGGCGCCACCGCCCAGCGCACTCGCCATTCTGAGGCCGGGGTGATGGAAAAGTTGTTCTCTGAGTATGACTATGAGACCCACTCCACAGCAGGGGATGGGAGGGCGGAGGAGGGGTTTGAAAGGTTATTCAGATATCTTGAAAAAAAGAGTAGGCCTAAGTGCCATCAAGTTCCCCATGGCCTAGTCCTATGTGGGGAAGTCTGAATTAGGCCTAGGTGTAGAATGTCATAATGATGGGAGTGCTCATTTTTTAACAACAGGGGGGGTGGTGGTGGATTTGGGGGGGGGGGGGTAAAAAATTTGGACCCCTTGACCGGGGGGGGGGGTAAAAAATTTAGACCCCTCTTGGGGGGGGTCAAAAAAATTCAACCTGTTTTGAGGGGAAAAGCCCGCGCGTTACTATGCTACAAAGGGGCGCGAATGCGCGCGATTTTTGGCCTGCCGGGGGGGGGGGGTAAAAAATTTCGACCCCTCTAGGGCCGGGGGGTGAAAAAATTTCGCACGCTCCGCGCGAAATCTCACCACCCCCCCTGTTGTTAAAAAATGAGCACTCCCTAAGGCCACTCAAAAAAAAAAAATTGTTTTTCATCACCAAGCAATGAAAAATATGACGAGGGCGTTTTTTTTATAATTTTTTTTTTTTTTACTCAGGGCAATTTACATGGGGAAATTTGGACATTTCGCGATCAATTTTCACATTTTAGTAATTTGGAGTTTATTGATCAGCAAAAGTTGTAACAATACAAGTTACACCTAGCTGATTGCATTGCTGACAGCATAAGCTTTAATTTGGTACCAAATTTGCCAATATTTTGGCAATTTTAGCATATTTTTCATCAAAAATGTTTTTTAAAAAAAAAGAAAAAAAAGTTCCCCCAAATCATGATTTTTATGATGCGCGCGGTGATGAGAAACAACTTTTTTTTTGTTAAGTGGCCTAATATAAAGGTGGGTTAGCTCATATGCAAAAGGGAGATATGGTTTATTCATGGTTTGAGGCCCAGGTTTGAGGTCGTTTCACTTTTTGCCACCATTAGGCATGGAATGATTTAAGATGATCAGAAAGGTGAATATTGCCAGGATATAAGGGAGTGTTCATTTATTAGTTACAGGGGGGGGGGGTAAAAATTGCCGACTCCTGCTGAGGGGGGGACGTAAACAATTCTGACCCCTCTTGAGGGGGGGGGGGCGTAAAAAATGAAGCCCCTTTTTTAGCAAAAAAGCCCGCACATTACTAAAGTTCGCCGCGTTCGGCTAGGGGGGGCACAAAACGTTCCACGCCCTCTCCAGGGGGGGCGCAAAAAAATTTCGCCTCTCTGGGCAAAATCTCACTGCCCCCCCTGTAATTAATATAGATGAACACTCCCTAAATGATGTGTTGTCCCTTGTGGTTGTTTGACTATGATGTGCATGTATCTGACTAAGCCAGCGGGGGAAATTGGTTATCAGAGGTATAGGCCTATTAGAGTTGGTGTTAGAATCTTTAAAATAGTACATACATCTTACTGAATGTGCTGAACGAATACAGGGCAGGATTGTGTTTAGGATTATGTTTAGGATCTAAATACCTTTTTTACAGTGTAGGACTAATAGTATCTCCCATTTAGAGTTGTTGAATGGTTTCTATCACAAACAAATTACAATGATGGCCCACCCTTGGCAATTCTAATAATGGGCCATTGCTGGGTTGACCGCTGGTCCAGAGCTGGTCCATGCTTGATATTACTGATATTGACCCAGTATTGACCCAGTGTCGGAACATTTCAGGGCCATCAAGGTCATTAAAGCCAATAGTAATACGTAGCGTCTTGTACAGGGGTATAACAAGGTGGAATGATCTGAAACCTATGTATACGGAGATTGAGACCCTTTGGAAGTTTAAGTTAGCAATTAAGAAAGACTGCCCTCGCTGCTTTATGAATGTTAATTAAAAATCTCATATGACATACTGAACACTCATCTCATCTCATCTCATCAGAAATATTATGGAATAACAGTATGAAGCATCTTTTATGTACACCATGTTATGAGGATAATTATTATAAAGGGTGATTAGATCCAATAAATCCGTGTTAACAAATACAACATTTCTGATGTTGGACCAATATCGATTCTAACTAGGCATACACTGGTCCAATATTGGCTGCAATCTCTACCAGAGGGATTCAATTTTGCCTAAAGAGTTTCTGACAGGTTGGATCCTACTTTGCCATCATATTGGGTTATAAATGTGATCCCCAGTATGCTCTACATGTTTAAAGATCTGAGGAAGTTCATGTATGAAATTCAATATCTAAAAGTATCATTTACTGCATGACACCACTGAGGATTTATCAAAAGTAACTTAAAGACACCTCATGTGTGGGTAATGAAGTTAGATAAGTCCTAAATGATAATAATACAGTTTGTATGATTTCTTACCATTTTAGGAAAGAGATTAAGATGGATTGAAAAGACAGAAGTGGCTTTTTCTAAACTGATGATTCTTGACAGTCATGTCTTAGGTATTCAATTATACACATAAAACTAGTATTGTTCAATATTAGTGATTGTTGCAGTGGTCCTATATCGAGAATTATATGTTGGGCCGACATATGTATTACAATGCCCCGATGTTTAATTTCTAACCTTGGAATAGTGTAAACACATTGAAATGTTGGGTCAACATCAAATCAATATCCCTTTCTCCAAGCATGGACCATTACTGGTCAAACCAGCGGTGGGCCAATATCAAAATACCAATATTGGCCCTTTTTTAGTGGAATATTGGCCCAATCATGGCCCAATGTACTTATGTTACCTGGGATGTGTCTTCCCAGTAAACGAAAAAAATGTTATACAACATTTCATAACGTCATGTTAAGTTATATAACGTTTCTCTAAGGCTCCTTATATGGTTATATGATATACGTTATATGGACGTAAAATAACGTTTTTGTTAGCTTTTTTTGTCTGCACTCTCTATGTTCATCACTCATTCCTGCGAGAATTGCAATGAAATTGCATACATGTATTGACCAAGGGAGATTTGTAGGTTAATTTGTGAAACAATACACATGAAAAAAACATCTGTGTATCTCCATGAATACAATGATTTCCATCAGCAAACATTCGTCATTTATGCATGTCGTGCATGCATTGGTAAGTCCTACTGATCAATACATGACATGTATTCCCCACCAACATGTTTTAGTAAGGTGTATAATATATATATATATATATATATATATATATATATATATATATATATATATATATATATATATATATATAGTGTTGTCTATGCACTACTGCTCATACCACCTGCCACCCATAGCACTAATGTAATACTGGCATTTATGCACTCCAGGTATACCAATCAAGAATGTTCCCTGACAACATATAGGTTTCCAGGTCAAACAAATACATATACTACATGTAAATCGGTCAGTGAGACACACTTGGTACTACCACGGGGATGACATATTTTCAACAAGAAGACTACAGACAGGGCTACAGACGACCAGACACAATAGGACCCTGCTTGCTCCTGTCATGGATTGATCAATCAGACCACCTATTTCATTCCAGATGCTGTTATCAGGCTCATTCTCTAGGAATAATATTCAGATAGCCACAACTACCACATCGTTCTGTATCTGGTATGATAATCAGGTGTAGACTTAAGGACTACCTAATCAGAGATGTTACCGTAGGATCACATCAGTGACACCCTTTTTGCTGTTATCTAGGAGAAGTGCAGAGGGACTGGAATTTGGTCAGCTATACTAACACAGTAACAGAGAGAAGTGGTTGGACTAACTCGTGGACTATCATATATACAAGCTGTAGCATGCATGCTTGGCTAAGGCGGTATTAAGGCTATATGCAGCGAGATAAGAGAGGTCTTGTCCTATAGGGCCTTAGCAAGATGATCAGTGGATAGCGCCATTCCCACTGGTACTAGGTTTATTCCCAGTACTCACAGCAACCAGCTTAGCCAAATCTCGTGGCCGAGATTAGGGTACAAGCAGGGTGCAGGTATTGTGAATAGGTTGTACCTGGACACTCCTATAATGTCACCTGTGTCCAGTATAGTATAGTGGTTAGGACATTGGATTCATGATACAAGGTGCAGGAGTTCTAATCATATGTGGTAACGAAACCATACATGTATTATATCTATAATTCTTCTTATTTCTGTTATAGCTTTCTAGAAAATTAATTATATTTAGGTACAAGTTTATGATATTGTTACATGAATTAAATGGCAGGTAAACTAGGATACCTTGGCATGGATTCGAAGTCAGGACCCTTGCATTGAGAATCCAATGTCCTAACCACTCCCCCAATCCGGACAGCTGACATAAGGAATATTCAAGTACATGTGCCTCTCAATCAAACTACTTTGACCCCTGAAACTCTCGATTTTTGACAGGCCAGGAACTAGCTTCAGCTATAGGTCTCACAATGCAGAACCAAAACATCCTGCTAGTGCGGAATACTCAGGCCTCCACTTCCTAACTCAGGACCTTTTTTACAATCCATAAAAGGCATTTTGGCACCATGAGGGGCACCATGTATTTATCTGCATGCTGCTCATACCTGGTAGCCCTTTCCTTTGGCTTTACCATTGGCTATAGCTCTCCTGCTCTGCCTGCCATGGAGGAACAGCACCTAGTAACACCAGAAGTAGTCAGCACATTTGCTTCTTTGATGATAGTTGGAGCTCTGCTTGCTTGCCCTCTGACTGGCTGGACACTTGAGAGATTTGGTAGGAAATGGGTGTTGGCTGTTGGTTGTCTTCCATTGGTAGTGGGGTGGATACTGATCTCACTAGCAGGACCTTCTTCTCTGACCATCTTCTACTTAGGGAGATTGCTAACAGGAGTGGGCTGTGCCATGTCAGGTGTGGCCTCTGGTTTGTATGTTGCAGAGACTGCTGCCAAAGAGACCAGAGGTATGCTGGTGTCAGGACTCCAACTGAGTGTCACTATTGGCATTTTGATAGTCTACATCCTTGGAATGTATTGTGGATGGCAGCTCTTGGCTGCCCTTGGATGTGTTTTTCCCATGTCTGCTGGATATTTGTCAACCAAGGCATCTGAGACACCCAGGTGGTATTTGCTGAGAGGTAGGAAGGCAGATGCAGTTAGATCCCTACAGGAGCTGAGAGGCACTATGGATGTGGAAGATGAGCTTCAGGACATAGAAGAGGCATTACCAAATAATGGAGATGCCTTTGCTTTAGCTGACCTTCTCAAGCCAGAAGTGTTAGGCCCCCTTAAGTTAGTCATCATGGTTGGGACTTTCCAGCAGTTATCAGGGATCAATGTGGTTATGGTCTTCACAGTGTCTATTTTTAAGAGTGCTGGACTGAAGGGCTCCAGTAGCATGGCCACTATTGCAGTTGGTGCTGTCCAAGTAGTAGCAACAGCTGGAGCCGTTTACATGATGGACAGGGCTGGGCGCCGTCCTCTTATGTTCCTGAGTGGGGCAATCATGGCTGGATCATGTTTCACCATGGGACTATACTACCATTGGGCTGCAAAGGCACCTATACCTTATCTCACATGGATGGCTGTTGCTTCTCTCATATTCTACATCATTGGATTTTCCATCGGCTGGGGCCCCGTGCCTGGACTTATCTCACCGGAGCTGCTCCCACTGAAGGCCCGGAGCACCGCATCAGCCGTCTCTTGTGTTTTCAGTTCAGGAACTTCTTTTATTGTCACCTACATATTCATGGACTTTGTCGCTACTTATGGGCAGGACAGTGCTTTTGGCCTGTTCTGCATCTTGACTATCATGGGCACTCTTCTTGTGTACCGTTATGTCCCAGAGACCAAAGGAAAAACTCTTGAAGAAATTGAATTATATTTTCTTGGATCTGTTTCGCATGCAAAATAATTTTATTTAGATTCATGAAATACGAAGTGTCTGTCTTTGTTATATTGAACCAAAGAAATGTTTGATTTTACATATGTGAAAAGTTTGTTGCAACCAGTGGCAGATCTCGTGGAGATGAATAATGCATTTTGGTATAGGGTCTGTCTATTTTTAATGGGGACCTGGTGGTCGGATATTAGGGAGTGAAAATCTAATGTATAAGGCCAAATAAAAAAAAAGTTTTGTTTCAGGTAACATGGGATGAAACTCTAGGGTCGGTAGGTCGGATTTTTTTTTTTTTTTTTACTTTTTTTATTTTTTTTTTTACATAGCCTAAAATTGCCCCCAAAAAAGTGTAAAAATGGGAAGATTTCTTCAAACATTTTGTAAACCAAAATTTGACCCCAAAGAAGTGTAAAAATATAAAAATGTCTCCAAAAGTGCATAAAAAAACGTAGGGTCGGCCCTGTTTACATAGGGTCGGTCGGGTGACCTGAAACAAACCTTTTTTTTTTGGCCTAATGTGGTGGTTTGGTATCACAGGGCCTTACTTTATTAGATCCTGATGGGTAAAATTTAGTGTAATATAATCGAAAATTCATTTGAAAACAAATATCTGCCATATTTTATATCAAAAACGATTTTAAATGAAGGTGGGGTACACTGGACACCCCCACGCATATAACTTCAATGGTCATACCCCACACAGAAAAGTTAAAACATGAGAAATGAGGATTTTTTTTTTAGAACAAATTGTCTTTATTTCACTCAAAATGCTAGAATTCTAAAAATATCGATAAGACAAATTCATCAAATGCCTAAAAAAAAGTTCTGATATACTTTTTGGAGGTAGATCCCCTTTTTCCCATTTATAATCTTGTTGTTGAAATGAAAAGATTTTCATCATTGGATGAATAAATTCAAGAAATGTAGACATTTATCTCAAGACCACGCACAACTAAAGGACATTATTTAAGAAACTGAGAAATACAAAAGCTAGGAGGTTGGAGCAGAGAAAAAAAAAAGAAAACAGAAAAACATCCAAGGGGTCCTATTTCTCCATCTGAGGGACCATTTTCAAAGGGTGGTTGGTTGACATTTCAGGGTGGGCACCTGGTGGTTGGTTTTTGATTGTGGGAATTGTTTGTGAATAACAAGGAATGTGTGATGTATAATATTTATAAGGATGGTGCCAGACGTATGGCGGTTGAGTTGATGTTTTATATAATCAGAGGTAAAACATGTATATTTTACCAAAACTGAGAAGAAGCTTTGAAACAAACTGACCCATTTTTGCATTTTTTATTTCAAGGTATTTGTGTGCATTGTAACTTTTGTTTCTTTTTTGCGTATTATTAGACGACTTCACTGTACTACAAAGGAGTACATGTAATGGAATACTTCCGGTAATAAATGAGGCCTACTAGACCGATGTCCTTTCACAGAGCATGGTTCTTGACATATAGCTGGTCAGTTGGTATTGCATATAACCAGAATTTATGGTGGTTGGATATCAGAGGGTGGGAACCGGGTCGTTGGGTACCACTACCAGAGGGTGGGAACCGGGTTTCGGTACAAGAGGGTGAAAACCAGGTGGTTGGGTATCAGAGGGTGGAAACCGGGTGGTTAGATATCAGAGGGTTGGAACCGGGTGCTTGGATCGTTGGATATCAGAGAGGGGGAACCGGGTGGTTGGATGCCAGAGAGGGGGAACCGGGTGGCTGGGTACAAGAGGGTGGGAACCGGGTGGTTGGATATCAGAGGGTTGGAACCTTGTGGTTGGGTACTACTATCAGAGGGTGGGAACATGGTGGTTGGATGCCAGAGGTCGGGAATCTGGTGGCTGGGTACAAGATAGCCACTCTCGTACCCCTACTAAGCCTCCCGATCCCGCTCCTCTCACGCAAATCCCTCCGGATACAGACGATACTCAGTCTAGGTACAAGAGGGCTTGGAACCCGGTGGCTGGGTGTCAATTTTCACCCATGTAGAGGCACAATTGTTACACTAGCCCATCTAGATGTCCACTCTCTCGGGCTGTAGGCTCCAGCCCACAGCCCGAGCGTGTGGACTATATGATCGAAATGTTATCCGGCCAGCAGTCAGTCGACTGGCGGGAAATGTGCGTTGCACCGGGTAGACCGCATAAGCTCATACAATTTTCGCCGTTCATCGCATGTTTACATCCGGTTTCATGTCTGGATCTGCTTGTTCTGCAACCAAAATCGGTAAGTAAGACTCTATAGCAGGCTATATTTAGTTGAACACACTGTTTACACAAACTTACCAGTTACCTCAGTAAGGATTGAACTCACATACTTGTGTGTAATGTAAATGTAGCGTGTGCATGCGTGTATTTTGAACAAGACAGCTAAAAGTAGGCGTGGTCATTTGACCGGTTTTCCTCACTCAGTCAGTGTCACTGTCACTGCTAGACCATTGACATTGTACAGTCCACTGCTCTACTATCGCTCCATCCAGATATCGAGAGGGCTCACTTCTATGGGCTACTGTCACTGCTCACATCTAGATAGGGGCCTACTAAGTCTAAGATAGACCCTCTACAGTCTACCCAGTACAGTATCCCCAAATAAAAATAAACAACCAATCCCCTACTTAAGGCCACTCAAAAAAAATAAATTGTTTCTCATCACCAAGCAATGAAAAATATGACGAGGGCGTTTTTTATATAATTTTTTTTTTTTTTTACTCTGGGGATAAATACATAGGGAAATTTGGACTTTTCGCGATCAATTTTCACATTATAGTAATTTGGGGTTTATTTATCAGCAAATGTTGTTATAATGCAAGTTAAACCTAGCTGACTGCATTGCTTACAGTGTAAGCTTTAATTTGATACCAAATTTGCCAATATTTTGTCAATTTTAACATATTTTTCATCAAAAATGTAAAAAAATAAAAATAAAAAAAAGTTTCCCCAAATCATGATTTTTATGATGCGCGCGGTGATGAGAAACAACTTTTTTTTTTTGAGTGGCCTAAGCCAAGGGAGTGGTCATGTTTTTAACAACAGGAGGGGGGGTGTCGGTGGATTTTCGCGCGAGCCCTTGACCGGGGAGGGGGGGTAAAGAATTTCAACCTCTCTTGTCTTTATGTCTTGCCATATTAAAAGAAGGTCTATAGAAATGTCACTATTCTCCTTCATATCTGTTAACAGTACTTGATTTCCTTTCTAGAATACTGAGACGCCAATGGTAGGTGTCGACAATGTTGACTCACTGTCTAACTAAGACTTCAGCCAAAGGGGGCGTCTACTGGCAGATTGCACAAGATGGTAGCCTCACCTATATTGAACGTAAGTACCGTACCGATTATTAAACATACAGCCTAACTTTTGAAACAGTATGACAACACCTACTTCTTTTCCATTGTTTATTTGAACGAATGTACTGCTATGTTTTTTTCCGACCTGGTCGACACTTATATCTCAGGTGTTAATGAGACTTGCACATTATTTGCTTGGAAATAGGCAATTTCATGCCATAGGTCTAATGTGGTCACATTGAATGTCTCACATTTAATGAGACACAATAATATTGGCATATCAGAACTTTTTTGCCTATTAGCCATACTGCTGTTGTAATACACAACTGAGAACTCTATGTGCATTCTAAACTTGGACATACTCTCATGAACAATCTATGAGCCTAATCATATTTAGTTACTGCTACTTGTTAGCCACTCCAGTCGATAGAACATGTACTTGTTTAAATACATGTACTAATGTAGTCATCTTTTATCAATATTTGACTATATCACTTTTTGATCCAGTGATGCACTGTAACACTTTGTAATAGATGAGTCTCGTTTATAGCTCACTGAAACAAAAACAAAAACACAAGTCGATCCGATACATGAAGTTCAATCACTTGATAACCAGCACACCTCAGTTTGTAAAATACATCTTGCGCCTACACCTGTAGATTATTTCTTGAAAGCAGAATAAGATTTTAAAGGAAAACAAATGTCGATATATTTGGTGTTTCTATTCATTTTTAAAGGATGATATATGTCAGGTCTCAATACCCTCAAATAAACCACATATACCGGTATGTCAATGATGCTTCTATAAATAATCCGCCTTTGCATATCTATATAAAGATGGCCAGCTTGATGGAAAAGGAAGACGTGAATTTCCAGCTATTGAACATGGAACTGACCATGAGGCACATACTTACGTTGAACGCCAACTTCAGCAAAGGCGACGCCAAGGGTAAGCTAGAAATACATAAACTCATATTGGAAATGGTTAGAGTACCATATACGCACGCCAGGGATAGGTCTCCCACGTGAGAGGACAAACGTTTAGAGCGTTATCTTAATCAGACTATTAAGATGATCTTATTTGTCTTAACTTTAGTACCAGAAGTTGAACTTAGAGGTCGCCACTTGGTGCCACTAGTAGTGATAAGCCTACACAGTCCATGGTAGGATAGGCTAGTTATCTACAGTAGTATGTAATACCATACACTCACAGCCTCTGCTAAGTATATCAGTGTGTGCACAATCTATCAAGGCCAGATTCACAGAAATACACCCTCAGGAAGGGTGACTCACTTTAGGACACTGAATTAAGATATCAGATTTAAGATTAAGATTACGCTCTAAACGTTTGTCCTCTCACCTGGGAGGGCTATCCTGTATTTGCACCATATATGAGGATTATTCGCGTATCCAAATACATGTAGTACAAGTACTTTCAGGCAAATCACCAATGAGTAGAAATTTCTCCAGGAGAACATTTCTAAATAGGCACTGATAAGTGTAGTAGGTTTAGGGAGCAAATGCCAGAGATTTAATCATTGTGCATAATATACCCCGCAATAATAAGACGTACTATCAACCACAATTCTATTTAACAAACCGAAAAAAGGTATATATGAATATGACAATCTATCATACAAAAAACGATAATATATAAGGTAATGTACCTCCTCAGGATAAAAATAAACGAATATACAATATATATTATTGCTTTGAACAGTTACAAGAAAGGGGGACAGAGCTTCCTAAAAAGAACAAGTGAATTCCAGGAAGACTACACTGATGAACCACATCGGAAAAAGAACCGGCCCCTACCGCAGCATTATGATGGGGAGTTTGACTATGAGGATAACACAGGTCCAGGGAGCAATGTAGCTCTACAGCAGAAGGTTCGGCGACTAGAGAGGTGGGTGTACATTCTTAGTAACTATTTGAGTCTATTTCAGGGCAGAATAGTGCTTTAACGTGCTATACCCTTTATCATGACGCATGGATTCACCGATTCAGCACCGGCGAGTTAGTTACATTTGTGCATCTTGATGACAAATATTGCCTCAAGGTTGTCCTTAAAAAGTAACCACTCCATCCCAAGCACTGTGATTAATTTGAGATATTCCTGTAAGAATAGGTGATAATCAATAGCTAGTAACCAAGCCGAAAAAAGGGGGGGGGGGAAAGGGGAAAAAAAGAATATGACAATGTATTATAATATTGCTTTGACCAGTTACAAAAAAGGAGGACAGAACTTCCTAAAAAGAACAAGTATATATATATATACCAGTACCTTATCGCCCCTTTTTAAATATAGAAAGACTAATCGTACAATGGAGGAGGAGGTGTTATTGGCAAATGCCCGTGCGGATGCCGTCAGATTGGGCGTTCCCATGGATATCTACGACGACGGGGACACGGACAGTGTGGCCAGCTCTGCCTCCTCATACAGTACTGCCCCACGACGTAGAGGCGCCGGAGTCTCGCCACTCAACAAACGCCGCTCGGTGCGCCTCGCCCTGAAACGTGGCTCGACCGCAGAAATGACTCGCGATATGCGACAGAACTCTGTTACCATGGCAACACCACCGCATCTGGCCAGGATGAACACACAGCAGCGCTGGGCGTCATGGAGACCTAAAAGGCAGGCCACAAGCACCATGCTGAAGGGTGCGGAGTCTATAGTCGACATGGATACCTTGTCACCCCGGACCATCGTGCGGAAACCAGCCCTGATGAAGCGGGCATCCACAACGACGTTCTTGAGGCAGGCGCTGCAGGGGACTGCCATTAAAGTTAGTACCGAAAAATATGGAAATTGATTTTAATCAGAATCTGATCTACACATAGTTACAGTTTGATGTTAAGATTCGTACACTTGAAAAACTAGCAAGCGGAATATAAATTAGACGCCTTACACACAATAAATTGGACATTAAGACACAGTCTATGGAGGATTATAGGAAATTAGAGTAACTAGAGTAGGTAGCAAAGGAAGTATGATCCTGAATCAATTTTGATAAAATTGAATTTGAGCCCTAATCATTTACCCATTTTAAGGAAGAGATCTTGGTGCCGAAGGTGTTTGACACTGATAATTCAGCTGCGGATGCCACAACGAGTTCACCAGTCAACCATTTGGTGCCGCCAAACAACCTGAGAAAGTCAATGAGGAGATTGGGTGAGTATAATGGGGTGTTGTCTTTTTTATTAACATGAAAACCAAGGTCAATAGTAATAAGTGGCATGGCCATCTGGACTTTTTAGACTATCCCTGTTGAAACCATCTGAACAGTTTTATCAAGTTCCTTGCAACGTTTTCGAATATTCTGTATTATAAGGACAATTGTACTGTGAAAGTGATGCTAACTTATGTTTTTTATGCTTTAAGGCTCCAAGGTCATTTGTCACAATAATCCACTAACGCAGCACAAACAATTAACTTGCTATTGCTGTATAGTGTTAGCGTAAATGTAACCAGCGAGTAATTTAGCGATTCTGTAACCAAACCCTATGGCAAAAGAGCATAGTGCATTAAGCTACTATGCTGCTTTTAGAGGGGCAGACTACCTCTGTAAAAAAGGCCTAATGTATTAAATCAGAAATGTTTCATCTTGACTTCCAGGCACAAGAACATCAGTGCAGATTATGCCTTCTCTAGTGGAAAGAGACACCACTGATGGAGGCAGTGCATCTTCACCACAACTCTCAGTTCCGGTCATGAAAGGTGCCACAAGTAACACCGCGCCCCGAATGAGGCGCGCCCCTACCCGGCCGAGGCTGCTCAAGCGTGCTAGTACGACCGAGGTGGCAGAGGTCGAGCCGAGCACCAAGCGCACCAAGAGGGCCTCGTTATCACGCTGCCAGAGTATATCAGCTGTTAGACGCCAGATCACACTACCTACCCGGGACACATGGCCGGTCCACATTGTGAGTGGGTTCTCTACTTGACTCTTTATGTTTAAGGACGCTGACTTTTAAGGATTACATTGACCGCGTAGGGTAGGCATGATGCGTATGCAGCCCTGGAGAGATACTTGCTAGGGCTGCATCCATGCATCATGAAGACAAAGGGTATAGTGCGTTCAATCTCAATGCCATCCGTAAAGAGTTCAATTGATTTGTATAGATTCTATCTTAGTTGTAGGAGCAGGGAAAGGCAAGGTGTGAGTAGTATAGTATGTATCGGAACGGGACTATAGTTAAGTACTGTTTATTACTCAATCGACATGCAGCCAATCAGAGGCCTCCATTTGGTCACGTGACCCGTTGCCATGGTAATGTGACCTACTTAGGGCTCTCAGCCAATCAGAAGCCAGCATTCTGGGTGACCTACTGACCTACTTAGAAGCTCTCAGCCAATCAGAGGCCGGCATTCTGGTAACCATGGTAACGTGACCTGCTTACGTCACGTGACCTACTTAGGCTCAGCCAATCAGAAGCCGGCATTCTGGTAACTAGGGTAACGTGACCTACTTAGGGTTTGTTTGTAAACAACACCACGTGGCTCTCTTGTTTGTAAACAACACCACGTGACACGTGACTGTTTGTAAACAAACAACTTATATATAGAAAATAAACACAACAAGTTCCATGTTATGTTAAAATTATATTTTCAAAAAAAAAGCACATCTGTTACAGCGTCTATGTGTAACTACGCGCGTTCTCATTCAAACACTATAACACTATCATACCGTAGCAGCAGCAGGTAGGACTGGAAGAAAAGCAAGCGCACGAGCAGAAGCGACGACACCAGTTGCACCATCCGGCCGTCGCGTTGGTAGCCCTACTACTCGTCGCGCGTTCAACTGGAGGTTTAAGAGTGACAAATGACGATTCTTTGTCGACGCGACTGCTAACATCAGCATCGGCAGCAGCATCGGCAGCATCGGCAGCAGCATCGGCAGCAGCGGCAGCAGCCTCGGCAGCAGCGGTAGCAGCAGTAGCAGCAGCTGTAGCAGCAGTAGCGTGAGCATTAGCAACAACAGCAGCAGCGACAGTAGCAAGGGCGGCAGAGCGGGCACTAGCAGCGTTATCAGCGGCGTCATCGGCAGCCGCAACAGCATCAGCAGCAGCAGCGTCGGCATCGGTGGCATGAGTAGCTGCATCGGCGGCAGCAACAGCAGCAGTCACAGCCGCAGCGGCAACAACAACAACGTCATCACAACCAGCGTCACTAACAGCCGCAGTAAATGCAGCAGTAGCACGCTGAGCAGCACTAGCAGCAGCAGTAGCAGAGGCTACAGCATCAGCTTCACATTCGCGCGCCGCTTCGTCATTCCGCTTCATGTCACGGTAGCAACTTTCCATCATGGGGATCTGCAAATTGAGGCGCGGTGCTGGTGGTGGTAGTAGTAGTAGTAGTAGTAGTAGTAGTAGTAGTAGTAGTAGTAGTAGTAGTAGTAGTAGTAGTAGCGTGAACGATGATGACGATGCCGAATACGGTTTCACTCCCCCTTATATACCCTTACTCCCCCCTTTTTTTTCAAGCCACCGGCCAGCTGCCCCCTCACGGCAGGTCTTTAGATCAGCCTTAAGTCGCTTACTACGCGGCTCATCATCCCTCTAATCGCATTTTCCAGCCGCCGGCCGGCTGACTGCTGACGACAGGAGAGGGTGATTTGTTTTTCTTTAGATTTAAGCCGCTTACCACACGCACACCCTCTAGTCACAGACAGAGTGACAGAAAGGGAGGGGGTCGCTTTGTTCACGCTACCTGTAGTTGTTTTTCTATACACACGCTGAGCCCATGACCCGCTAATCCTTTATACAGGTAACACGCGTTCAACTAATTACTCTATTGTATGACAGTCGGTACACGGATTTAATTTTAAACCACCTTCCCATCTGGATCCATGTCTGGCGGGGTGGAAGGATCCAGCTGAAAAGCGTGATTAGGGCTTTTGTTTCTCTTATGATAGCAGCAGGTCAGCATGCGACAGCTGAAAATGTCAGACTCGCCGCTCCTATAAAAGACTGAGATGCGTCTCTCTTTCCACACACCCTTCTACCATCGCCGCCGACACCGCCACCGCCGGCCAGCCGACCGCCGCCACCGCCTGCAGTCACCGCCATCACGCCAGCAGGGAATTTCGAGCTGAGTCTGCTTATTGCTTATTTTTTTTGTTTGAGCTTTTTGTTTTTTAAAATTTTTTATTTTCACTCAGTCTTTTTTGTTTCGGAGGAAAGAAATATGGCGCTGCAGAGGGCGCGAGTTTCTAAAAGACGGTCGCGCGAACAAAGTGCTCTCCTCAACTGCCCGGCTATTTTTTTATCTCAAAGGAGAGAGCGTCACGTAGTTGAGGTTCACGCTTCTCTTGAAGCGTACCGAATTCTCGAGAAATGCAAAGCTGAGCGCCATCGTCGTTATACAAGAGCGGAAAAGGAAAACGTAGCGACATGGCCGAGAGCCGTCTTCTCAGAACAGCATTTACTCTACTATTGCATAACAGCCGCTCTCAGCGCCCCCACTCGTTGGGCGTTTCATGAAAAGAAAGAGCGCCGCTACTCTCCTCACCCTGCCTCCTCTTATAAAGTGAGAATAAGTGCTATGAAACGATTCGACAAGCCGATCGGTTTCTTGGGAGCGACTGCAGCTCCCACTCGGTGGGCGCGCGTTGTGGCCGACGTGAACACGGTCTCTAAACGTTTCGACGTCGTCACTTGTTATCCCGCATATTGCAACGCAGCCGAATTGAAGAAGATAGGGACGCACTATTTTAAACCATACGCTCCAATATGTATTTGTCACCGCCGCGCTCACACGCCTTATTGCTTTTTCGAGACGATCGTGTCACAACACAGAAATAGAAAAAAAAGCGGCAAAGCGACGAGCTTTGCCTAAATGATCAAAAAAAAAAAAAAAAAAAATTAATCTCCTCCTCCTCCTCCTCCTCCTCCTCTTCCTCCTCCTCCTCCTCTTCTTTTTTTAAAAAATAAATAAATATTTGTATCAGACTCCTCTGGAGTCTGATACAAACATTTATGACTATTGAGTGAAAATAGAATTTTATCGCAAAAAAAAAAAAGAAAAAAAAGTCACTTCTGCCGCCGCTACTGTGACACCGGCCGGTATCAATAAAAAGGTCGGCTGACTTTTCTCCACAACCATTCACTACCGACCGTTCGAGTGAGAAACACAGCAGACAGTCAGACACACAACCGCTCTCTGACGCGTCCTGAAAAAAAACAAAAAAAATGTCCAGTAGTAAAAGCAAACTCTTCACAGAAATTCATTTCGACGCTCGACTACAAGGACCCTTTAGTTGTATCATTAGCGGTCCGTCGGGTTGTGGAAAATCGCGCTTGGTGGATCAATTTCTGAGCGACGTGAACAATTTGGTCACGCCGCCGGTGGAAAAGACTTTTTACCATTACGGCGAGTGGCAACCTCTGTTTGAAAAAATGCAAAATCAGTACGGTGTGGAATTCAGAGAAGGTCTTCCTAGCAAAGAGTCTATAGCGGGAGACGTGGAAGTAGCAGAAGACGCTTTACGACCCCACACTCTACTGATATTGGACGATCTGATGAGCAGTTCCAATCAGCAAGTGGTAGCCGACATCTTTACTAAATACTCGCATCACTGGAACGTGAGCGTCATATACATCACTCAGAACCTATTCCAGAAATCACCCGACTTTCGAACTATGAGTCTGAACGCTCACTACATGATCGTTTTCAAGAACCCGCGCGACATGGGGCAAATAGCTAGTCTGTCTCGCCAGGTGTTTCCGTCCAACGCGGCGGCCCTCTCTAGTATATTTACCCATGAACTCAAGCGACCTCACTCATACCTCCTTCTGGACTTCAAGCAGTCAACACCTGACGATCTGAGAATACGCTCCTCTTTGACGTCCATACACTCTCAGCTAGTGTTCGTACCGCTAGACAAAAAAAAGAACAAGAGAAAGCAGTAGCAAAAAAATGTCTTCTCATCTACTCGAAAGACACTTTGGTACTCTCAAGCACTTAGCTAAGTGCTCGCCAAAGGACTGCTCGCATCTAATAGACTCTGGAAGCGACGATCTGATCGCAGCGTTAAGTGAGATCTGTCACAATTTACTGGTAGGGAACATCCCGCTCAGCGACAAACAACTGGACAAGCTTCGAGAATCGGCTGACGTGTTGAGGGAGGTCGGCAAAAAATCTACGCCCATCAAAAAAAAGAGACGCGTCTTGGTACAAGAGGGAGGTTTCCTCAATCCGGCTCTCATAGGGATGGCCTTACCGCTTATAAAGAGCATTCTCCGTATATGAGACACCTCATTCGACACCTACTCGCCGACAGCACCACCACCACCACCACCACTACCGCCACCACCAGCGTCATTGCCACCGTCGTCCCCATGACGGACTCAGAGCAGCAACAACACTACAAACGTTTAGCGCTCGTGGATCCTGAGACGCTCTACAAATCATCACGAGCAGGTCTACTTCATCATGTGCCCGCTGCTGCTGCTACTACTAGCGCTGCTACTACTGCAGTCGCTGCTGCTAGTACTTCTACTGCTCCAAACCTTCCTCCTCTTCCTGATGAGCGCACTGAAAAGAACGAGAGTTCCGCTCCTGCCACCGCCGCCCGCCTACCTGCCGACATGGCCTATTACCACAAGCAGGCAAAACAGTCCCTTCATCCCGACGCGGCCTTGCACCAGGTGCTACAGTTTATCTACAGGGACTTGGATTTAGTGTTGAACGACCCCACTTTGGAATCGCGCGAGAAAATGTTGAAATACCGAAGGTTGTTGAATAGATTGCAATTTTTTCTCGCGAATCCCCACAACAGCAACATCTCTTCGTCCTACTCTTCTTCGCCCCCGGCTCACCTCCGTCAGTCTGCTGAAGAGGCCAGCGCGTCCCTACTCGAGCGGTTGGTGAACCAAGTTCCCAAGAGGAATCGCACTCGGACCGTGGCGCTGTACAAACAATTGGAGAAATCCGGTGTGATCAAGTGGAACGAGGACGGTGCGGTGCGCGAGATGTCGGGTCGGAGAATACCACCTGAGCATCGCATCAACATAGTGGACTTACTGAACGACGCTGCCAGGTTCAGGAAGACGGCGCCCAGACCGGCGGGCTACTCGCCGTTCACGAAAGCGCTGCGCGAAGCAGTTCCCACAGACTCCTTGATCGGAAACCATCTGTATAAAGCGAGCGGACCTGGCCGAAGTTTGGACACACGGCTTGCTGACAGAGGTCGGAAACGACCGAGCTTCGACTCGGAAGAAGGAGAAGCAGCAGCAGCAGCAGCAGCAGTAGCAGCAGCAGACTCTTCTCTCCAGGTGGACGATCAATCCTCTGACGCCGAGGAGGACGACAGTGAACTTTTCCAAACTCCGACTTCCTATAGGAGCGTGGCGAGTAAGAAAAGGAGAGGGCGCAACCGCCTAGCGGCGAGCTCGTCGTTCACGCCCTCAACAGGCCCACCATGGGCAAACCAGTGAAGAGACTGACCAAGAAGGAAAAAGAAAAGAAGCGCGTAGTAGCTAGATATACCGACGTCAAAGCGCCCTCCAGTTTCACTAGCGTGACTAAACTCCAGAAACATCATTTTCGCCACCTGAACCCGGCCGTCATCCGAGATGCTTTAGTGTCGCTGGACGCCTACACTAAACATAAACCCATTCGGAGAAAATTCGCAAGGAACAAGACTATAACCGGCGCAATCGATCAGCAGTGGCAGATAGATCTGATGGACATGCAAGCTTTGGCGTCTCACAACGACCGCTTCCGGTACGTGGTGACGGCGATCGACGTTTTCTCTAGGTACGCGTGGGCCGTTCCCATTAAATCCAAGAGCGGCGCTGATGTCACCGAGGCCTTCCGAGAGATGACAGGCACTGGCGAGAGACGACCGCGCACTGTTCAGACAGACAAGGGGAAAGAGTTTTTGAACAAGATCTTTCAAGATCACTTGAAGAGCGAGGGCATAGAGTTCTTCACTGGCGAGAACGACGACATCAAAGCTAGTCTAGTGGAGCGCTTGAACCGCAGTCTGAAGGAGAAGCTGTGGCGTTATTTCACACACAAGCGCACGTATCGCTACGTAGACGTACTGCACCATGTAGTGTCTTCTTACAATCGCACTCACCACAAGACGTTGAAAATGGCGCCGGCTCAAGTCAGCTCGGAAAACAGCGAAACAGTTTTCTACCGACAAGATCTCCCAACTAACAAACAAATCGACGAAATATGGAAAAAGAAGAAAAAAACAAAGACGTCCGCCGTCGACGTCATCGCTCCGGGTGACAGAGTGAGGATGTTGAGAACTAAAGGCGCCTTCGACAAAGGGTACGAGGGAAACTGGCGCGAGGAAGTGGTCGACGTTGCTAAGACGTTGGGAAGCAGAGGGTTCGAGCTGAAAGACGACAAGGGCGAGGAGATAAAAGGCGTCTTCTACCCGGAAGAGGTTCAGAAGGTGTACAAGAGTCGTTACGACAACAACTACCTGATAGACGAGGTGTTGCGCCGCAAGACCGTCGACGGTAAAGAGTTAGCTTTCGTACGTTGGTTAGGTTACGACGACAAGTTCAACGAGTGGATCCCCGTCAAAAAAATAACGTAGAAAAAAAAAAAAAAAAAAAAATGAACATCACTCTACCTAGCAACAGCTCTATGGAGTATTATCCTGACAACAGCTTGACGTCTTTCCGAACTCACTTCGACTCGCCGCTCCTTCTGCCCGAAGCGTACGAAGCGGCTCTGACTGAGATCATCCTCCCTACAGAATGGACTAACGTGCACGACGACGACTTGATCATCGTTGTTCCTCTGCGCACCAAAGGTTCGCTAGAGGAGGCGATCCAGGTTTTAAAAGAAACTAAATTCTCCGAAGGAAAAAAACCACAGGTAGACTGGAGGGGAATGAAAAACGCGAACGGTCTGAGCAAGCTAACGTTCAGCTCAAAATTCCCGCTGAGCTGGAAGGAAGCGAGCTATGTAACGGTGGAAGAGATATCAGACACGTCGGAAGAGCAGCAATTGAAACCGGAAACAAAAAGGTTCAAGAGAGAGGTCGACTTGAGACAGACGAATGCCGTATACAAGCAGTTCTTGTCCCCGGCGGTGAAGAAGAAGGCGATCAGCGATCAAGCAAGACAGATGATCGAAGAGATGGAGAAAGACATGGGAGTGCGCAGTTTCATGCCAAACATATTCGAGATACCTCCTATTTTCACCGGAAGCAACCACACCCTAATCGAGCGCTTGAGTGAGACGTTGCGAGATGACAGACTAGAGGGCGACAGCTTCTTGCTCAAACCGATGCGGATCTTATCGTACGACGCCAAGACGAAACGCGTCACCATCAAACCGCCGAGACACTGTGCTGTCCTGCTGAGTCAGCATCTCGCATGCGTTCTAGGCTTCGGAGAGAAGACGTGTTTCGCGTCGCCGACTACCGGCGCCTACTCGATGGATGTTTACGGGGACGTGCACTCTGTGTACATATACACCGACATGATCCAGGAGAGACGTGTGGGCGACATGCAAGTGCCGCTGTTGCGCTGCGTGGCGGTGGACAGAGGCGGAAAGCGTCGAGGTGGCGTGCAAGCTATCAGTTTTCCCCATTTGGATTATTTCCCCTTGAAATCCAAGAGGTTTACCGAGGTCGGCATCTATTTAAGAGACCGATCCGGTCATTCCATCCCATTCGGTAGAGGCGAGGTGACCGTGACACTTCATCTGAGACCTATTGAGCGCTGAAAGAGAGAAAAATGATGCGTCAACGCGTTCCGTACTTTCCACCCAGGCGCACCGTCGGCAGAGGGTACAGCGATTACTACAACGCGCAGCTGGGCAACGGCGTCAACGTGTACAGCGGGCGCTCTTTCCAGAGCGGGCACGGTTTGGGCGGCGCTCTGTTAGGTCTGATGCGCTCGGCTACCCCGCTATTGAAGTCGGTGGGAAAAACGCTGCTCCGCGCCGGTGTGGGCGTAGCTAAAGATGTGCTGGCGGGTCGGACTTTAAAGAGCAGCGTGAAAGACCGAGGCGCAGGCGCTCTGAAGAGACTGGCGAGTACGGCGTTCTCGGGAGGAAAGACGCCTGTCGCGTCTAAGAAAGGGTCGAAACGTCGCCGGCATTCTCCTCAGACGGGCGGTGGCTCTTGCAAGAGACGTAGAGGGGATGTATTCGACCGGTAAGCGCCTAGGCGTTCAGGTATAAATAAAAAGACTGGAGGCGGCCGGCGTCAGTCTGTCGGCCGCGTGAAGAGAGAACACAATGGCTTACGTACACGAGAGCAGTAACGAGTGCGCGCTCTCTGAGCTCGACCTGCACACCGTAGCGCCGACTCAGACTACTATCTTAAAGTCGTCTTTCCTGGGGATAGAAACAAAAAACTCTTTAGAGGATGGAGGTAACATAAATTTCACCATCAACAAGTCGCAAGAGTACACAGACCTGAACGAGAATTACCTTCATCTGGAATGTCAAGTGCTGAAAGCGAACGGAGCGGCGATCGAGGACACCGACGCGGTAGCTCCGGTGAACAACTTGGCTCACTCGCTCTTCAAAGACGTCCAAGTCTCCATCGGCGGTTTCAAAGTGTCTGGCAACACCGAGACCTACCCTTACCGAGCTTACTTGGAAGGGTTACTCAACTACAACAAAGACGTGAAGGACGGCGTCATGAGCGCCCAGGGGTGGCATGAAGATACGCCCGGTCAGTTTGACACGTTGACTGACGCGAATGCGGGGTACAAAGCGCGCAAGAAGCTAATCTCCAACAAGCGCTTTTCGCTGATGGCGCGACTGCACTTTGACCTGGCTCATCAACCGAAGCTCATCGTTGGAGAGACAGAAATCAATCTCACTCTGAAACAAGCGGCGCCCTCTTTCTATCTGATGTGCGCCGCTGACGGAGGCTACAGCTTGAAGATCTACAAAGCAAAGCTCTACGTGCGACGCGTGCTGGTGGCGGACGCTGTAGCGGAAACGCACGAGAGAGCGGTGATAGAACACGGGCCCTTCGACTACCCGGTGAACAGAGTGGAGGTGACGACGTACGCCATCCCTCAAGGTAACAGAGATCACAGCTACACGCACTCCAACACAGGCCAGCTTCCCAAGTCGATGATGATTTGCTTCCTTGACCACGACGCCTTCAACGGTAGCTACACCAAGAACCCGTTCGAGATGAAGCATTACGACATCAGCTCGCTTCAAGTGATAGTGAACGATCAGAAAGTGCCGAACGACGCCTACGTGCCCGACTTTAAGACCAAAGCGGCCGTGAGAGAGTACTTGGCGCTACACACGGAAACGGGGATGTACGAGGGCGCGCGCTCCTGCGGTATTTCATACGATCAATTCCTGAACGGTTACACGGTGTTCCCCCTCGACTTAACCCCAGACAGATCGCACGACGGGTGTCGCGTGAACCTTATAAGAGCGGGTCAGCTGAGGGTGGAAGTCAGTTTCCGCTCGGCGCTACAAGCGACAACAACGGTGCTACTCTACTTGGTGTACGACAACGTCGTCGAGCTGACCCGAGATCGACACCCCGTCACCGACTACCACATGAACTGAAGACAAGACGGCGGTACTTGGCGTATCGTATGAACACGCTTGAAATAAGCAGAGTGTTGAAGGAAAACGTTCACACAAAACATCGTTTCCTGGGCGTTTTCTCTTGTGACACTATTCCGAAGCACCCTATCAAAGACACTTGTTTCGTGAGCAACACAGATCCGCAACATTTACCAGGTCAGCATTGGGTGGCGTTTTACGTGTCGAGCACGGGTGAAGTGTACTACTTTGATTCCTTCGGCTTACCGCCGCTGAGTGCGGAGTTCTTGTCTTTCGTGGAACGCTCTGCTCCGTTCAAGTGGCAAAGAAACCGCATTCAACTACAAGACACTTCTGCTGACACCTGTGGACCTCATTGCGTTCATTTCCTAATTGAAGCATGTCGAACAAGAAACCCCAAGAAGTGCGTCATGCGCATGAGCAAAATCCCAAAGCTGAGCGACCGGGCCGTGAGTCAGAAGCTATCGATGATGCTGTTGTGACGGGTTGTTGCGATGGCGGCCGTTTCATGGAGGCAAAGATTCTCTGCCTTGCCGAAATGGTGTTGGATTTATCCAAAGTCGTGCAATGTCTATTGGAGAGAAGTCGTCCGGGGTGTGGTGGTGCGAGTGACGGCGGCGTGAGACTTTGCGGCCTGTTGAGTTGCTGCAAATCGAAGAAGCAAGCTAAAAAAGCATAAACTTGTGTGTTTTTTCTGATTGAAATGAAAATAAAGAATAAAATGAAAAGAAAAGAAATTATCTTGTTGTGTTTTTATTTCTATATATAAGTTACATAACTTTTGTTTGTTTGTTTGTTTACAAACAGTCACGTGTCACGTGGTGTTGTTTACAAACAAGAGAGCCACGTGGTGTTGTTTACAAACAAACCCTAAGTAGGTCACGTTACCCTAGTTACCAGAATGCCGGCTTCTGATTGGCTGAGCCTAAGTAGGTCACGTGACGTAAGTAGGTCACGTTACCATGGTTACCAGAATGCCGGCCTCTGATTGGCTGAGAGCTTCTAAGTAGGTCAGTAGGTCACCCAGAATGCTGGCTTCTGATTGGCTGAGAGCCCTAAGTAGGTCACGTTACCATGGCAACGGGTCACGTGACCAAATGGAGGCCTCTGATTGGCTGCATGTCGATTGAGTAATAAACAGTACTTAACTATAGTCCCGTTCCGATACATACTATACTACTGGTGTGCATAGTTGTATTTATTACAATACAATGTTGATATTTACCACGTCAAAAGTGTATTGAAATAGAAAATAACTACTTAATATGCGTTGTGATAATGTCGTTTTATTTGCCTGCAGATGGCGCAGGTAGTGTGGCGTGTACCGCTGACAATTCCTGGTTTGGCTGGTAGGGGGCGCGCCGTGTGTGTTCAGACTGACCGCTGCCTGGTGGCCGAAGATAGCGGCAAAGGTGAGGTGGCAGATACTAGTTTATCCCTACACTTTATGGAAAACCATTATCTAGATTCTCTAAGCCCACTAAATACAGTGTTGCCGGAATGACATCGGCACATCGGCTCTTGCCGATGTAGAATCGTAATGGCCGATGTAAGCCTATCAGACATCAGCCACAATGGCCGGCCATGATTTTAGCTTTCCGATAGTGAAAGAATTTTTCAAATATTTTTATTAGAAGCAGAGTTAGGTACATTCAACTTATAAGCATATTTTGTATTTCTTTGGAGAATTTCACAGAAAACCAGACAAGTTTAGTTCCATTCGGTGTTTGACTTTTATTCCCGGGTAAAAGTACATCAAGATGGTGGAGGGCAGTTTAGTTGTTGGCGACGTTTCGGTTTAATTTATAAACCTTCAATCAGGCAATTTTTCAGTGAATTTAAGCATTTTCAAATCGATTTTGTAAGCTGTTATGAAAGAATCATTAAGATTTGTATTCATTTATATGAAAAGAGGGCCGATGTGGCCTGTATAGAAGGTAAATGGCCTGTGTAAGATCTCGCTACCATAACACCTCCTCCTCCACTTTGGCCAGTGTGCCAAAAAGAATTTCAGCAACACTGCTAAATACCTAATTTCATGCTGTTGAGAAGTTACAAGTAAAAAACAAAGTAGTTAAAGAAAATAAGGGGGTGATAAGAAATCTATGTCAATTACAATACTAAGCTGCTATAGAAAAAATATAGCCCCAACTCTGATTTAGAAGAAAAACTTACTAACAATTAGATGAATTGAACAATTGTTCCTTCTTCCTCTCCAGTGTTTGCCATAGATGAGACAGTGTCAGTGAAACATGTGACCCAGCTGCCTGCTGGCCTTACCCACATCAACCAGGACGGACAGTTTGTGTATGGAGTATGCAGTAATGGGCAGGTCTACGGTGAGTAGAGTACCGTAAAACCTCGCGTATAAGCCTAGCTCGCGTATAAGCCGCACCCTGGGTTACGGCCGATTCTACAAGCCGCACTGGCGATCTGAATGTGCCGATTTTAGTACTGTATCATAGTGGCAAAAACTCGTGTATAAGCCGCACCCCTAGGCCGATCCTATAAGTCGCACTGCAGATTTGATTTGCGTACTAGCCGCAGCTTATGCGTGAGGTTTTACGGTATGTACAGTTTGTGTATGGAGTATGCAGTAATGGGCAGGTCTATGGTGAGTGTACAGTTTGTGTATGGAGTGTGCAGTAATGGGCAGGTCTATGGTGAGTAGTATAAATAATATATATGTAGACACAATTTGTGTAGTGTATGCCGGACGAAATAAGAAACCTGCTACTAGTATATGGATTTTATGCACGGTATTCTCAGAAATGCAAATTACTTCTTTCTTAACAAAAAAAAAATTGTGAATAGGTTTCCCTCGTCTCATTTTCTGATGCAGTTATGGTCATCAGGGAGATCTCAGGTAGATGATCAGTTTAGTCTAGATACATTCATGGGTTAGGCATTCTCGTTTCATTCAAATGTGTTGCTATGATAACGGTATTGTTACATGGTTATATCGTTATATCATATTGTAAACATCAAAGATATCATTAAATTAAATGACATACCATTCATGTTTTATGTCATTCCAGATATATCTCAAGCCGATCCCAGGCTGGTCTTTGAATTGAAGACAAAGGGAAAGGTAGGTTATAGTTTGCAATAAGCAAAGTAATAGATTTGCCAAGCAGTTTGTGGTAACCACGCCTACATTGTACATGTATCTCACTACATGTACATGCATATGAATGTACATCAATGCAACTACAGTAACAATACAACTACGGTGTGTGCTCAGAAAATATATACTCTGTACCCTCAGAAAATATTAAATTAAATTAATTTAATTAAATATGTCTTTATTTGTAGGAGTTCTGCTTGGATGCCTTTGATGGTGTGCTCCTGGTGTGTGACTCTCAGGGTCACGTGACCCGCTATGACCATAACGGGGAGGTGGTGTGGAAGACCAGGAACAGCGTCGGGCAGGGATTTATGGTAGGGCTTCATAATGATATACGTAATAAATTACTAGAAATACCACATTGTTTTCTCGTTTGCAGGAATTAATTATCCTCTCTTACCTGAATTTCTGTATTAGATTATGTTAATCTCGCGCGAAATGTTGTTCGAAATCGCCACATTTCCTACTTTAGGTCGGCCAGGAGAGACATCTCAAAATTGCTGTTCCAATAAGTGTTTGACCAAAAATTGCTACAGACTGCTATATAAAGTATCTAGATATTATTTGTGCTATGTCATTGTAATTGGTGTTGTTTGATGCAGGTGTGTGCAGGGGATGAGGGGGTGCTGTGCTGCAGTACTGTCGGCGTGACCAGCCTGTCACTGCGGGACGGAACCATGCTGTGGGAAACCCCGCTAAGGGACAGCGCCCTACACGCAGTCAAGGTCAGCAACCTATACTCAGCATGTTGGAATTATGTACATAAGGGAGTGATCATTTTTTAACAAGGGGGGGGGGTTCCCGCGGAGAGCGCGCGGAATTTTTTAACCCCCCCCCTACGGGTCGGAAATCGGCGTGCGCGCGGGCCCTTTGAAGCATAGTAACGCGCGGGCTTTTTGGCCCAAAACAGGTTAATTTTTTTTGCCCCCCCCCCCCAAGAGGGGACCAAATTTTTTACACCCCCCCGGTCAAGGGGTCCACATTTTTTTGCCCCCCCCCCAAACCAACCCCCCCCCTCCTGTTGATAAAAAATTATCACTCCCTAATACTTATAGAGAAGTAACAGCTCTCTATATCTGCAGTCTAAGTCTGAGAATCGTACCAATGCAGCAAGAAAGGGTGACTCTTCAGAAAAGTTGTTGAACATTTCTAAAGTGTGACCGACAAATACATAAATATAACCGCAAATATTGCATTCTAATATATACCATTTGAAGATAAATTATCCTGTGATTCTCTTGATATGAGATGTTTGCAAACATAGCCATTTCAGACAATGTTATGAGGATTTTGCTGAAACCAACGTAAAGGCAACTAAAATTATCATTAAAAAAGTCACCCTTTTTGGCTGCATTGGTCTATAGACATTTTCTTATACATGTGCAACTATGTTTTTTGTCAGAGCTTTATACATGTGTGGCATAGTTTGTGATTCATATGGTGCTAATATGATTTAGATATAGAATACAGGTTTTATATTGTTTGAATTGTATGTACAATTATTCAGAGGGATGAGTTGTTATACGTTGCTTGTGGACCAAATGTGCTTCGGTTGGACACGACGACTGGTGAAATCAACAAAACCTACAAGTATCCTAAACGAGGTAAGGACACTCTGTTTGGGTAGCCTGAGATAATATCACAATATGTCCCAAGTCTGACTAGAGAATAGTTATCTCCAAAATGGTAGACCAGGCTGTAGCTTAGGCTACAAGGATAAAAAAGACTGATATATATATATATATATATATATATATATATATATATATATATATATATATATATATATATATATATATATATATATATATATATATATATAATTTTATTTAACCGTTCATAACATACAACAAGTGATACATTAAGGTCTTCTCGGTTAATTTCCTGTGGGGGTATTCCATCCAGTCCATATTACTCCATATTTTACCAAGTGCTTTAACAATATTAGATAACCTTTTGGCTCCACCCACTTTTTGTTGCATAGATGACAGTCTGTTAACTAACTACATACCTGAAACTGATGACAATGTACAAATGGACAATGCACAAACCGTCACAATCCAGACAAGATGTTACTCCAATGTATTGAATTAAAGGGGAACAGTGAAATGGATTGTTGCCCCAATGCTTAGCATGTTTTGTCACTTGATTGACTGTATAGACCAGAAATTGACATAATGGTAAATGTCCATGTAATTTCCCTGTCTGCAGGTAAAGGTGCAGCCCCCAACCTGTCGTGTGTGGCTGTGGGAGGAGGCCTGGTGTTTGCCTGTGGGCGAAATATCATGTAAGATATATATGTTATGTCACCAGTCTGTTTGTACCTACAGTTCTGTATTTCCAAAGTATGTACTGATTTCATTGGGGGGAAAAACACTATTTGTGGCAGAAGATCATTATTGATTGTGGGGGAAAAAAGCAATTAAAAAACAACAACAATATCTCTAATAATGCCAGTCTGTAGTATGATAGTGGAAGTACCCAGTCTCTTGCATTTTGAAAACACCACAGGACTTGATCACTCAAATTTCTATCGCGTGGAAAATATTTACCACCCTATTTTTATCTTGTGGGCGGAGTAAATGTCTTGTCTAAATGTAATTTACTAAGAAGGAAAGTACATTGTATTACCATTGCACCTCACAACTAGTGCCTATCGTCTTCCAGTTGCTTTGAGGAGAGGTCTGGTGACATTGTGTTCGTGTTGGAGCCGCCCCTTACACCCTGCAGAGCAGTACAGGTCAGTATATAGGCCTTCACCATATAGACATGTAAACCCTGAGGGCAGCATAGTGCTTTTTGTACTATACCCTTTTGTCGTCATGATGTATGAATGAAGCCCTGGTGAGTAACTCAACGCAGGGCTGTATTCATAATCCATATAATCATTCCGACCGCATGGGGTTGATACTCCCGGGGGGGGTCGAACAGGCCCGTAACTAGCCCTCTTCGCGGGGTGGTTCTTTTTTGGATATGATGGAACATGATGTGATTATTTCAATGGTGGAACTGGACTTTTCTAATATGAGGTGGAACTTTGTGTTATATATATTTAAAAAGAAGCTCAGTTTTGTGTATCTAATCCATCCTTCATAGTTTTCTCTATAGAATCCTTAATAATTGTCCGATCGAAAAGCCGTAAAAAATGAGAGGTAGACAATGATGTCCTCTCTCGACTCAGCTAGGGTGGAACACTTTCCCTCCTTCAGGGAGGGTGGGGTGGTTCGTTCGAAACGACGAAGCCCTTAGTTACGGGCCTGACGGTCGACATGATGCACCAACGCAGTACTGATGTTAAATGCATCGCCTGCATAGGTGCATCATGATGATAAATGAACGTAAGCCTAGAGGTATCATCCTAGCCTAAAGGGTTAAGCTCAATACGCACCACACAGCATAGTGATTAAGACAGCTTTGATATATCTGTTCATTTAATAAAAGTAAGTATATTTTAACATGCCTCAAAGTAGCATCATCACAGAGCGTATCCCACTCACAATTAATGCCCCTTTAACTATGTTTGGTTGTTTTACAGTACTTTGAAGGACGGCTTTTCTACGTCGGAGATGAATGTATGTCTGTGGTCGACTTCTCCCCTGAGGTTATTGCCAGGGCAAAGGTAAGAATGTTCCAGATTTGTTTAATGGGTGTCAGCACCGATTTTCTCTATACTAGCCTAATTTGATACCATAGTTATTATATCGAAAAATTGAGTTTTAAGAATTCTACTTTTTTTAATTTGGCCCATACATAGTTCCAATATCCCCTACTGGGGATGGGTGAAAATTATTAAACAAAATCTATGAGTCCATCCATGGTTGTAGATGAAGGGCACCATGGGGCTTGTCAATGTGTGATTTACAATGTACTTCAAATGAGTGCAACTAAGGCTATGTCTCACGACCTTGGACCAATATTTTTGTCTCTGACCGGGTACCGTCTCTGACCGGGTGCTGTCTCTGACCAGGTGCCGTCTCTGACCGGCTTGTCTTGATAAGGTCAAAATACCAACAGCAAGAGGCTAATTATAACTATAATTATATAACAACCGCCATAACATTTTTACAAATCCTTATATATATATATGAGCATAATTCTTTTTAAAACACCTTTTTTCTGACACCTGGTCAGAGACGGCACCTGGTCAGAAACAGCACCCGGTCAGAGACAAAAACATTGGCCCAAGGTCATGAGACACAGCTCTAAATGTGTGCATTCTAAATTGTGATCTATTATGTATCAGAGTGCTTATCAATGTCCTACTTGTACCCACAGGGAGGGCATAACCTGGAGCCAGTAGACATCGGCCCCAAACTCCAGTCACCTGTTCAGACCCCCCTGCAGCGTCTTCCCACTGTCATAGCGTCTCAGCCCAGCTCGCCCGGTGTCGAGGTCGAGTGTTTCCGCCCCGAGCCGCGTAAGTCGCGTCTCAAGGTGCGGGCTATCAGCCAGGGCTACAGCGGTAAGGTCACCTTCATTTTGTAATAAGGCCAAAAATGAATAAAAGGTGTGTTTCAGGTTACACAGTCTGAAAATCTAGGTAGGGTAGGTCAGATTTTTTCTTTTTTTTCTTTTTTTTTTAATATACTTTTTCTCAAAATTGGATAAAAATGTCTAGGATCGGCCTTGTTTTGCTAGGTAGGGTCGGGTAACCTGAAACACACCTTTTTATTTATTTGGCCTAATGGTTTTCTGTGTGGGAAATTTGCATTGGGGAAAGAACATGTAATGCATGTAATGCAGTCATGTTGGAAAATGCATTTTTCTAGACATTGTTTTGCATATTCTTTTATCTATAATGGTCTTGTTATCCTTGGCAGGTGTTATAGCCATTGAGGAAAGGTGGTATCATCCTCTTTTATTGATATTGAATATATCAATTGGTAAATAGTAATATTAGAACATACGATGATATGACTAATGGTATTGCCATGTTAGAGCTGATACATGTATTCATTTCCTGCTGGTCGGGCTTTACCACGGTCATGGATGGTCGTCTAAGAACTATAAATAATGTTTCAATTAAATTCCTGTGAAACGTCTTGTACCAAGTGCTTAACCTCGACCCCTCAACCGCTTGTGCATGTAGTGCATTCCAAGCGCCAGCTAGCCTAGACCTAATACTTCTAGCATACGCCGGGTTTTTGGGTCTGCTTTGTCTAATTTTGATCTCGGCGTATCTAATTCAGTAGCTATATTAAAGTGATTTTTAAAGAGCAGTAGCAAAAGGGAGAAATGTCTCATATCATTTAATTCATTCAAATCGGCCTTTCTATGTAGTAAACACAGACTTTTAAGGTTAAAGATAAATTTTCAAAAATAATTGGTCAATTTTATCATAAATGTGGATAGTGATCCTGTAAGAGAAAGCAAATCTTTTAAGAATTGAATGCTGCCTTAAGAGTCATGTTGTGGGAGTGATAATGAATGCAGCGCCGCTGAGCAACTAACTTTCCTTACATTAGTGAATGACGCCGGGACATCGAGAGTCTATTAACCACATATAGGGTCAGCATGATTCTGATTGCAGCACCTGCGAGTCACCTGCCAGTGCTGTATGAATGCATGCATCTTTACAGAAAAAAACATTGTATTTAAACATTGCCCATCTTTAATTGATATTCACCCTTACTGTTGGTTAAAACTACAGGTGTCAGTGTCTAGGATTTAATAAATAGATCCATAGTGTCTAGCCCATGAATGTATAGTTCAGTGTGGGGGGGGGGGGGGAGTTGCAAATCTGTAAATTAAGAGAAAAAAAAGGACCAGGATGTAATCCGAATCCTGTAGACCAATCAGAGAGCTCCCTGTGACAGTTTGAGGTCATGAGTCCCACAGGTCCCACATAAAAGGACAGGAGGGACCTACTTGATTTAGTACTGAAGGAGTAGTGGTAGGGAACCCAACTTCCTCGTCCAAACCGATCCTAATTGCCCAACTTTATTGCAGGTGAGCTGGATGTTCAGTTCCCGTCCGTGTCTTCCTATCTACCCGGGACAAAGTTTGTGGTCCACGACTTAAAGCGCAGCGAGACGGGAGGATTTTACCGGGTTCTCGGAGACATCAAACAAGTCACGGACTCTTAGTAATCTAAAAAAAGGCCATTCACGTTGTCAAATGACAACAATATATCACATGTTTCTGAGCTAAATGCATGCATATGGTCATTACTCTTTAAGGGGTAGTGCATATTCACCACTCAATACTTGTTATGAAGGCAAACTTTTAGATAATTCAATGCAGCACGCTTATTTATATCACATACTCAGCCCATACTCAATTAGAGCTTTACACAAAGTAAGGATAACTTTACTAGCAAATAGAATGCATTATTTAAACGGTTAGATATTGAAGATGCTTGCATATATCGATGCAATGAAATGACATTCATTGTATGTTTGCAGTATTTCAATGACAATTTATTTGTGATTTATGAGAATGATACTTGATTGCGACTGACATGTACTTGATTGGTAGAGATTTTTCACTTTGGATGATTTGTGGAATTTGAGTTGTTTTAATTGATGCCATGCATTAAGGTTTTATTATGAAATTTGAATTGCATTGAATGTTATCAAGAGAAGAACGTTGTATCTATGAACTATCCTATGAACTATACGTGTGTTTGTTTCATATGTGGTCAAATTTTTTATGAAGTACGACAGAGCCATTGAGTTAAACAAAGAGGTCCGTATTTCACTCCCCGTGAAATGACCCATGTAATTTTGTTGGAAGGTCGGGTCGCATTTCACCTATGGCCTCGTGAGATATTGCCCGACCTTCAACTCGTGAATTAACCTATTCAACAGACTAAAACTCGTGGACCTTTGTCTATATATGCTTTACAGTTTGAACAATTATTGCAGCCCCATAAAGCTCTGTAATCATCATATCATGTCCCATCTTAGTCATTCTTTATACAATTGTACAAGTAGCAATGATTACCATGGGGTGGTAATTGCGTATTGTAAAATTAAGATGAGAAGTAGAGTTGTATTCCCTGTATTAATATGGTGTTGTAAAAGAGGGTCAGACCAGGGATTTAATGATACAATGTACAACGAAATTATACAGATTCCTGTGTTCACAGTTGTGATTATATTACTTTTTAAAAACCAGAGTTATGACTTCAGGAACATGTTGTCAATGTATGGTTTGCTTTTCGCTGCTTTATAATATCGTGTTTTGTCTGCAATTATACATAATTATACAAGCGTTAGTGATTAGATATAGACTTGAATGATTGAAGAGGTTATGATTCATAATTATGTAACTTTATGTCATTGTTCTGGCATAAGTGGAGACCGCTTTACAGTCTCAAGGATGTAAACAAGAAGTGGCTATAGCTCATAGCAGCAAGTTGGGAACCTAAAAGTAAAACCAAGTTTTTTCCTGAATATCTACAACAAAATGGCATAGTATCGCCACATGCTGGTCGATTTCCACAATGTTTGAACCAAATGGAAGATATGGCTTGGAGATTTCAGCCCGAGGACAGCATTTTTACCCTCAAGTTGATAGATGCATGTATTGTTTTATAAACAGAGACATTGCCGTGTGTAATATATAATAAATCCGCAGTCTACAATTTAAAATAAATGTAGACATAATATTTGTATCCCAGTGTTAAAGATCATAAACATGACTTCTCCCCAGTCATAAAAATAATATAATTGTCCTGTTCTGTTTATTTGATTCATGAATTGTTTGTATTGCGTATACTCGTCTACTGCAAGTTACTTTACAGTTCAGAGTTTTGACACCTCTACTTTTCGGCAAGTTACGAGTCCTCTGGCGAATCTCACAAATCGTTGTTTCACAATTCCTATTTTTGTCGTTAGAAACGTCTATTTTGGAATATTTATTTTTCCTCCATGAAGGTTACCTAGAAGTCAGTTGTTACCGGCTTCGAAAAATATATTAAATATCAATGCAAATCTCTTTTTTGATTTTAATTAATTCCTTTGTCAATTGAATTTACAAAGCACTATAAAATGAATACACGTTTGCTTATAGACAATATTGGGTATATGTACTTCCCTTTCATACATATCCACTTGGCATTTACCGGTACCTCAAGTTGAAAAGGAGGACGATTTACCAAATACAATATGCAATTCGCCCATCATTTACCGGTTGAGCATAGCTAGATAGCTACAAGTGTAGGAGTTTCCAATACGGAAAACAGATTCCGTACTTTGTGGACCAAATGAAAATGATAAATAAAATCGCTTTTTGGTAGTTACAAATACGGATGTGCGCAATTTACGGAATTTGACAGCTTAGGGGAATTCCGCAAATTGCGGACGTTCGTACCTTGTGGAGAAACAGCACCCTACATGTGCCTAATATGCATGCACATTATGGTTATGATATATATTAAATACTCCTGATAACATGGAAATATGATATAGTTTGGAGAATCATTCATTACTGCATGTACCCAGTGTAGTACGATTTGCGGTGTATTTCGAGAATAATAGAAATATAGTGTATTCTATGCCTTCTTGATGATTACGTATACACGTGTCTTGTTATTTTTCATAGTGTAGTTGAAGACTAAACTGCCTCATAATAGTTTTCTCCCTTTATTATATCATTTATCCTTTAATTAGAAGAGGAAGGATTCTCTCTGTGTACTGGTAAAATACGATATTTAGCCAGCAGGGTAGTCGTGTTTCCATGACAACACTCTAATATTCAGGGGTTGATTGATGCATATGGGGCTGAGACATTTGATTGTCATCTGATTGGGCAAAAGACCCCCGACACCCATCTAGCATTCCGGGTAATCCCTTATCAGGATAGGGCGAATCAGGCTTATCTATTCACTTCACACGAGGGCAATAGAGGGGGGTGCAGAGGGGCCCCCCCTTGAGGTCAGAAAGTCGCCGAAATAAAGGGGTCCAGGTCACAAAGTCGCTTTTTTGGACCCCCTACAGTATTGTGAATTTTGTTTAAAAGTCGCCAGGTCACTTTTATTATTGCATTAGGTCAAAAGTCGCCTCCAAAACGGCCCAGGTCGCCAGGTCGCTTTTGACCCATCTGCAGCCACATAGAGAGGTGGTCAAACTATGGAGTGGGTTGCAGGTATCGCCCTGATAAGTGTCATCAGTGGCCACTGTTCTGGGTTGTGCAGGGGTAGATAAGGCCATATCCATTATGCCATAGTCCTATATGCCAAATATAATATGGCCATTAGGGGTGTTCTGCTCTAAGGGAGTGCTCATTTTTAACAACAGGGGGGGGGTGGTGGATTTGGGGGGGGGGGTAAAAAATGTGGACCCCTTGACCGGGGGGGTAAAAAATTTAGACCCCTCTTGGTGATGGGTCTAAACAAAATCAACCTGTTTTGAGGGAAAAAGCCTGCGCGTTCCTATGCTACAAAGGGGCGCGAACGCGCGATTTTCGGCCTGCCGGTGGGGGGGGGGGGGGGGTAAAAAATTTCGACCCCTCTAGGGGGGGGGGGTGAAAAAATTTCACGAGCTCCGCGCGAAATCTCACCGCCCCCCCCCCCCCCCTGTTGTTAAAAAGTGAGCACTCCCTAATATGGCGGCCCCCATGACCCAATGTGTCTAAGTCATATATACATGTATATGTAAGTATTAACGTACTACAGTCTAACGATTTGTTATTTGTTCAATAATTCTGTACACTTAGAATAACACAAGGTGACAAGATAGCTGGAATGTGGCAAACATTTATTATCACATCAATGCTGCAATGTATCATTTTCAACGGACATTGGCGAGATATGAGTGCAGCATTGGCGAATGATTTCTATAAAGGTAAAGGCCCTATGGTATTATATTTCACTAACTATGCAGGCATGAATCTCCAATAATTTTGGATGTTTTGTTGACAATGTAGGCTGATATTATTGTAGCCAATCAACAGAAATGATATGTAGGCCTAGACCTATAGGAGTCCCTAGTTAAACTTCGCCACCAAATCCTTCGTCATGGCGACGTACGCACTCTCTGCATCCCCCTTGGACATTCCTGAAAGTAGATTAAATCCCATGTTAGAGAATGAAACAGACAGCTTACTACTACTAGTTTTTTTTAATTTTTAATTTTTTTAAATTTAGTCACTCACATCATACAACGTGATCTGCCTAACAAATTTTTCTGACTCACCTGTATATAAATTGCTTAGTTAGAAATAGTTTATCTCTTAGTACACCAAATTTACATGAGTACCTTTGGCTGTCAACGGGACAGACTGTCACCGGGTTAAAGATTTATGTAGAATATTTACAATTGTACAAAGATGAATTTACAGAATGAAGTGTAGTACTAGAATAATCATCCTAGAGAGTTCATGATAAGTATCCCCATCACAGATTATTGACTCATGATTACTAACCCAGAGTATTAATTTACAATGCCTAAATTTAATGTTAAGAAGTGTTTTTTTGACATAGGAGAACTCATGTCATTCAGCCAGTGTGTGACATAGACATGGAAGGACGACATAAATGGATAAGTCAAGATTGGGGAACAGATGATAGTTTTCGAAAACTTTTCCAATATCTGCTTTATTTCGTATGCAATCGAGCTGTGATCTTTGACAATCTATTTCTCTCTCTTGAACCTATAAAACGGTACTGGTAAATCAATGCCATATTCATTGGCATAATGGGGGTTCAGTGGTCAAGCCAAAGAAATTTAAATGCCCCCGTCCCCCTCCCCGACGTCAAATTCCTGGGTCTGCCCCCAGAAAAAGTAGACTACACTGAGGCAAGGAGGAACAACCTACACTGATATTCCTAGGCTCTCTATACGACCAATCTCTCAGTCACTGGTACCTAACCTAGTTAGTCTTTTTTGGCTCCCTATACAACCAACCTAGGTAAGTTATTATTGTAAGGTTGGTCAGTACTGACCAACCCACCTTAGTCTTTTAATTTCCAGGGAGAGCCACTGAGTGGTGATCACAGTATCTTACAGGTGGCACCAACTAGTGGTGTACACATACAACACCCCAATGATGAACTTAGGTTAATTGCAGGTTAGCCACTACTGACTGACCCCCTCAGTCGTTTTTGAATATAACTTTGCCATTGTGACTAACACACATATGACAAACCTAGGATATTCTGTACTGACTGACCCTTTAAACTTATGGATTTTCAGTGTAGCTGTACGTTTATCCTCATACATCTTTGACTGAGGGATGCCACACACATATCAAACAGTAGACTCATAACTCCCCAATAAGGTAACTTGCCCTTTCTTTCGTTCCAGGCGCCCCACTTAGCCTTCCCCTTCACGTCCAAGGCACCGGGGCAATCTGTAATGCAAACATAACATGCATATAAGATGACTGACACATCAGATGTAAACCGATCTATGAATTGAAGTTGTACTGCTTGTATATGATGATGACTACAAAGGCAGTCGTAAACCCTGGATTATATTAAAGCACGGCATAGACGCCTATCCGATTCAGTTTAATTTGATACCATGCAAATTAAGTCTTGTCCTATTGGGTGCGGATTATTCAATACCTTATATGGGCAACCACAGCATTAAAGTAACGATAATCAAGCCCCAGGTGCAGGTAATACAATATCCCCAAAGTCTAGTTGTCGGTTGTACTCATGGGAATGCAGTATACCATGCTGACATATATGATAACCCACTCGAGAAATATCATAAAATACCCTCTATTATATCGATGTAGTTGTTAGATCATGGAAGCTACCTGAATGCATTAACATTGATAAATAATTAAAATATACTAATTATATAATAATTATGTAATGTGACGCCATATCCATATGTATTTTGAATCTGTGATACACTATTTGAATGAAAGGGGACCTAGCGGAAGCAAGGCAATGCGCCTAAGCTAGGATGATTCATCTACCTTTGTATTTGATATCTTTTACCCAATAAAACAATTAAAAAAAATAAAAATATATACAAACCTATGTTGACGTCCCCTACGGTAGCCTGCTTGTACAGGCCGTAGATGGCGAGCAGCTCAGCGTCTGACGGCTTGGTCTTCAAGTTCTTCACTTGTTCTGCAGCTTCAGTGAAAGTCTGTTTGTCAATTGTAATAAAACAAAATTAGTATAAATACACCTCTTTGTGATATTTGGAAGTATTATCAAGAAGTAGAAAAGGTTTGCTTATAATCTTTCAAGTAAGAAATGCATTTGGCAATAAGTATGTGGAACCCTTTTCTTCTTCTTTTTTTGGGGGAGGGAGGGGGGGGTCCATATGTACCCACTCTTTTTGATGTGGCATAAGTAGGCCTATATGTACTGTACTGATGACACAAGTCCATAGTAATCCATTACATGATGGCATGTTCACCTGTGTGTTTCTGTGTTTCTATGGCAACAGTATACACTGAACATAAAACCACGTCACCAATGAATAGTTACAGTTGGAATGGGATTTTAATGCGGTCATAATTTCTCATAACTATTCTGTAGAATGGCATATTAGCTTGCGGTTATAAATATGGCTTATCATTCATTATTTTATCACGTATCTATTACCCCCTACCATGTAATGGCACAGGGTATTGACGGACACAGACGAACAATTCTCCTCAATAGTCGGATGCCATAACTATGAGGTTTTTAATAGTCCGTCAAAGTACAGTTTATGTCTACCGTTTATAGAACTAGGCGGCTTTGTATGTCAGCTGATAATTATGCTAATAAATGTCGATTTCTGATATAGACATCAGAGGAACAACTGAAGCATATATAAGTAGACATCTATATAATAGGCGCCGCCATTAGTTATTACCATTTTATAGTTCTCCTAATGGCATAAGCCTACTGTGAGCCTATTTAGGCTGAGGAGTAGTATACAGATAGTAGTATGGATAAATGCGCATTTGGGACAGGTAGGCGTGGTAAATTGTAAAGGAACCAACAAAGCGAAGCCGGTCAATTTATAGACCGAATCCCCGTCCCCATTTACATTATACATAAATAACAATGAAGATGCATTGATATCCGTTTGATAGTTCATTCCAACCACATATACAGTGGGTCTACGAGCGTAGCTATCCCTCCCCAACGCACCCCCCGCCCCATTGGTCTCCATGCAGTGGATTCTCCGCAATTAGTAACTCAATCTCTCCAGTGGTGGCATGGAGGTATACACATGGGGCGTGGTAAGAGATGAGGCTTGTACCTCAGGTAACTACACTAGACTGGTTATAGAAGGTGGGGTAAATCCACCACAAATGCAACAAGATATGGTACTTTAATTCTCCCTATTTCCGCACGTCCATGTAGTCTATCTTAATCATTTTAGGCTTGGGCTTCTGTGAATGGGGAGAGGGATGGGGAGGAGGGGGGGGGGGTCTTCTTGAACAGTTATTGGAGGTAGGTCTAGTTATCAGCACAAACAACAATATCTAGAATACAATTTGTTTATGCACTGTCATGTTTACTCACAAACAAATAAGTCTCCCTCTCAATAATGGAAAGGGTAGACTTGAAAAAAAGGTCAAAATCATACCTCAAAAAGGGGTCGTTTCTTACTTGAAAATGCGTGTTTTTTTTAAAAGGAGGGAACACAGGTGAAATATCAGCTATAGATTCGGGAGTGCAGTGACCGGGCTTGTACTCCCCACATAAAGCCCCCCCCCCCCCCCCCCCACACACACACTCATGGCCTCACAGCAGGGTGGTACAGGGTGGCGTGCCCGGCAGAGCAGCTGCCCCAGTTCTGGGTGCCGGCTCACCAGCTCCCCACCACAACAGGAGCTTCACACAGAGCAGCTCTCACATGTAATACTAAAAGCCGGGATTAAAAGGGAAACGACTCTTCCTTCTAAATGAATTCCTATGACAAAACATATTGCAGAATCTCCAAAATAATGACTCATAACAGATTACAAAACAGAGGATGCAAATGCTTAGTAAATGATGGGGGTGTCAGACAAAGGGTATGCAGTGTGTGCGTCTACCCTCCCTGTCACCTTCCAAGATGAGCTGCTCAGTCACCCCTGTGTCAATAGCTGTCAGACAACAGCCGCTCACCTGAGCTGCTCTAGCCTATATACGGCACCAACTCACCAAGGTCTAGGATCATAGATATATTACTATGTAGAAGACACATGCCATGCTAGAGCTGTGTCTTACTCCTAGCCTATACATGTCTATACGGCTCTGTAGATGAGTCTACCAATTATGATTTTATAAACAAGCAATGCTATTTCACGAGGAGGGGTAAGCGTCAGTTCTATGATATATAGATAGATAGCACTACATTCCTGATCACAACCACAATGACACTGTTAATATAAATGTATGCATCATTGTATAGTTAACACAGCAGAGATCTATCCCTGCCACGCCCAGCTGCTCAACACCACAGATCCCACACTAAATACACACTCTATATGTACTCGGAATACCAGCATAATACATAGAACGTATGGCTATCTCATATGTTTGGAATATACAACATAGTCAAACCGAGTCAAGCACTATGATATGAATATGCTTACCGCCATGGTGCTATCTGGGTGATGTGGGTGTGTTAAGGGGGCAGTGATCACTCTGTACGGCCTGGAGGAGGACTACTAACCTAACCAGTGTTATACTGCTGCTGCCTCACCACCCCAGCCACTGACAGACGCTTGGCACCGCCTCCAGCGTCTCTCACTCTCCAAGCAGCTGTTCTCCAAGCAGATTCTTAGTTCACTCTGGGCCGAGGCAGTGGCCAATGCATTTGTATAGTTTTGGCAGAGGCCGGTGTGGTTATTGCTTAAGGAATCAAAGAAGCGAATCCAGTCAATTAGACGATGAGAACTCATGCATGTGGTTTCGAAACTATCTTACTGGAAGAACACAGTGTGTGATTGCCAATGATACCATATCATGTAGCAGAGAGATCATGTATGGAGTGCCTCAAGGCTCGATCTTGGGTCCTGTACTGTTTTCTATTCACATTAATTCGCTCCCGGAACTGTGTAATTATAATGTAACATTGTATGCAGATGATGCTGTTATCTCTGTAAGAACTGAGGGGTGTATGCATGCTGCCCTACTCAAGCTGTCCCAGGCCCGTAACTAGACTTTGTCGCGGGGTGGTTCTTTTTTTAATATGGTGGAACGTGATTCGATTATTTCAATGGTGGAACTGGACTTTTCAGTTATGGTGGTAGATCATTGTGTGATAATTTAAGCATTATGCATTTTTCCTGTAGAATCCTTAATAATTGTCCGATTTATAAGCCATAAAAAATGGCATGTAGCCAGAGATGTCCTCTTTACAATTGGCTAGGGTGGAACACTTTCCTTTATGGGGGGAGGTGGGGTGGTTCGTTCGAAACGACGAACCCCCCCTAGTTGCGGGCCTGTGTCCTCATGGTGTGTAACTAATAGTCTTACAATTAATGAAAATAAGACTAAATGGATGATCTTTAATGTCGACCATATTCATCCTGTCTTTCAGATAAATGGAGTGGCTATCGAGAGAGTTTATAAGTTTAAATACCTAGGTCTCACCCTAGATCTAGAATTGAAATTTATAGAACACAGAAAGGAAGTATCTCGTAATATCAGGGACAAAATATGTCAACTGGCCAGGGTCAAACCATATGTACAAAAGGATATTGCCCTTGTTATATACAGGACAATGGTACTACCCTCTTTTGACTATGTAGACTATGTATGGGATAGGCTTAACATAGGAGAAAATAGAGCCTTGCAATTATTACAAAACAAGTGTCTGAGGACTGTTTACCAAGTCAGACTTGAACAAAACCCTCTATATACCACAGCTCAGTTACACGCCATGAGCCGCTGTCTTGAACTTGAAGATAGAAGAAAGATTCATTTAATTTTCTATGCTTTTACTATATCAAAAGATGCTAGATATATAGATAATAGACCTATACCAACACATAGACATTTAGGGAAGAGATTACTTGTACCACGGTTATTAAAACTCATAGTTGTTAGAAGCTGTGTGTATAGAGCAATTACGGTGCGTAATAGTCTGAAGGCTGAATACACGTTAATTGAAGACCTTAAAGCAACACGATCATAAATATACAACTGTATGCATTAAGATCTATCAATTTTGCGAGGGTCCCCTTTAATTCTGGCAATTATGCCTGGAAGATGATTTAATAATCAATGATATAAATTAGGTTCAGTTGACCTCCCAGTTTACCTCCTGCCTTTCTCTGTTTAGAGGACAGACTCAATTATTTACAAGAAAAACCTGATTGATACATTGCTTTAATGTGATAAACCCTTTGTTGCCTATGGTGCGTGAATGCAGCCCTAAGACCACCTTTTATTGATAACTTGGATTATGGGCTTTTACTCTTAATCTTTTGGAAGGGCAGAGGAAAAAAAAGAAAGAAAAAAAGCAGCTTCACACACCGCCCGGAGTACCGAAAATTCCCAAAGGGCAGAGGCAAAAAAAAAGCAAAAAAAAGCATTGAAAACCAGATTTTTTGGTAATATAATGAAGGTATGTTGAGAAATATCCCTAATCTGAAAGGCCTTGTTCCATCTTTTGCTGGTCAACAGGTACTTTTTTTTTTTTTGCTAAATATTTTCAAAAATTCTCGGAGGGAAAGGTAAAAAACCCCAAAAAAACATTATTTTTTTTGCAATTTGCCAAAAATCTCGGCAGCGGATCCGTAATCCAAGTTATCAAAATAAAACGGCCTAAGGAATCCTCGTTAGAGATGCACTTTAATAACATGAACAAGCATCATGATGAAAATTGGGAGTGTATCAATCCCATGGCGTTGGCATAGTGCACATTGCATAAAACTCGCCTGTGCTGCATTCATGCATCATGGTGGCAACGGTTACATTGCATTATTGATTTCTGGGTGCTGTTTCTCCACAAATTTGCGGACTTCCAGAAATTTGCAGACCTCTGCGAATTTGCTTCCATAAATTTGCGGAGGTCCGCAAATATATAGTTTGAGTTTTGAATTATTTTATTTGGCATGAATCCATTACAAGTAACGTCTTTCAAATACAGCCAAAGAGTTAACGTCGACCAATTTCATCCACATCAATAAGTACATGGTTCATGGTGAAAATTCTGTGATTGGGCGACGGACGGTGTAGTCTACATCAAACAAATTCAAAAGAAAATGTCCGTATTTTGTGCTTAAAGTCGGTATATCAGATTTTTCTTCAAATTCTACATCTTACATAAATGTATTCTAACCACTGTATAAGTAGAATATTTGACTCAGGGTAACTGAGTAATACTAAACGACCCAACCAAGGTTTAAGACGTTTTTGTTACATAGGAGAATGTCTATCATTCAGCCTGTGTTATAGATAGACATCAGAGGACCAAAGGGATAGATGGGCAAGGTCGGGGGACAGATGTTTCCTCCGAAAAAGAAATTGAAATGTCTTTCCTTCTTGCTGTAATTTGCCTGCGATCTTTAGGTAGTGATTTCTCTCTTTTCCTTAAACTCTTAAGTACTCTTAAATTGCTAACCTCTAAATGAAAGGTACATAGGCTCCAGTGTTAAAGCAAAGATAGAAATGACAACTTTTGCCAATCTGTCCCATGTTTCTCTCTTCACACGCAGAAATGCCATCTTCTACACTCGAAATACCCTCAAACACACAAACGTATATGACACATGACTTTAGGGTACTTTTTAACAAGGAATTCATTTCTGATGCCAGAATGGACCAATGAATGATTATAAGGGAGTACTATATCTAAGTACATGATAAGCTTCAGATTCAGCTTACCCTGAGTCATCTGTGAGGCCACTCACACGCTCAATCTTTAGAGAATATAGGCCAATTAAATGTCATCAATGGGTGTTAATAGGTCACAAATTGATCCAATCTTTCTCAACCATGGGGTTTTCTAGTGCATTTTCAATGGGGGGAATAAAATCGTGCACTCTTTTATTACAAAATGACCATATATTGGACAATAAAATCTAATTAGAGCAAAATTGGAGGGAATTAGGCAGAATGGAACAGACAGGAAGTCAAATATATTATTTATGAACATTCTGACTCCTCTTTTTGGGAAATCTATTTTTTATCCTACACATCGGATGTACTAACTTTAAGTTCCATAAATATATGGAGAGTGTATTTACAAACCTCCGCAAATTTGCGGACCTCCGCATATTCAGTGTTGCCGAAAACTTTTTTTGACGCAGGCCACCTTAGTTGATACACTCCCGAAGTGCCGGCATGAACCGTGAATGCAGTCCTGGTGAGTGTCAATCGACTCATCATGACTGCATTTATGCATCATGTGGACAATGGGCACAAGACAATAAAGCACTATCCGGCCCTCCAATGGTTGATTAAGCACGCCCGGGATAGCTCTCCCAGGTGCGCGGACAAACGCTTAGAGCGTTATCTTAATTGGATTATTATGATGATCTTACTTGTCTTAACAAGACTTATCTTAGACTTCTGTGAAAGTTTTCATTTTCATGGGTTTAAATTTTTGCGGATGAGTGAAAATCTGCAAATTCGTGGGTATTTATTTCATACTCAAGCATATAAAATTTTCGCGGATTTTTCATTTCCGCGAAAATCGCGAAAATATATACCCAGCGAAATAAAGTACTTTCACAGTATCTTAAAAGTATTACTAAGTAAATGAAGATGGCGCCCGCTTTTTTCCCTTCTTTTTCTTTTTCTTTTAGATGTTTGTATTGTCTCAGCTGGGTGCAGGGTATATACTATAAAGGCAAACCTCAGGTAGCATAGTGTGGGTAGATACAATTATTAAGATTTAAGATTATAGGTTAAGATTGCACTCTGAACGTTCTAAAATACTGGATTAAGATTTAATATATACGATTAAGATAACTATGTAAACGTTTGTCCGCGCACCTAGGAGAGCTATCCCGTATTTGCGTTAATTACCTCATAGGTGGAGACATGTCAGACACACATGCATGGTTTTATCTGTATTTTATGTGAGGCTAAGCTTCTGAATCTATCAGTGTGCATTGTTCGCTATTTGCCAAATACGCCATATAGGCAATGTAGACTATTCTGTGGGAGAGGGAGGGCTGCCACCATTTGATTTAGATTTGATACAGTCGAGTGTTTCTTTTTAAATGCTAAGACATATAACAGTTACACTGAACCCCTAGATACGAAGAGGTCATCAACATGCATCTAAATACCAGTACAAACATGCTGCATCATGTCCCAACATAGATGGGAACAGGCTATTCAGAAAAGGGCACTTGACGTCCAACACCCACAGAGACAATATGCAATTGTATTCATGGACTCACGACCAATCCGACACAATTTATTTGGCATGTGGAGTAAATGACATTGCAACCAGAACGTTAAACTACTCTCGTTCCCAAACCCTTCTGAAGTAAGGCTTTGGGCACAGCCAGTATGACCTTGAACTTGGATTTTGCTGGGTTTCTGAAATTGGTGAATGGAAATATCCATATACTTTTATATGTAGAATTCATAATGTACCCCTAGCAAAGTAGAAATACTCGTTCTGTAGAAATACAGGGGGCAAGACACTGGGTTGACTCACGTCAGGCTAAATGTTTTGCAATCCCAGGATACGATCCATAAGCAGCAATAGGGTACAAGGGTTAGGATACGGATCATCAGTTAACAGCACACTACAGGCTGAGTGGGATGCGCCCCAGCCCCCACTCGTGAAATACATCAGAGCGGTGTCACTAAAGTTGGCATTTGTGGTCATTTTTTATTCGAAGCTATTTATTAATCAAGGAAAAACAACATTATAGTAGATCAGCATAGTAGATCTTGTATTGCAAAAAGATATATACGGATAACACAAAACATCATATTCATTTTATATTTATTCTTTGTTCATTTGTTAAGCACGCTCTACAGGGAATACATTTTCACCATCGGAATAATATCAAATCAATATTTTACGATATTATCGAAATTGTCATAACATGCTATGGATCAACTTCACATTGATCAATACACCATATATCTAGATGGTGTTATCACAGTAGTTTCATAATACATATCGACATTGATCAAATAAGCACACAAGGATAAATCTTAATCATCAATATAAATGCACACAATATAAACAAGGGGACAAATTCAAGGATTTACGGCAAAGCCGTAGTGGCTTTGGGTTTTATAGGATTGTTACAAACTACAGGTGAGAAAACGCGGGGGCATAGACTTATAATTTTTGGTGTTTCTGGGGTTCTTATGCAATTCATGTTTGATAGTTTGCAGCAACACTGCATGGTCAGTAAATTACATGCACTTAGCTAAATCGTTTTAATTTCTATTGGTTTTACTGCAGCTGGTATATATATATATGCCAATGGAATCAAATAGGTACCAATGCAATTCCATTGGTGGCGATGCACTCCATTGATGCATATGCAAATACCATCTTGGCAGCCATCTTGAAAATTACCTGAATCAAAAATCGGAGCCTACAAATGGATTCTACACCCCAGAAAACCCTATTATACATGTGTCATACAAGGAAATCAGACAATCTTGAGTTTTTGGTGGCCATCTTGGCAGCCATCTTGGAAATTTCTCGGATTGAAAATCTGAGCCTGAAAATGGATTCTACACCCCAGAAAACCCTACTATCCATGTATCACACAAGGAAATCAGACAATCTTGAGTTTTTGGTGGCCATCTTGGCAGCCATCTTGGAAATTTCTCGGATTGAAAATCTGAGCCTGAAAATGGATTCTACACTCCAGAAAACCCTATTATCCATGTATCACACAAGGAAATCAGACAATCTTGAGTTTTTGGTGGCCATCTTGGCAGCCATCTTGGAAATTTCCCGAATTGAAATTGTGAGCCTGAAAATGGATTCTACATCCCAGAAAACCCTATTATACATGTATCACACAAGGAAATCAGACAATCTTGAGTTTTTGGTGGCCATCTTGGCAGCCATCTTGGAAATTTCCCAAATTGAAATTGTGAGCCTGAAAATGGATTCTACATCCCAGAAAACCCTATTATCCATGTATCACACAAGGAAATCAGACAATCTTGAGTTTTTCGGCAGCCATCTTGGCAGTCAGAGGGAGGAGGAGGGGGCAGAAGGAGGGAAGGCAGAGGGAGGGCAGAGGGAGAAGGTAACAGGAAGGAGGAAAATGGGGTAGAGGGGGGGGGGAGGAGGGGAAAGATGGGGTAGTAGGAGGGGGCAGAGGGAGGAGGAGGTAACAGGAAGGAGGAAAATGGGGTAGAGTGGGGGGGGGGGGGAGAGGGGTAGATGGGGTAGTAGGAGGGGGTAGAGGAAGGAGGAGAGGACAGAGGGAGGAGGAGAGGGCAGAGGGAGGAGGAGAGGGCAGAGAAAGGAGGGAGGAGGAGGAGAGGGCAGAGGCAGGAGGAGAGGGCAGAGGCAGGAGGAGGAGAGGGCAGAGGCAGGAGGAGGAGAGGGCAGAGGCAGGAGGAGGAGGAGAGGGCACAGGGAGGCACAGGGAGGAGGAGGGGGGCACAAGGAGGACTTGTGATGGCCTTCCTTTAAAGACTGTAAAATATTATTTCAGGGTTGGTGCATGTGTGTTGGGTGGGGGAAGGTAATTATGTTGGACTTCACAGTTTGTCTTTGGGCAGGCTTGAGTGATTTCAAGAGCCACCCTGGACCCATTCAACTTCTAGTATAGGTCCTGTATGTGCATAGTATGGGAATTGGCATTGACATTGACAGCTTGGCTTGACATAGGAGTCAATAGTTATTAGGCTGGTACCTATCCTTGCCATTGACAGCCACATTAGAGAACTCAAAATATGGCTGTTCACAAGATGTCTAGGCCTTACCACAAGGTACATTGGTTCTACATGCAGTAACTGAAAACAAGATCTAGGATAAATTAGTCTTGCACACATCTACAAGGACACATGGGCATGCCAGTCCTAGGCAAGGTTTAAGGGCCAGCTAGGGCTATATCTAACAATGACCAAGGGGGCCTATGCTAGTCATTTCTTGTCGAAAAACTCACACTCTGGTCTGTGGAGTAAATGGCTTTGGGGACAAGGTCCCAAAGCCAATAAACACCAGCTCCTGACATCTTTAGTTGTGACTGAATCAGTAACATTACAAACACTTAAAACAGCATTGGCAAACAGTGGGCTTTGATGATAATTATTCATACATAAAGTATAATTGTTATAATTGTAAATTAATGATTATTTTGGGCCTCGATTGGTCTGGGTGAACTTCATTTGTGAAATTATTTTGCAAGGCTGTTCTTTATGGCAAGATCTTTATGGCAAGACCTATTTCTTCTTTTCATGTTTGACGCGGCCCATGATGTTAAACTCTGTGTTCGGTCGCATGTTGGTCAGATGTGCCATGCGATTGGACAGGGCGAAGAAGGCGGCTATAGCGCCCACATCCCACACATCGTCATCTGACAGACCATGCTGCTTCAACTCCTGGTGACAAATGACAAGAATTCAACTTGAGCAATAAATCGTATTTGATCATAATAAGTAGTTGACATGTATTCGACCTGTTAACCATTTCAGGACGACATATAGACAAAGGTGCACGAGAAGAGTTCCTCACTGAGGGTTATTTCACGAGGCGAAGCCGAGTGCAATAACCCTCAGTGGGGAACTCTACGAGTGTTCCTTTGTGTTTATTTCATGACCTTATTAACAATATTTGTCAAAAGTCCACTTAATTGCTCTAATAAAGCTGTTTTATAGTGGTTAAATCAACAATTTTGATGATTTGACAGGCCGTTAAATACGGGCAAGGGTTATTTCACGGGGGGTGTTAAATACAGCCTTCCTTGGTTAAGTCAATGGGGGTGCCGTATTCACCATGAAATAAAATGCATTAATGCATCATGCCCTGGGTCGCCATGATGCATGAATGCAGCCCTGGCGAGTATTTCACCAGTGCTACATTGCTGTATCATGCCAACCCCTTGGAAGTGAATCTAATAACCTCGCACAGCACATAGACATGGCATGGCTGAGGCAGGCATTGTTATGCTGTTTGTCAACCACAACACGGAAGAGGGCAACATATTATGTTAAATCAGTTTTTTTTTAAATACTAGATCTAAGCGGGCCGCCGGCGTCATTTTTACTGCCGCCGGCGTCAAATGACTCCTAAATCGCCGCCGGTGTCATTTTAGCTATCTATAGGTTTTTGAATTTTGAAAATCCATCAATTATTAAGGAAATTATTAGCATTTTAGAACTCTTTTATCAAAGAAAGTGTTTTAAGCCGCACATGGGGTCTGAAAATTGCACTAGGGTTTTTGACTCTCGTACAAGCTGCGGTTTCTACGCAAGAATTTACGGTGTGATTTTTACGTCTGTGGAGATCCCTGCAAATGTACCAGTAGGCGTTACAGAGCCTTACCTCAAGGTGTGAATCTGACACGTGTTCTGATTTACACACTCCCATTGCAAACTTGACGATCGCCTTCTCTCTGTCAGTAAGGTCTGCGCATTCCCAGTTTATGGCCAACTAGAAAATCAACAATTCATATTATACAGTAGTAAGAATGGAAAATTGGTACAACTTCAAGTAAAGGTCTGATTTAGTTAGGGTGACATTGGTGAAACAGAATCTGATGTTTGTACATAATATAATATATTTAATGGGGTATTTTTGGTGCAAAATAATCCACTTTGTTTTCTTAAATTATGTCTGCCCTAGATATCTAATCCTTCAATGGCCGCATTGTGCTCTTTATCTTCATGATGCATTAATGCAGCCCTAGCGAGTAACTCGCCAGTGCTGCATGCATGCACTATACACATATAGGGGAAGACAGTTATGGAACAAACTCCCATATGGAATCCAGACGGTGGAGACAAAAGCTATATTTAAGGCTAGAGTGAAAAAGTGGTACAAGACTGACATGAAGGGGAAGAGAAAGGCTCTGCTTGAGACGAGAAGGAAGAAAAAACCGCCATGATGTGATGAGGAAAATTGGGGTGGCCAGACCAGACCCCACCGGGAGGACATCAACCTAAATGGAGGAAGGATCCTAGGATCTGTTGGCGCTTGGATGTGACTACTAGCTGGGAATACCTTTGTTTCTTTTATTCATACTCATCTTGTAAATTCATCATAGGATTAAGAGTTACCAGACTGCATGTCAGCAGCGAAAAGTCCACCCAGGCCAAGACTACAGTTGCTCGGTTGAGCCCAGAAGAACTCACACTAAATACGCTAAATAAGCTAATACGTCTTGCGAAGACTTTTATTCAGTATATAGTTATCTATTTGATAAGCATGAACAAGACATATGGTTTCGAGGAAACTCTTTAACAAATATTCAGTAAAACGTATTTGAAACATCCTGTATAAAGTATGCATAAAACTCTTGTATGGGAAGAATACTATCTCGAGGAGATAACATAAGCAGAAGGGGGACAAAAAAACTTGAACCGGAAGATCAGATCAATAAATGAAATGAGGTTCATTTAAAAAAAACAACAAAAAAAACCCAACCCTGCTGGATTAATACATTGCTGAAAGGTCTGCATGATGCAGCAATGTGCTAGCGAGTTACTAGCAAGGCTGCATTGGTGCCTCATGAAACAAATGGTGAATATAACCCAGAGATACCACTCTCTGATTGACAAAAAGCAGGAAATCTTACAATTTTGGTAAACATCCTACAATAAAGTAACACAATTTAATACAGAAATTTTGGCGAAAAAGCAGGAATTCCTGTCAAAGTAGGAGAAGTGACATCTCTGATTATTAATTAAGGCCAAATAAAAACCTTTTTTAACCTTTTTAAAATTTTATACAGCCCCTCTACGATACCCTTAAATTGAACAAAAAAGTGTAAAAGTCAGCTTTTTTTTTTTTTTTTTGTAAACCTAAAATTGACCCCCAAAAAGTGTAAAAATATAAAATTTCTTCAAAATTGCATAATATAAAGGAGGGTCGGCCTTGTTTTGATGGGGTCAGTCAGGTGACCTGATACCAACCTTTTTTTCTTTGGCCTAACGGCTACTGACCTGGTCGGCGAGGTGCCTGTCCTTGGAGTAGATGCGGTGTAAGGCACTGTGTGCCACCACGCAGTACATGCAGTTATTGTGGGCGCTGGTGGCCACCACGATCATCTCCTTCTCCGCCTTGGTCAGGGAGTCTGGGGAGTAACATAGCATGAGTTACTCACAGTGATAACCCCAGGGTTGCCACCGACAAGGTAGTTTTGAATTCCCTGACATTTCCCTGACTTTCTATAAAATTTCCCTGACAATCGCGCCATAAACCCAATGTTTTTAAATGCCTGTCAACTATGAATATGCACTCTTTTAAAGTTATCTTCTACTTACAGTGTTGCCGAAAACTTTTTTTTTTACGCCACCTTGGCCTGCGTCATGGCGTCTTAAGCAGGCCATTTCCTTCTCACGCTATTTCATAAACTTCATTATAACTTAAGATATTGAAAAAGTATTTAACATAACAAATTTTACAAATATGGCCCTTTCTTCGCTTCAAATTGACCGGTTTTGAAAAATTCTTTCACCATTGGGAAGCTGAGATCACGGCAGGCCATTCTGGCCTGCGTCTAAAGGCCCTACGCCGGCCATTAAGATTCTACGCCGGCAAAAGCCAGCGTGCCGGCGTCATTTCGGCAACACTGTACTTAGCGAGTGGTCATTACTTAACAAGAGGCGTTTTGTGTATCGCATGTGTGCAAATATTTTACCTCCTTCTTTTTGAGGATTTGAGATATTTCTTTGCCTCAATCATAGTAAAACACAAGCTTTTTTCAAAGAAAACAGGTGATTTTTTTTTGGTATTTCAAAGATTTTCAGTGACAAAATATCATTTACCCTGACATTTTCAGAAAATATCATTTTCCCTGACATTTTACCAAAAAATCTGAAATTCTTTGACTTTGGGAGAACCCTATAACTAGCATTACCAAAGCATAATTGCCAATGTCAAAGATTCTCATATCGCCTATGCTATCTGATGGACCATGATGCGGGGATCACAGATCTTTTGGAATTTTAACTCTATCTTTAATACTTTTGTTTTTATTCAATAAAATGTGTCGCGATATAAGGGTATATTTTGGAGATAATTGTAACAGATATATACAAGGGTAGGCGGACCCCTAAAATGACAGTTTTTCCAAAAGTATGAAGCCCAATCGATTATAAAACCATTAATATTGTAAACACATTTACAAAAATTTGGATGTAGAGGTAAAAAAGTATGTAGATAATAAATATCATATTTAAAATTGTCTTAAGTTATTATTTATCATACCATGGCAGCCATTTTGAATAATTGATTAGGTCAAACGCTATACCTCGGGACCATAAACTGAGTCAAAACCAGTATAAAACCACAAATATTGCAAATATATGCACCAAAATTCAAATATAGGGGCAACTTAGTGTGCTGATAATGAAAATGACATCTAATGTATTCTATGATTATTATTTATGTGACCATGGCAGCCATTTCGAATAATTAATCAGGCCAAATACAATTATTCGTGACCATATGTTGGCTGTGAAAATGAAAAGTAAATAAAGAGGAAAACATAGGCCCACTCTGGGGCCCTTGATGGGGGGTCCCCATGTCGCATGTCGGACTTAAGAAATGCCCCATGTCCCATGTCACTAAAGAAAACCCCATGTCGCTAGTGTCACTAACTGACTATGATGAGATATTTTTGAAAATCCGTCATCAAACATCAAACATACTAATAAGTAGGGCATATGCCTCAATGTTCTTTTTAAATATTAATTTATTGTGTAGGACTATAACAGGTATCATATCGTATATAGGGCCTGAATATGTTTGCCCCCCCCCCCCCAAGAAAAAAACAATTGCCAAGACCCCATAGTATGATACATATTAGTCCCGTATCTCTTCCACATGGGAAAACTGGAGGCCGAGGGAAGAAAGGAAAGTATGTGTACCGGTATGCACCATCAATAATAACCAACCTCAAAACTTCCAAAATCGTATTTTTTGGGCCATTTTTTGCATGAAAAGCGTATTTAGTGTACTCCCTTCCCCCCAAAAGCGTACTAAAAGCTCTGTATATTTTTTGGCGCTAGTATGTGGTGGGGTGGCGCTAAAATTAGGACACAGGTAAAATTTCTCGGTGAAATTACTGATCCATGATACATTTTGTGTTTTTCCTCTTCAAAACAAGGACTTTTCAGGCGAAAATGCCCTAGGTTTTTGAAGCAAAGTCTCCCTAGCAAGGGTAAGGGTTGTCATTGGTCCAGCCGTACACCCCTATCAGAAAAAATTCAAGTACCCCTCCCCCCCCCCCCCCCGGGGGTTTACTACAACCTGGACCGGGTGAGGATGGTTCATCCCTGGGGTTCATCTCCGGCAGTCAGATATAGGAGAAGCTGCCCTACTGCTGAGGTCATACAGTGTCTGTTTCAAATGGCAGGGCCTACATAATAGCATCACCATTTTTTCAGATAAAGTGAGATAAAGCGAGTTCCAAATACATTTTTTAAAAAGTAACTTCACCATGGCATAGACCATGCTATAATGATGTTATTGCAGCACAAGACCAATTCCCATGGAGCCCTTTTTTGAAAAAATGTACTATGCTAGACCCACTCTCAATATGGAAAAAGACCGGTCTGTCAGTCGGAGTGGATCTGACTCAGAGCAGACGCTCCCAGCGCGCAGAAGGCCAGAAACAAAAGCAATTCCCGCAAAGGTTAACAACAACTTATCAACACAATTCTTGTACCAGGTGAAAGCTTATGATGTATATTTTCAGCTTATTACCTTAGCTTATTTCCGCAAAGCCTATATTATGAGCAGTTGGTGAAAATGCAAGTGTCTCTGGTTGCCAAATTCATAGAGCTGGCTTGGATAACCGGACGTGTATGCAGAAGACACCGAGGTGAAGGTGATAATGTCCTCTGATTGGATAATATGGTTTTGGGCTTGTATGACATCACAGGATTCCCCCTAATGACCTAGAGGTGAAGGGCTCCCCCAGAAAGAGTGAAAAATACGGCCCACGCGTGGGTTGGAATTAGGTAGCGCACCACCTCCAACGTCCGCGAGGGGGCGCTTTGGTAATGCTAATACTATAACCCGCACTGGGTGCTGAAAATACCCAGTTGAGTACTGTAGTATACTCCCAAAAGAATGGTATAAACCGCACCTTGACCTTAGGAGAACCCTATAACTCGCACTTGGGTGAGGATTCTCGTATAACCCGTGGGTTATACCAGGGGCTAGATCTCTGGTTATACACGGGAATTTACGGTGGTATAATATTGACTACCATATTTAATGTTACACGATAGTAAAAACCTTGATATCAGCCACCTCAATATGCTATAGCATTCTCTAAATAGTACATTGTATTTAGAATATTTACCACATCTTTTCTCTCACCTGACTGCTTCTCCATCAGTGCATCATAATAAGCGAAGAACGCCCTGAATTCATCTGGGCGGTAGGAGTAGGCCTTAAATACATTGGGTATGAAGCCAGACTGAAAATGACAATATTGTCAATAGATGTGTACTTAGTCACATGTGACACAACACTTTGTATTTTGAATGTCATTGAAGAAGAAAAAAATGAACAAATTGTCATGACATTGCATATCATTTCATTGAAATTGCATTAAAACAATATAAATGTCGTACATTGTATTATTAAAATGCAGGTATATGTTATTACACGTATATGGAGGGGTCCAAATTTTTTACACCCCCCGGTCAAGGGGTCCAAATTTTTTTGCCCCCCCCCCCCCGTTGATAAAAAATGATCCCTCCCTTACCTTCTCCTCCACTTCGCTGATACGTTGCTGAAGGTCCTCTGGTAGGGAGGCAAACTCTGGGACGGGGTACCGACTGCACGGGGGCTCCTTGTCAGACTCATGAGGTCTGACAGCTGAAGTGTGTAACCCTGCATTCCTAATTGTCTGTCGATTGTAACAGAATGAAGAAATGGTTCCATCTTTAGAATTAGATCAAAAGAATTACCGGTTTAAGACCGTAAAACCTCGCATATAAGCTGCGGCCAGTACGCGAGTCAGATCAGCGGTGCGGCTTATAGGATCACCCCATGGCCAGAGTGCGGCTTATACGCAAGTTTTTGCTACTATGGTACAGCAGTAAAGTCACCAAAATCAGATCGCCAATGCGGCTTATAGGATCGGCCCAAACTCTAAGTGCGGCTTATATGCGAGGTTTTACGGTAAGGCCAGACCAAAAAAAAAAGTTGGTCAATGGATTTCGCGCACCTTATTTTCTGAAATGGAAATTTATTTATTTTTGAAAAAAAAATTGTCAATGGATTTCGCTCGCCTCATATTTTTCAAAATTGAGATTTTTTTTTTTTTTTCAAAATTTTCTTCTAGTAATTACCCCAGATCAACCAATACATTTTCATGTTAGGGGTCCACCAAGAACTTTTTGTCTGAGGCTGGGTAAAAAAAAAAAAAAATTGTCGCTCGCTCTACTTTTCCACCAGCAAAATCCATTGACAAAAAAAAATTCTTTAAAAAAAAAAAAAAAAAATTCACTCGCTCGCACCATTTAAAAAAAAGTGAAATCCATTGACCAACTCTTTTTTTTGGTGTGGCCTAAGTGGAAAAATAACAATCCGAAAATCAAAAGCTGGTACATGCATAGGAAATGAAAGAACTAAAATATCATTATCTAAACGAAAAATACTTAATAAGGGGTAAGATGTACTGATCTATCGATACATTTACTTTTATGATACAACAGTAAATATTAAGCCCAACCTACCTGCATTCGTGAACCACGGGTCATTAGTGGCCGGGCCCCTCTCCAAAATGTCCCCATCTGACTCATTGTTACCTGCAAAGTTGTAAGAAAACGAATACCTGAACAATATTGTTTATCTGCATGCATCAGTGTCTCAGGGTGCTGTTTCTCCACAAATTTGCGGACATCCACAAATTTGCAGACGTCCGTGAATACACTCTCCATATATTTATGGAGCTCCACAAATATATATGTTTTCTGTCTGTATCAAACTATTCACAATGCTCTATTTGGATACTACGAAATTCGTTTATAACGAACTTTTTCGCTGATCCAAAGCACTTCGTTGTAACTGAATTTTACTGTAGGCAAAGAGCCATCCTGTCTTTCTGGAGGTAGGGTGGGGGTGGGAGGGGGGGGGCAAAATAGCCTGCACGTTACTATAGGAAGGGGGGGTGGGCAGTGTCAATGCGTGTCGTGTCGGTTGGGTGGGAGGGGGTTGGGTGAGCATGGGCTCCTGCGAAAATCCTTCAAGCTCCTCCCCCCTCCCCCACTCTCTATTACCGTAAGAGTCATTTATTGCCAGTTGGTGGGGGGAGGGGAGGGCTTGGTGGACCTAGATTTTGTGACATTTTTTAGATTCAATATTTAGAGTGGTTCTGCCAGAATATTTGAAATATTTCTTGGTATAGTATGTAAATGAATGCCCAATCTTTCAATATCCACCTTCTTTTTTTTGCATACTGGGTGCGTATTTCCTACTTACAATCAAAGAGGAAGAGTGACTAACATCACAGGGTGACTCAGGGTTCATGGGGCAAGGGGGACTGAGAGTCCGTATGCCTGACCGAGAGTCATTAGAAAGTCGAATGAGTGACCTAATTTGAGTACAATACACTATTTCTCATTTCTGACAGCAGAAACAGGGTCCTCGTCAAAACCTACACTGAGTCTCAATCTCAATGCAGGCGAGCAGGTGACTGTGTGCAAGCAGGTGGCTGTGGGCAAGCAGGTGGTTGGGGGCAAGCAGGTGGTTGGGGGCAAGCAGGCGGCTGTGGGCGTCGTCGCCTGCCAGCCCATAAACACTGCTTTTTGTATTGGCCAAAAAGCGAGTCGGTCTGAGCGTAAACTGCGACGGCATCTTTGTTTCTGTTTCGCCGTGTTGGTCAGCCACGGGTTGGTGTGCGTTGCAGATGATTTTGACAGTGGGTGTGGGCAAGCAGGTGGGTGTGGTCATGCAGGTGGGTGTGGGTGTCAGCGCCGTGCAGCAGGTAACCTCCGTTTTATGTCCCAAAAAGCGAGTCGATTGGAGCGTCAGAAGCGACAGGGCGTCAGCGCCCTGCAGCGAGTAACCGTATGTGTCGACAAAAAAGCGAGTCGTTCGGAGGGTCAGCAGCGACATCCCGCCCCGGTTCCGATGCCGTTTTCCCTTTTCCCGTTCTCCCTCTTCCCCTTCTCCCTTTTCCTGATCACCCGCCCCTGACCAAGAGTCCGTACGCCCGACCGAGAGTCCGTACGCCCGACCGAGAGTCCGTACGCCCGACCGAGAGTCCGTACGCCCGACCGAGAGTCCGGACGCCCGACCGAGAGTCCGGACACCCGACCGAGAGTCCGGACGCACCCCACGAAGGGTCCACATTTTTTACACCCCCCCAAGGCAAAGGGGTCCAATTTTTTTTGCCCCCCCCCTCCCCCCGTTGATAAAAAAATGATCACTCCCTAATAGGGGCCTAGGCCTACTGTGTCTTTCCCAATCGCACACTCAGTTTCTGTTTGCACAGTCAGTGAGAGGCTTTACAACCAGACGCCTGGATATGTTGACCTTAGCCTACGGAATTAAACAAACCTGCGTTGAAGTGGGGTGCTAAATGTCAATAGCCTACGCACCTACAGCAAACACTAGGATCTAAGGATATCCCGACCTACTTTTGCCGACTGCGGGAATCCCTGTGACGTCATTCACCAGACTATTTGCCTCGCATTATATCTTTTTGTTTTTTTCACCGTAGGACAGTAGGAATATTAAATGAGTTCAGTAGATTATTTAATTATATATCTAATGTTGTAAAGTGGTCATTATTGCAAGATAAAGGATAAATTTCAAACAATTTTGGATATCCCATCTGTTAATACGAGGCTGCTCTGTGATTACCGGTCGCACGACAGAAATGAAATCTAAATGAAATCTGCCATATTATCTGGTAAAATAGTAAACAAGGATAGATAATATTTGAATATTATACAGGGATATCACAATGGCAGAACCCAAAGTAAGTTTACACGTTGTTTGTTGAGAATGTAAGGTTGTAAATAGGCGTTTTGTACGTTATTGACCTATTATCGCCCACGCCTTGGCCCAACCTGATTCCGTCACTATACTATTACTATCTACCCCTGTTTAACAGGGGTATGAGTGCCTGTCGCCAGTGGCAGTGGCTAACCAAGTCATCGTTCAGATGCCAATCTGGCAGAGTAGCTATTTGCTTCCAGCCACATCACCTGTGACATGTCCCTCATCACATACAGCCACTTTGCCAAAGTGAAAGTCTTTATGCTAAACAGGTGCTTGTAAATTTGCCATAGAAAAGGCTCTATAAGGGAGTGCTCATTTTTAAACAACAGGGGGGGGGGCGGTGAGATTTCTCGCGGAGCGTGCAAAATTTTTTCACCCCCCCCCCCCCCCTCTATAGGGGTCGAAATTTTTTACCCCACCCCCCCCGGCAGGCCGAAAATCACGCGCGTTCGCGCCCCTTTGAGTTTGTAGCATAGTAACACGCGGGCTTTTTCCCTCAAAATAGGTTGAATTTTTTTGCCCCCCCCCCCAAGAGGGGTCTAAATTCTTTACCCCCCCCCCCCCCAAGAGGGGTCTAAATTTTTTACCCCCCCCCCCCAAATCCACCACCCCCCCCCCCCCTGTTGTTAAAAAATGAGCACTCCCTAAGTATATTAGAATCACAAATGGGTGGTATGTATTAAAAAAGGAAAGCCTGATCTATATATTGGTGGGTAAAGTTTGATAAAAATGATAAATTAACATGTTTTTTGGGGCAAATGTTGGTTTCTGCATGTTTTCGCAAAGACTGGATACTGCTATATGCCTTGCAGTGGTGGTCATTTATGGTAGCCAGGTGACCCTGGAGGTGATAGACGACCTGACCACGGGCACAGAACCATAATGGTGGGCTCCCCTCTGAGAATATTACAGTTTGTATACAGACCCCTGTAGTTTGATCAGATATCTCTCCCTTTGTCGCCAAATCCTGGGAAATTCACTTTAGCTCAAAGCCAATCAGAGATGACGTTCTATTTGGCCACTCAGTGACATAACGTCTGATTGGCTAAGAGTCAAAATGGCAACTATGACAATTTCAAAAGATTTTGGATAGCCCTCAAACTTTTTAGAATATCCATGCGTTGAATGAGTCTATATTTGACAATGGTACCAATATATAGAAGAACATCTGAGCTAAGCACAGCATAAATTTGATGTTTCAAAACTGAATATCTCATTTAGAAAATGTAATTATTTCTGACCATATTGCTGTAGCATGTAGCATGAAGCTCTCGAACTGTCCCCAAAGGCAGTTCGAGCCTCTACGATTTCTACGCCCAAGTCCCAGGCCAATTTGTAATAAGCCAGGTCTGTAGTGTAGCTGACACAGAAGGTAGAGCTTACACAACAAACTGTACAGGCGCAGTGCAGGGTGTGCAGGGAGTTCCATCAAAACTGGGCAAATATGTCCACAACTTGACATTGGTACAAGTCGCCAGATCGCTTGAATAAAATTATTATATACCAGGTCGCCAGGAAAACCGTCGACTGCAAAACTACTGCCTGCCAAAAAGCCGCAAATCTTATCTACCACCCTCATAACTGCAGAGGGCAGCCCCCTGATTCCTTTCAGATAGGCCACCGCCCCTGTTATTTCGGGGACCCCTGTAATACTACGTTATTTCCTGATGCAAATAGTACAGTAGACATGGATATTAATTGTTCTCTTTACATTTTATCATTTACACTTTACCGTAGTCTCAGTTAATAGCTCCCTGACCTTACTGAGACCAGCATACTGCACCCTCCTCTACCTACCACTTTTGTGGGACGTTTGTAGGTGGCTAGTCAATTCAGATCTGAGTACCCTCCCCCCCACCCCCTACCCACTCACCCCATGTAAGGCTGTTACTGATTAGCGCATGTACTAATCACATGTACTATATCTTTCAAGCTATGTAAATCTTTCTCGTGTATCTCTCGAGGGTTTAGAACATGAAAATTGTCATCGTCATTGAGAGCCCAGTTTAATTCAGGACTTTTATCTTCAGCAGGTGGAGTACAAGCTCGAAAAGGATACAGAGCTTCGCTTTGAAGTTGAGGCCGTCAAAGATGTCAAAGTGGAACTCGAGGTAAGATGCCCCCCTCCTTCACCCCGAGGGGTCTCCCACTCTTACTGATACATGTAACATGTTTAAAGAATTAAAATCACTCAACACTCCCAATCATACTTCGAGACCACACGCAAGCTGATATTAACTGAAGGCCATGTCATATTACAAGGCTAAAGGTTTTACTTACTATGGGAATCGACCCAACACTCAAAATAGTTTAACGTGTCAGAGTGGATGAATATATATATGTCAGGACCAATTGTCGGTCAGGCTATTGGGAGCATAGTCAAATGACCTCATGTAACAAGCTCATAGATAATATCCTTGTTTAGGATAAAAAGTATGAAAAAAACACCAAATACTACACATACTACTCTGGTACTAGTCTTGGTGACAGAATCAGAATGAAATGTTTATCCTACAGTGGAAAAAAAGAGGAAGAAGTCTAATGTACATCTTCTTTTGCAATTTCAGCTCTCTGATGGAAAGGCGGAGATCTTCGGTTCTGAGCTAACACGCAACAAGAAGTACACTTTTCTGGAAGGCGCCAAAGTAGCTGTCTTCACCTGGCATGGCTGCATACTCACAATATCCTTTTTCATAAATATGGTACATTTGCTGCAGCTAAATGGCTTAACACTTACAAAAAAAAATACTCAAGACAGCAAAGTTCCCCGGCTGGTGTTGAACGGGAAGAGGCGTACCGGTAAGCCTAATAATAATTGTATTATCAGCATAAATAAACATGATTAAAAGAAATTGCATCATGCCGACCGCTTGGGGGTGAGCTACAGTATCAACCCTTTAGGATCGGCATGGTGCATGGCCAGGGCTGCATACATGCACCATAATGACAAAAGGGCATAGCACATTAAAGTACTACTAAACATGTATTGTAGGCAATACAGAAATCTAACTGTCATACAGAGCTCCTCGCGTTGAAATTATCTGATCATTTTTTTCCCCATACGCACTACATTGGACTTCATAGGTGTGAACAGAAAGTATTTTAGTGAACCTGAGAATCAGCAAACAATCCCAGCAAAAAAAAAGAGTTGGGTCAGCTTGTATAGGCTCACAGTGGGTATAGCGATGTCCGTAAATCATTTTACGGACATCGTGAAGGTTGCCTGGGTCTGAGGCCTCTTGTATTCTAGCATCAATACAAAGGATGACCGTAAAGCCAAAGTGGTGTATCTGCTCAGAGTGAGACAGAACCATCACAAATCCTACCTGGTGTGTATCAATAGTTTACCCGGTATATCATACCAAGTAATGTTGAAGATTGAAAATAAAAATCCATATATTAAATATTCATAATTGGAGGTTTCCCCCAGTCATTTTCTCCTTAACTCTGTCTACCTGTCAGGCGCTACTGAAGTAGCCTACATCGCTAAGGAAACCCCGATGGTGCTGTATGCCAACACTCATGCCGCCCTGGAGCAAATGAGACAGAAAGCAGAGGAGGAAGACTCCAGGGGCCCCAGGGTGAGTTTTAATGGGGTGTAGGGTTAGCTATCTGTCTGGGGGACCAGGGAAGTCCCCGACTTTGGATTAAGAATAAGATATCCCCTGAAATCTTCTTCTCCAAGCATAAGATATTGTGCTAATGGGGTGTTTTGTGAGAAGCAGGTGGCATTCTGTTTTGTCTTCATAGAAAATTAGGGTGAGATTTTTCATGTACAAAATGTTTATAAAATTCATCAATTAAAAAGAAAACAAAGCAACCGACCGAGGAGAATCAACTGTCAAGGAATTCCAATACAATAAGGTATAATTCAGTAGATTTATTATATAAACAAAATCGTCATTAATTAAAACACTTCAGGGGAGGGGGGGGGATTTGTTCAAGATTGAAGCATTTATGTTTATGTAAATTGATTAACCTTGCTAAACATACGTGCATTCCTTTATACTACATGTATTCATTTTAAATTCCAGTTGATGCTTGTTGGACCTACTGACGTCGGAAAGAGTACCTTAGCTAAAATGCTCATCAACTACGCTGCTCGTATGAACCGCGCCCCGATCCTGGTGGACCTTGACTGTGGACAGGTGAGGCATATTACTGTAAAGTTTTGTGTATAAGCCAAACCCTCGTATAAACCGCAGCTCTAACTTAGAAGGCTTCTATAAAGTATGTACGCACGAAGAGGGGGGGGTCTATTTTCTGAAAATTTTTGCATACATGAACCCTTTATTTTAATGTATACAGGAACTTGGGGGGGGGGGGGCAATTTCTGGAGAAAATGTCAGGGTTCCCACCTTTCATGGAATGTCATGGAATTTTGTCAAAAAATTGCCTTGTGTCATGGAATGTCATGGAAAATGAAAACAATGAAAATTAATATTACAAAATCTCCTAGAATGTACCATTTGCTTTTTCGATTTTAGACGTTTTCTCAAACCCCCAGCCCCCTGACTCGCACAAGAATGGTATGAATGTCATGGCAAATTTAGATTTTTGGCGTGGAATTTTATGGAAATGTCATAGAATTTTAATCTGAAATTTTTGTGGGAACCCTGAATGTGCGTACATACTTTATGGAAGCCCCCTTAAGAGAATCCTATAAGCCGAATATGGAGTTTGATTAAAGGAACTTGGTACTGTAGTATACTTTCAAAAACCCTCATATAAGCTGCACCCTATTTAGGCGTGTACGTTTTTATCATTTGGCGATGTTGATACATTAGAACAAAGAGGGACTGGCATACTATGGTAATAGCTATATTGTATTCACCCTGTCCACCCTTCAATATCATCCATAACGAGACTGGCGCATTAGGACATGGAGGCCGCCATCTTAACTCAGAGCAATGTAGTTCCCCTATTATAGCCAGAATAACCTTCTGAATTAGATTTTGGACAGCCAAATGATAATAAATCCACAAACATACTTATCCTCAACAGAACTATTATTATCAATCCCTTTTATGAAGAGCCCTTTGCTGATATATCACTGCACCTTACATAAAGGGCCCGATCAAATTAATTGGTTCTGATTCGCGTACAAGCCACGGCATCTATCCATGACTTTGCGATATATTGTATCTTGATACTATAATAGATGGCTTAGGAATCAGGAATTTAAACATCCTGAAAACATCATGAAGTACTTTCCATCTTATTCCAAAAGCATGGCAACTACTGGGTGTAGGCACACCTAGGACGTCATTATTCCGATGTTACAGACTTGATCGTTCTGATACATATCTACCTGAACCTGTCATTTATTTTTTCAGATGGAAATGTCCATTCCAGGAACAATAGGTAAGGTTTTGTGCCTCAGGGTCAAAGGGAACAACACGTGTGTGGCAAGCAGCGTTGGTAAATAAAAGAAAACATGCCCCCCTTCCCACCTTGACTGGGCTCGCCAGTGCTGCATTCATGCATCATGGAAACCCGACCAACTCGCCAGCATGAGTGCATCCCTGGCGAGGTATTCCAAGTTATACATGCATCATGACAAGAAAGGGGATGATGCATTAAAGTACGAGGGTGGAGTCGGACACATATCTTGATACAGATTATGTGGTTATTCAAGCATTCTAAGCTCTTTATTTCTGAAAAATAATGGTATTTAAAAGGTTAAGTGTCATTCTTTAAAAAAAAAAGACAAAAGAATCACTGGGAGTACTATTGTAGTGTACATGAATAACTACAAATTTCACTGTCCGTCTCAGGGTATGTGTCTGACTCCTGGTGAATCTACCCTATATGACCCTTAGAGTTTTCTGTATAGAGACAAGTATATATTCCCACAATATATTTGTACGCAGACAAGATCAGATTACCCGATAGTTAAATATGGTGAGCTGGTAAAAACATTCAATTGGCCGAGCATTTGTACTAATGATACAATGGAATAATAAAATTAGGAAAAAAAAATCGAACTTCTGTCCCATAGTTAACATATACAGGGATAGACACTAACGCTGGCCCGGGAGCCAATGGCCCGTAGTTTTGAGTCAGGGCCCACAATTTTCTCAGGAATCACCTTCCTGCTGGCCCGGGTGGCCCACAGGAGTGGATGAATAAATTTCTAGGAGAATATGTCTTAACCAATATAGCCATGTTGTATGTCGCTGTAAAGAGAAAATCACTGTGTAACAGGCCATTCTGGCTCTGATATAAATTAACCAGAGATACCTATGATTTTCTCCTTAATTAGAAAAGTAAAATCATTATTCTGGGCCCGCAGATTTATGTACGGGCCGTAGATTTCTGAAGCTACGGGTCGGGGTGGCCCATGGCTGAGAAGGTTGGGCCAAAAAAAAAAAAAGGTTTGTTTCAGGTCACCCGACCGACCCTATCAAAAGAGGGCCGACTAGGTTTTTTGATGGAATTTTGAAGAAATTTTCATGTTTTTACCCTTTTTTGGTCAATTTTGGGGGATTCAAAAAAGTTGGGTAGTACATTCATGTTTAAAAAAAAAAAAAAAAAAATCCGACCTACCGACCCTACATTTTCCTCCCTTGTTACCTGAAACAAACCTTTTTTTTTTTTTGGCCTTAGTTTCTACCCCTGTATCATATAGTGGTTGTGTTGATGTCCAGGTGCCTTAGTGGTGGAGCGTCCGGCAGACGTGGAGGACGGCTTCGCGCTGACGGCACCGCTGGTGTTCCACTACGGACACAAGACTCCATCCGAGAACCTCCAACTCTACAACCTACTCATCTCACGCATGGCCGAAGTCATCAACCTCCGCTGTGAGAACAACAACAAAGGTGGGTACAGTGGGCGTGTTAACCCTTTAAGGGCTACATAGCGCTTTAATGGGCTATGTCAATGGTGGTGATGATGCATGAATGCAGCCCTGGCGAGTTACTGCGTTCAAGCATCATGCAGACCCTTCTGGAGTGTATCAATTAGGAAGGCCTCGCCACCGCTGCATTTATGCATTATGGCGATAAAGGGTATAAAGCATTAAAGCATTGTGTTCCCTTTAAAAGGCTAAATGATTGTTTTTGTCTTCGTTTTGGGTTATAGGAAAAGAATAATGAAATAAAAGGATAAAGAAAATAGTATCAGGAGAGGGGAAGGCTGTTTTTATGTATTAAAACACAAATTAATTATAAGTTTGAATTGTTCCCGTCTTTGATTTGTCTGTGACACCACATGAGAAAAGAAAGTGGAAGACAGCATACCGTAAATTCTCGCATAGACGCCGCGGCTAGTACAAGGGTCAGATCGCCGGTGCGGCTTATAGGATCGACCTCGGGTCGGGGTACGGCTTATATGTGAGTGTTTGCTGCTACAGTACAGTATTATAGCAACCATAATCAGATGGCCAGTGCGGCTTATAGGATCGGCCCAAACTGGGGTGCGGCTTATACGCGAGATTTTACGGTACTAGAGAAAAGAACCTTTAGATAACAAAGATTCATGTTGCCGAGCTGTGTTAGTGATCTCTGACTTGTGATTGCAGCCAACTCGAGTGGCACGATCATCAACACGTGTGGCTGGGTACGAGGCGGCGGTTACCAGTCTATCGTACACGCCGCCGGAGCATTCGAAGGTGAGTCAGTTTGTACATCAGTTATTGAAGTGACATGGTCCGATTTTTACCATATTTTAAATCCTGCTTAAATGTTTTTCAAATGTTAGTGCAGTATCATATTTGGAGGAAAGGGCACAATGCAATGTCACCTATGGGCAATAAGAGCCCATTAATATGGGGTCCAAGTAATAGTATAGTAGAGTCGAATTCTAAGTTCAAATCTAGGGAATGAGATTGAATAAAGTAGTTAGCACATGAAGTTTGACCATAGGGAATATTCTGGTTTATTTTTAACAAAATTGATTTTTGAGCCCTAATCATCGGACCATGTCACTGTCTCGCTCCCACCCTTTTTTTTTGTTAGCAAATCTGATAATTACTTTGATGTGACCTTATACATGTAATGATTCTCTGACCAAAGATATGACTACTGGTATATATTAAAGTATGAAAATGCTTCTCTTTCTAGTTGATGTGATCGTTGTGTTGGACCAAGAACGCCTCTACAATGAGTTAATGCGTGACATGCCCGACTTCGTGAAAGTCATTCTATTACCGAAGTCTGGAGGGGTAGGTGTTTCTGTTTGTTTTTAAAAAATTCTAACAATTATAGAAAAGGATTTATTGATTTGGGTTACCGGTCAATATGTTAGCGATTTATTATATTAAATGATGAAGGCCCTAAAGGGTCGAAACAAGTGGGAATTTTAATCTCACTCATTTACTCCTGGTCCATTTTCTGAAAATTATTTCTACAGCAAAGTGACAAATCATTTAGGGGAATATTGTTTGTATTAGAGTTGTATTGAATACAGTTGTATCGTAGAGTTAAGTCAATAATTTTTCACTTTCCGTGTGCGTCATATTCTGTAGGTTGTGGAGCGGAGTAAGAAAGCTCGGGCTGACTTCCGCGGGAACCAAGTACGCGAGTATTTCTACGGTCGGTCCAACTCCCTCTACCCTCACACCTTTGAGGTTCGGTTTCAAGAGGTCAGACTCTTCAAGATAGGCGGTAGGTGACATGTGATGGTTTCATATTTATATTTAATGTACATGTAATATGATAGGGGAAAATAAAATTGTCATTTCTTCTAACATAAAATCCGGAGAAAAGCAAGAAAATCACCATGGTGGGAAAAAGAAAGCTCAGACATTGCTGCAATAGTTTCCATTTCATGAAAAGGAAAAGAAAATGGATTGCACGATGTCCTTTGGAGTTTTGGTTCATGTTCATTCATCGTCATGATGCGCCAATGCATCGCTGGAAAGTAACTTGCTGACACTGCCTTGATGCATCATGACGACCCTTTGGGAGTGTATCAACCCCATAAGGTCGTCATGATACACAAAGACAGCATGGGTAAGTCATTTCCGTGGTTGCAATCATGGGACATGGTGACAAAAGGGCATGTAAAGGTTAACCTAGGGGGCTTCCATAAAGTATGTACGCACATTTTCTTCAGAAATTGACCCCCCCCCCCCATCCCCCTAAAGTTCTTGTACGCATTAAGACAAAGGGTTTATGTACGCAAAAAACTTCAGAACATAGACCCCCACCCCCCTTTCGTGCGTACATACTTAATGGAAGCCCCCCTACCAGTACCTGAGTGTATGTCAAAATAACTACTCCTGTTGTGTGCTTCCAGCCCCGGTGCTCCCAGACTCCATGCTGCCTCTGGGCACCTCCGCACTAGACAGCCGCACCAAACTGGTCCCTGTAGAACCAAGTAAGTCATCTCAATGTGCACACCTACTGTAGTCTCACCTATATTAAAGCCGCATCTTGCGTATAACTCGTTTCTAGACTTTGAAGAAATCCTATAACCCGCTCCTTTTTTTTCCCGGCTACTTTAAAAGTAAAAAATAAATCAATGTATAAACCGCACCTTGACTTGGGGCTACTCTTGTAACTCACACGGGCGTTCTTTACGGACAGCATGATGCATCAAGATGCATGTTCATTTCCCACCATGATGCGCCAATGCAGTGCCAGTGAGTAACTCGCCGGTGCTGCATAGATTTACAATGTGGCTGTATTCAAATGCATAAGAGAAAGCAGTTTTTCCTTCATTAAACAGCTTAGAATAAAAAATAAACACAAACGCCAACTACATTGACACCACTCTGATGTATTTCACTCATGGGGGCTGGGGCACATCGCATCGTGGGATACTGCCCCGGCCCCCACTCGTGAAATACAGCAGAGACGGTAGCAATGGGCATTGGCATTTGTCTATGTATATAAATAAACTCTGTGTTTCAGGTACAAACCTCATCCACCATGTGTTAAGTATCAGCACAGCAGACTCATCAGAGGACCCTATAGTCCAGATGAATGTTGCAGGCTTCATTGTCATGTAAGTCGAAAATATTTTCATTGAAACTTCAAAGTGTCCACTGGAAGGCATCTGTTTGTGCAAAATGTGACAACAAGAGTTGCCAGTGGTCCCAAATTCCAAGAACCGTATGTGTTTTGACACTTAAGCAGGGGTAGATACCAGTCTTTGTGAAAACTTTTTCATCCCACAGGACATTCGGTCCTGCAAAATTTCAATGTTGAAGGACCGGCTACATTTTTGGAGGACCGGATAGCCAATAAAGTATGAAAGAGTTTTGTCCATTAAAAATACATTTTATTTGCTATCATTTATGGCCAAATCAGGATAGTTACATAGTTTTACACAGTATATTGACATACATATTTCAGCTTTAGTAGCCCAACTGAATTCTTCTAGTCCAGAAAAGCCCAACATATGAGTGGACATTCGTTTCTGCTACATTTGTGGATCTGCTGGATTTTAGAAGGACATTGCCACTGTCCTGCATGTTTTCACAAAGACTGAGACACTAACACTGGCCAGGGAGCCAATGGCCCGTAGTTTTGGCTGCGGGCCCATAATTTTCTGAGAAACTACCTTCCTATGGGCCCAGGTGGCCCACAGGAATGGCCGGAGAAAATGTTAGGGAAATGTATCATAGCTACATCGTTTAAAAGAGAAAATTACTGGGAAACCAGCCATTATAGTTAGGTTTTGATAAAATTTAATGAGATACTTCTGTTTAGGTAGCGTTCTGAGTCTACGGGCCCGAGAGGCCCATGGCTGAAAAAGTTAGTGTCTACCCCTGCTTAAGTGTTAAGTGTTAAATGCGTTTGGTCAGGGGAAAATGTCAATAATCTAATAATATCCCATTTAGGATGAATGTCCTACATGGAGCCTACCACTAGGACATGTTTGGACATATTCTTAGGTTTTTCAATTACTAAGCTGTGGAAAACTCATAGATATTCATGATTATTATTTTAGCTTAATCTACCTTACTCTTTAGGTGGCCAAATGTAGGTGCGTCTAGACACCTTTTCCTGAGAGATATGACCATGGTAACTTAGAACATATTAAATGACAATTCTACTATTATAAGACCCATAAATAAGCCCAAAATCTTCAAAATGATCATATAATATTACTATTTTGGGTTAAAAAAGACTTGAATATTTTTCATGCTGAAATGATGGAAAATAAAAAATGTTCCATACCGGGTATGTGTAGGGGGAACATAAACTAGTATTTGAATTTTTTTTTCTTGTCTCTTTTTTGGGGGCCCTTTTTCTGATCGATAGCCATATTTGGGAGTTTGCAAAAACGTCTCCCTCAAAAAAAAAGAAAAGTTGCCTGCTCCACTTGATTCAAGGTTAAAATCCACAGACTAAAAACTGAATTCGCTCTCACCACTTTGATAAAATGAAAATCCATAGACCAACTTTTTTATTTGGTGTGGCCTTTATAATTCTCACTGCTGATTCGGAGGGCCTCAGGTTCAAAACATAGCGATTGTTAGCGAGAGCCTCCCAACCCCCGTCTTACACACAGTATCAAAACATCGTGAAACGAAAAATACATTTTTATTGGACCATTACATATATTAATTGACTCAGGGTATTAACCCTGAGTAATATACACCTACTAATTTTGCGTTTTAAGACAATTTTGTGACATAGGAGAATCTTTATATTTTGGTTATCGTCCGACATAGACAAAAGTCGACAAAAACATGAGACAGGCAAGGTCGGGGGACAGCATCTAGCGCAAATTTTTTTCTAAAAATCTAAATTTTCCTTTCTAAATTGAACTGCGATCTTTACGAATTTATTTCTCTCTTTCGCTATTATGTAAATGTAGGAAAAAAAAGCTACCACCTCCATGGGCCTCCATAGGCTCCAAGGCATTAACTTTTTGGATGCAAGATAGAAATGGAATTTTCCACCATTCTGCTCCTATTTCTCTCTTCTACCCCCAAAACCGGGCAAAAACTGGGCATATTATACCGCCAGCACCAGATACATGGTGACAGAAATGTCGCCAGGGGTAAGGAGAAAGGCGCCAGGGGTAAGAGAAATGTCGCCAGGGGTGACACCAAAGTGCAACACAGGTGCACCAGAGATCCACCAAAGTGCACCAGAGGTCCACCAAAGTGCACCAGAGGTCCACCAAAGTGCACCAGAGGTCCACCAAAGTGCACCAGAACTCCACCAAAGTGCACCAGAGGTCCACCAAAGCGCACCAGAGGTCCACTCAAGTGCACCAGAGGTGCACCAAATGGCACCAGAGGCGCACCAAAGTGCACCAGAGGTGCACCAAAGTGCACCAGAACTCCACCAAAGTGCACCAGAGGTCTACCAAAGCGTGCCAGAGGTCCACCAAAGTGCACCAGGAGTGTACCAAAGTGCACCAGAGGCCCACCGAAGTGCACCAGAGGGTCCCCAAAGTGCACGAGGGGTGCACCGAAGTGCACAAGGGGTGCACTACAGTGCACAAGAGGTCCACCAAAGTGCACCAGAGGTCCACCAAAGTGCACCAGAGGTCAACCAAAGTGCACCAGAAGTGCACCAAAGTACACCAGAGGTCCACCAAAGTGCACTAGAGGGTCCCCAAAGTGCACCAGAGGTCCACCAAAGTGTACCAGAGGTCCACCAAAGTACACAAGAGGTGCACCATAGGCCCACCAAAGTGCACCAGGGGTGCACCAAAGTGCACCGGAGGGTCACCAAAGTGCACCAGGGGTGCACCAAAGTGCACCAGGGGTGTGGTAAAGTGCACCAGAAGGTCACCAAAGTGCACCAGGGGTGCAATAAAGTGCACCAGAGGTCAACCAAAGTGCACCAGCTGTGCACTACAGTGCACCAGAGGTCCACCAAAGTGCACCAGAGGTGTACCAAAGTGCACCAGAGGCCCACCAAAGTGCACCAGAGGGTCCCCAAAATGCACCAGGGGTGCACCAAAGTGCACCAGAGGTGCACCAAAGTGCACCAGAGGTCCAACAAAGTGCACCAGAGGGTCCCCAAAGTGCACCAGAGGTCCACCAAAGTGTACCAGAGGTCCATCAAAGTACACCAGAGGTGCACCAAAGTGCACCAGGGGTGCACCAAAGTGCACCAGAGGGTCACCAAAGTGCACCAGGGGTGCACCAAAGTGCACCAGGGGTGTGGTAAAGTGCACCAGAGGGTCACCAAAGTGCACCAGGGGTGCAATAAAGTGCACCAGAGGTCAACCAAAGTGCACCAGCGGTGCACTACAGTGCACCAGCGGTGCACCAAAGTGCACCAGGGGTGTGGTAAAGTGCACCAGAGGGTCACCAAAGTGCACCAGGGGTGCAATAAAGTGCACCAGAGGTCAACCAAAGTGCACCAGCGGTGCACTACAGTGCACCAGAGGTCCACCAAAGTGCACCAGAGGTGTACCAAAGTGCACCAGAGGCCAACCAAAGTGCACCAGAGGGTCCCCAAAATGCACCAGGGGTGCACCAAAGTGCACCAGGGGTGCACTATAGTGCACCAGAGGTCCACCAAAGTTCACCAGAGGTCCACCAAAGTGCACCAGAGGTCCACCAAAGTGCACCAGAGGTCCACCAAAGTGCACCAGAGGTCCACCAAAGTGCACCAGAACTCCACCAAAGTGCACCAGAGGTCCACCAAAGCGCACCAGAGGTCCACTCAAGTGCACCAGAGGTGCAACAAATGGCACCAGAGGCGCACCAAAGTGCACCAGAGGTGCACCAAAGTGCACCAGAACTCCACCAAAGTGCACCAGAGGTCTACCAAAGCGTGCCAGAGGTCCACCAAAGTGCACCAGGAGTGTACCAAAGTGCACCAGAGGCCCACCGAAGTGCACCAGAGGGTCCCCAAAGTGCACGAGGGGTGCACCGAAGTGCACCAGGGGTGCACTACAGTGCACAAGAGGTCCACCAAAGTGCACCAGAGGTCCACCAAAGTGCACCAGAGGTCAACCAAAGTGCACCAGAAGTGCACCAAAGTACACCAGAGGTCCACCAAAGTGCACTAGAGGGTCCCCAAAGTGCACCAGAGGTCCACCAAAGTGTACCAGAGGTCCACCAAAGTACACAAGAGGTGCACCAAAGTGCACCAGAGGCCCACCAAAGTGCACCAGGGGTGCACAAAAGTGCACCGGAGGGTCACCAAAGTGCACCAGGGGTGCACCAAAGTGCACCAGGGGTGTGGTAAAGTGCACCAGAAGGTCACCAAAGTGCACCAGGGGTGCAATAAAGTGCACCAGAGGTCAACCAAAGTGCACCAGCTGTGCACTACAGTGCACCAGAGGTCCACCAAAGTGCACCAGAGGTGTACCAAAGTGCACCAGAGGCCCACCAAAGTGCACCAGAGGGTCCCCAAAATGCACCAGGGGTACACCAAAGTGCACCAGAGGTGCACCAAAGTGCACCAGAGGTCCAACAAAGTGCACCAGAGGGTCCCCAAAATGCACCAGAGGTCCACCAAAGTGTACCAGAGGTCCATCAAAGTACACCAGAGGTGCACCAAAGTGCACCAGGGGTGCACCAAAGTGCACCAGAGGGTCACCAAAGTGCACCAGCGGTGCACCAAAGTGCACCAGGGGTGTGGTAAAGTGCACCAGAGGGTCACCAAATTGCACCAGGGGTGCAATAAAGTGCACCAGAGGTCAACCAAAGTGCACCAGCGGTGCACGACAGTGCACCAGAGGTCAACCAAAGTGCACCAGGGGTGCACCAAAGTGCACCAGGGGTGTGGTAAAGTGCACCAGAGGGTCACCAAAGTGCACCAGGGGTGCAATAAAGTGCACCAGAGGTCAACCAAAGTGCACCAGCTGTGCACTACAGTGCACCAGAGGTGTACCAAAGTGCACCAGAGGCCCACTAAAGTGCACCAGAGGGTCCCCAAAATGCACCAGGGGTGCACCAAAGTGCACCAGAGGTGCACCAAAGTGCACCAGAGGTGCACCAAAGTGCACCAGAGGGTCCCCAAAGTGCACCAGAGGCCCACTAAAGTGTACCAGAGGTCCATCAAAGTACACCAGAGGTGCACCAAAGTGCACCAGGGGTGCACCAAAGTGCACCAGAGGGTCACCAAAGTGCACCAGGGGTGCACCAAACTGCACCAGGGGTGTGGTAAAGTGCACTAGAGGGTCACCAAAGTGCACCAGGGGTGCAATAAAGTGCACCAGAGGTCAACCAAAGTGCACCAGCAGTGCACTACAGTGCACCAGAGGTCAACCAGAGTGCACCAGGGGTGCACCAAAGTGCACCAGGGGTGTGGTAAAGTGCACCAGAGGGTCACCAAAGTGCACCAGGGGTGCAATAAAGTGCACCAGAGGTCAACCAAAGTGCACCAGCGGTGCACTACAGTGAGGTCCACCAAAGTGCACCAGAGGTGTACCAAAGTGCACCAGGGGTGCAATAAAGTGCACCAGAGGTCAACCAAAGTGCACCAGCGGTGCACTACAGTGCACCAGAGGTCAACCAGAGTGCACCAGGGTGCACCAAAGTGCACCAGGGGTGTGGTAAAGTGCACCAGAGGGTCACCAAAGTGCACCAGGGGTGCAATAAAGTGCACCAGAGGTCAACCAAAGTGCACCAGCGGTGCACAACAGTGCACCAGAGGTCCACCAAAGTGCACCAGAGGTGTACCAAAGTGCACCAGAGGCCAACCAAAGTGCACCAGAGGGTCCCCAAAATGCACCAGGGGTGCACCAAAGTGCACCAGGGGTGCACTATAGTGCACCAGAGGTCCACCAAAGTTCATCAGAGGTCCACCAAAGTGCACCAGAGGTCCACCAAAGTGCACCAGAGGTCCACCAAAGTGCACCAGAGGTCCACCAACGTGCACCAGAGGTCCACCAAAGTGCACCAAAGTACACCAGAGGCCCACCAAAGTGCACCAGAGGCGTACCAAAGTGCACCAGAGGCCCACCAAAGTGCACCAGGGGTGCACCGAAGTGCACCAGGGGTGAACTACAGTGCACCAAAGTGCACCAGAGGTCCACCAAAGTGCACCAGGGGTGCAATAAAGTGCACCAGAGGTCCAGCAAAGTGCACCAGGGGTGCACTACAGTGCACCAAAGTACACCAGAGGTCCGCCAAAGAGCACCAGGGGTGCCATAAAGTGCACCAGAGGTCCACCAAAGTGCACCAAAGTGCACCAGAGGCCCACCAAAGTGCACCAGAGGCCGACTAAAGTGCACCAGGGGTGCACCAATGTGCACCAGGGGTGTGATAAAGTGCACCAGAGGTCCACCAAAGTGCACCAGAGGTCCACCAAAGTGCACCAGAGGTCCACCAAAGTGCACCAGAGGTCCACCAAAGTGCACCAGATCTCCATCAAAGTGCACCAGATCTCCATCAAAGTGCACCAGAGGTCCACCAAAGTGCACCACAGGTGCACCAGAGGTCCACCAAAGTGCACCAGAACTCCACCAAGGTGCACCAGAGGTCCACCAAAGTGTACCAGAGGTCCACCAAAGTACACCAGAGGTGCACCAAAGTGCACCAAAGTGCACCAGAGGGTCACCAAAGTGCACCAGGGGTGCACCAAAGTGCACCAGGGATGTGGTTAAGTGCACCAGAGGGTCACCAAAGTGCACCAGTGGTGCACCAAAGTGCACCAGAACTCCACCAAAGTGCACCAGAGGTCCACCAAAGTATACCAGAGGTCCACCAAAGTACACCAGAGGTGCACCAAAGTGCACCATAGTGCACCAGAGGTGCACCAAAGTGAACCAGGGGTGCACCAAAGTGCACCAGGGGTGCAATAAAGTGCACCAGAGGTCAACCAAAGTGCACCAGCGGTGCACTACAGTGCACCAGAGGTCTACCAAAGTGCACCGGAGGTCTACCAAAGTGCACCAGAGGCCTACCAAAGTGCACCAGAGGGTCCCCAAAATGCACCAGGGGTGCACTACAGTGCACCAGGGGTCCTCTGGTGCACTTTGGTGCACCAGAGGTCCACAAAAGTGCACCAAGGGTGCACCAAAGTGCACCAGGGGTGCAATAAAGTGCACCAGAGGTCAACCAAAGTGCACCAGCGGTGCACTACAGTGCACCAGAGGTCTACCAAAGTGCACCGGAGGTCTACCAAAGTGCACCAGAGGCCTACCAAAGTGCACCAGAGGGTCCCCAAAATGCACCAGGGGTGCACTACAGTGCACCAGGGGTCCTCTGGTGCACTTTGGTGCACCAGAGGTGCACCAAAGTGCACCAGGGGTGCACCAAAGTGCACCAGGGGTGCACCAGGGGTGCACCAAAGTGCACCAGGGGTGCAATAAAGTGCACCAGAGGTCAACCAAAGTGCACCAGCGGTACACTACAGTGCACCAGAGGTCTACCAAAGTGCACCAGAGGCCTACCAAAGTGCACCAGAGGGTCCCCAAAATGCACCAGGGGTGCACTACAGTGCACCAGGGGTCCTCTGGTGCACTTTGGTGCACCAGAGGTCCACCAAAGTGCACCAGAGGCCCACCAAAGTGCACCAGGGGTGCAATAAAGTGCACCAGAGGTCCACCAAAGTGCACCAGGGTTGCACTACAGTGCACCAGAGGTCCACCAAAGTGCACCAGAGGTGTACCAAAGTGCACCAGATGCCCACCAAAGTGCACCAGAGGGTCCCCAAAGGTGCACCAAAATGCACCAGGGGTGCACTACAGTGCACCAGAGGTCCACCAAAGTGCACTAGAGGTCCACCAAAGTGCACCAGAGGTCCACCAAAGTGCACCAAAGTGCACCAGAGGCCCACCAAAGTGCACCAGGGGTGTGATAAAGTGCACCAGAGGTTTACCAAAGTGCACCAGGGGTGCAATAAAGTGCACCAGAGGTCCACCAAAGTGCAACACAGGTCCACCAAAGTGCACCAGAGGTCCACCAAAGTGCACCAGAGGTGCACCAGATGTCCACCAAAGTGCACCAGAGGTCCACCAAAGTGCACCAGGGGTGCACCAAAGTGCACCAGAGGTCCACCAAAGTGCACCACAGGTGCACCAGAGGTCCACCAAAGTGCACCAAAGGTCCACCAAAGTGCACCAGAACTCCACCAAAGTGCACCAGTGGTGCACCAAAGTGCACTAGAACTCCACCAAAGTGCACCAGAGGTCCACCAAAGTGCACCAGAGTGTTAGTGTGGACCTTCATGATGGGGGCATGAAGGAGTAGAATAACTTCATCAGGAGCCTTCCACAATACCAATGGGCATACCGGATTTGTAAAAGGCGACAAAACTTGAGGGGTCTCGTGCAGTCACGTAAGCAGTCACAACCGCTGCCCATATGCGCGGGCCCGGGCCTTCTTGCTGGTGGTCTGGCATGGGATTCCTCCTCAGTGAACCACGTCTGAGATATCAAAGGCCGTGGTTTGTCTGGCCCCGCCTACTATGGTACTAGCCCAGGTATGTAGGACCAGGCAAATAAAAGAACACTTGCTATCCTTCGAAAAGAGTAGGGGACGTGCCCCGGTAGCGGTTTTCTCCCTCACCTCATAGATGCGGTCTTTCATTTCATAGATTCGATCATCCATAGATGCGGTCACTGCTGTATTGGGCAAGCAGCATATAAATATCTGTCCTACTACTGCAAGGCAGACTACCACTATTTCTGGATGACTCCTTGCCAACTTGAGATGTCCCGTGAGGTACTTGATCTACGTCTGGACGTTAACCCTTCCTTTACCGTACACGCATTATTGCGAGTTTACTGTACAGGACCGTACACGCATTTATGTGAGTTACCCGCCGATTTTCGACCCTCTATGGTTTGCCTAAAAGTTGGTAGAATTCCACAATTTTTTCTGACAGTAATCTATGGCATATTGTCTCTGCATATCTTAATCGGTGTGTACATACATCCAATATTTCAGAAATGCTGGGCATCTCAACTTCGATGATCTTTAACTTTTTTCAATATGATTTGAGCAATATTTAAGGCAAAAATCTAAATAAAAAGTCAAACAATATTTTTTTGGGGTGAAAAATGGTTTTGTCCAATTTTTCATGCTGAAAAAGATGGTACCAAAAGTTAAGGTCTATTTTGATGCATTCTGGCCTAAATGTAAGTTTCAATGGTAACATATACACTAAAATAAACTGTATATAATTTCAAATAGGGCTTTATCTCCCTAATCTGAACACTTAGGGCGATTTGGGTATCTTACTTTCTGGTTATTCAATATTGTTCATCTTGTCATAGGTGTACTTCTAGTTTGAATATTTACAAAATTCTTTCGGTTTCTAAAAGGTTAGACCATCCCCTAAATCCAAATATCCCATTTGAATTCTATCTGAAAAAATCTGGTCTTGGGATGGGTGTCTTTATGTGGAGCCTGATAAATTAAACAAATCAATCAATCAATCAATCAAAAGTGCACCAGAGGTGCACCAAAGTGCACCAGCGGTCCACCAAAGTGCACCAGCGGTCCACCAAAGCACAATAGAGGTCCACCAAAGCGCACCAGAGGTCCACCAAAGTGCACCAGAGGTCCACCAAAGCGCACCAGAGGTCCACCAAAGTGCACCAGAGGTCCACCAAAGTACACCAGAGGCCCTCCAAAGTGCACATGGGTGTTGGAAGAGTTGCCGGGGGCGAGTAAAATGCCCCCTCGGAGGTTTTACTGCAAATACTACACCTCCAAGGAGGTTTTCCATCACAAAACCATAAGAATTTATGAAGATATACATATACCATAGGTAACATAAAAAGATACATTTCCAATGAAAAAGTAACAACAAATCGACCATGTACAATTGCTTTTCACAGAAGCACAAATTGCTTTTCACAGAAGCACAAATTATTTATCTTCATACACTCTGTTACCTAACCCTGAGTCATCTGTGAGTACGCTCACACGCTCAGTCATTCATCTCTATGAGGATGCATTGTGATTCTTGTTCTTTTTTTACAGAACTGGCGTCGACATGGAGCGGCAAAGTTTCACCGTTCTCTCACCAGCACCGCGACCACTCCCCCGCAACATACTCCTAGTTATGGAGGAAATACAGTTCATGGACTTCAAATAATTATAGTCAAGTCACAGAGGAACTGTATATACACTTAATAGTTATACATGTATATAGTGTGAGAGAGATGGAAGGATGAATGGAGGTGTGCCTGTTATAAGAATGTATGTGTTAGACAAGAGGTTTTAGGTGATGACAGGATCATATGTTTTTATATATCATGGCAGCAATGAGAATAACCTTCATATAAAACGGCCATTATAGTAGTTCTACTGCTATATTGTGAAACATCATAGTGACCCACTACTAGGCCACCCCCTCACATAAACATCATCTGCATTTTCCACTAAAAATCATTACATTCTAAAAGGTGAGACCATGGACATATTTTCCATTTCAACTAAATTTTTCCCATTTGCCCGAAAACGACATTTCATTTAAATCCTACATATGTTGTGTTGGTACTTCATCCAATGCTGTATTAAATTACCTTTGTGTACTACAGCATTTTACCCTTTATATCTCGTTTACAGGCTTAAATGTATTTGATCTATTAGTAGGAAATAAAATGTTGAATGCAGTTGAAATGCTGCTGCATATGAATTACATTGTGCCCATTAACTCGTTGAAGCACTGTCTAAAAATATTCACTGGTTATCATTCATATCATGTACACCTAATGCAAACATCAACTACCATCAATAAAGTTGTCGTTAATCTAAGTAAACTTGTCTGCGTTTACTTGACTTGATATAACTATATATAACGAACTATATATACCCTTTCAAAACAGGCATACAATTGAAAAGATCTATAGAAGACAAAGTACAATCCTACTATTAATGTTAGGCCTAAAGAAATTGTGTTGCAGTAATAGCAAAACATAAATTTATAGGCTTGGTTGGTCGGATTTAAAAAAGAAATTGTAAAAAATAGTTATTTTAGTGGTAAAAACGCCAAAATGTCAAATTTTCTCAATAATTGAAAAAATGGCTTAAAAAAGTAGGGTCAGCCCCAAGAACGTAGGGTCGGTCGGGATACAGGAACAACATTTTTAGACTTTACTGATTCAGACCACGCCGACACGTCGTCTACACCCATCTATTGATGGGAAAGGTCACCGGCCTAACACAATTGCTCGAAATGCATCATATATGACTTTCGTAATTAAGACTGTAAATTAAGCAGGTGATTATTTACATTTATGTACAGCTCGTTTGTGAAGACATAGAAATGTGATATTAGGTTTTAACAAACAATCACAGTCTTTGCGGAAACATGCAGGACAGTGGCAATGGCCTTCTAAAATGCCACCGGTCCAGCAGATTTACAAATGTAGCAGGACCGAATGTCCAGTCATATGTTGGGCTTTTCTGGACTAGAAGAATTCAGTTGGGCTACTACAGCTGAAATATGTATGTCAATATACTGTGTAAAACTATGTATCTATCCTGATTTGGCCATAAATGATTACAAATAAAATGTATTTTTAATGGACAAAACTCTTTTATACTTTATTGGCTATCCAGTCCTTCAAAAATGTAGCCGGTCCTTCAACATTGAAATTTTGCAGGACCGAATGTCTTGTGGGATGAAAAAGTTTTCACAAAGACTGCAATCAGCAGGATTTACAGCGTTCAGTTAAGCTATGCATAACGTAATGTCTTGGAGTGCAGGATAAACTATAGACATGTAATAAAACCTGGCGGCACTGGGGTTACGCGTATATAATATACTCAACCTTGCTGATCAACTATCACATATGGTATATGAGAATGTGTTAGTTTTAGCAAATAATATGTGTTAGTAATTTCATAATACACATGTTAATATCAGAAGAGTTTTGCCATAGTAATTTGTATTTAGGCCATAATGCACCAGAATAGGCCTACACTTTTGATACCATTTTTTCAGTATGAAAACTGGGCAAAACCACTTTTCACCCCCCCCCCCAAAAAAAACCATTATCTGACACTTTTCACGGTTCCTGCATTAAATATTGCTCACATTATATAAGAAATAAGATAAATCTCATCCAAGTTGAGAAGCCCAGCATTTCTAGAATAATTAATGTATGTACAAACCGATTAATATATGCAGAGACAATATGCCATAGAACACTGTGAGAAAATATCATGGGATTCTATCAGCTTTTAGATAAACCACAGGGGGGGGGGGCAAAAACCGGCCAAAATCGACCAAAAATCGGCGAGTAACTCGTTTTAATGCGTGTACGGTTCAGAACAGGGGTTTATGGTCATGTCTGCATATTAGAAATCCCAGAGACATCACCCAGGATGACTTGCATGCCCAGTGTAAAATCCCCAAACTAGTTACACGAAGAGATTGTCAGCTTTTGATGGTTCAAGCTTTCTTAGCATAAAAACAACATTGTTACTACGGAGAATCCCAGGACCAGAGCAGAAAACAAAGTAAGGTTTAAATTGGTAAGATCAAAATTACATCAGATTAAAAAATCACCAATATGCCGTGGAGCCCTCCTGTGGAATTCCTTAGACCTGCCTGTTCAGAACACAAGACTCTCAAAATAAGATTAAGGACATCGTTGAAAAAAAAGGATTTCACCCAGGTTAAACTAGGGCATAACAACATGATATAGTAAATCATTGGTAAGTATAGTGCACCAGCACTACTACCTTTACCTCGTATTGTTTCCGAGTAAGTACAGTGCACTAGCACTGCTACCTTTACTGGTAAAATTAACAGCGATTGAATACCTACTGCCATACACTCATGTTTAGTGCATTAGCAATGCTTGTCATATGCACATGGTTCCATATCCTAGAAAGTTTAGTGCACAAGCGCTACTTCAATATAATACCAATATATGTGGCCAGTACAGTGCACAACTGCCGCCATTTGATTAACACCACCAATATCTGCTGATGACTCTTTGCTGACGACTGCTATGTACAGTGCATTAGCACGCCTTGTTCTGGTATCAATACTGGTTATCTCTGTATTATGTATCATTTATATGTTAACTCACTCCTGCTTGAGTTTTATTAATACTTCTAAGATAAGTACATTGCATTAAGTGGTCAGTACAGTGCACAAGTACAGCCACCCGTAAATTAACTGCAAGACACACACATTTATTATTTAGTAAGATATAGAGTCTAATCAACGCTCGACACTCCATCACCTTTTCAGACGTCAAACTAGTACACACAGAAGTAATATCTACCTGAGTTAACTCCACTACAGCTGACCATTAACCCGCCACTAACCCTTTCCCTGCCAGTACTGCATATATGCAGTACCAACTACCACTGTAAAAGCGATACTGCATATATGTAGTACTGTCTTTTCAATCCCCAAAAACCGATACTGCATATATATACAGTATCTGGGCTCTTATCTGGTATGTAGTGCCGGTTTAGGTAGGACATATTCATCTGCAATGGCCCCAGCATTTGGAAACAATTTCAGGGGTGGGCATATCTGAAAATCCTAGAGCCAAACCAGGACTGGCTGTAGCCAGCGGTATATCGAAAATTTTCAACTGAGAGGTGCTTAAACACTGGTCACAATATGTGATCGAGAGCATGCCCCACAAGAAAATTTTGAAAATCTACACTTGGAATGGTGCATTCTGATTTGAACATTGAGGAAGTTTAGGGCATGCAGGGAAATTGGATTTGGAAAATTTGAAAAAAGTCAAATAGTGTATTCTTTTCTGGTGCAATTTGGAAATAGATTGTAACTTTGGTTGTAGTTGGAGTATTTCCAAAATTCTTTCAGTATTAGAAGGCCTGACACTATGGGGACAATTTGAGAGTATTGTCGCCAATTTAAAAGCCAGTGTCGCCATATTTTGGCGACACGGCGACGGCTGCCCAGCCCTGAATTTCCAACAGAGGAGCATAGAAAATACTCGTTCTACTTAACATGGACAATAGAATCATTTAATAGGCCTATGTTTATTGCGGAATTGTTAGCAGTAAACAGACTGAAGGTCTCCACGTACATAATGTATATATGTTTATACACCATTTACACTTTCTGGTTGCCATGGAAACCATTCCATAACAAAACATGAGAGATGATTATGCTAGTTTCTTTGAAATCTCGTCAGTTACTCTAAACTGAAAACAGACTCTAAAGATTCTAGAACCAAATTTAGACTTAAGAATCCCATTAAAAACCTTTTTGTTTTTCATAATTATCACTGTTTATCATGGGATGCAATGCTTTTAGAGCTTATTTACCATTTTCAGTACCACATTTTGCCATTATAGTAATCTTTGAGGAGTGATTCCCACAAAACTACCAGGAACCTTTTAGCTCATGATATATCATTTTAATGAGTATGACAACAACGTTTAATACTAATTCCTCCCCGGATGGATATCTTCTCCAGCCCGGTCACAGATTATACATTGTGGCTAGAGTCAATTACATGGCATTTCATAATTGTTGCAGCTGCCTTAAAGTCTGATAGGAAAACTAATTATTTTAGCGGGGGAAAACCCCCCATTCGATATAACGATATTGAGTCTACATGGTTATTCCGAACGTTGCTGAACTGAACTATATAGGCGTGTAGCTGGATGCATTATTAACCATTTGCTGCAGGATTTTTAAGGTGCATTATGTAACAGCTGGTACCCATTGTGATGACTGCTATCAGTCCTTATCTCGCTGGTACCAGATCAAGCAATGGACGCGCCCACAGGACGCCCAGCTTGACCCCTATACACTAGATCACAGAGAGTAATAGAGCTAATAGATACAGACAGTGTAATCCCTCATACCTCCATATGGGTGTTAGCCTGCTGGTATGAGTCTCACACTGAGGGGGTGCATGGGGGGGGGGGGGGTATCTAACCCTTTAAGGCTAATGTTTATTTGTTGGCATGATGCTCCAGTGCAGGACCTAACGCACTTACGCTGCATTGCTGCATCATGCTGACCACATGGGAGTGTATCAGTAGCGTGGAGTCGCCATGAAACACAAATGCTTATATGGTAAGTAACTCCCCAGGGCTGTATTAACGGCAAGAGGCACAAGGACCTGGTGTGTATTAAGCACTATGCTGCCCTTCAAGGGCTAATTAACCCTTTAAGGACGGATGTCACTAACAGATGACATTGGTCGGCATGATGCATCAATGCAGCCGCGGCGAGTAACTCACCCGTGCTGCATTGGTGCACCATACCGACCCTTTGAGAGTGTCTCAACCCCATAGGCATGATGCATGAATGCAGTCCTGGCGAGTTACTCACCAGGGCTGCATTCATGCATCACGACGACCAAGGGCATGATGCATTAAGGTATCATGCCGTCCTGAAAGGGCTAACCTGTTATCTGTTGGGAGGTCAGAGACTTATAGCAGACCTGGTCACAGAAGCGGACAGGTGGTAAGCGTGTGGGAGACGGAGACACCTGTCTATCTCCTGTATAGTGGTATACCTCCCAGTGCAGAAGGAGGGAGATAAGCTTGGTTACCTTTACAAGTTTAAAAATGTTTTTTTAAATTATTAGTGTTCTATGGACAAAAGGATTGCTTTATTTTTACATTTGTGAAGGCACACATGTATATATATATATATATATATATATATATATATATATATATATATATATATATATATATATATATATATATATATATAAATATATATATATATATATATATATATATATATATATATATATATATATATATATATATATATATATATATATATATAGACAACACCAAAGGCATAGCAAGCACATTTTATGAGGGGGTGGGGGTAATCTCGATTGGGGGACCCTAGGGGGTTTTACATACCCGGTACATTATATAGGTGGGGCCATAGAGCTGAATATTTGGAGAAAGGCTCTCTTTTTCCTATGCCACTGAACAAAAGTGTCGAAAAAATGTACGAAGGTAGTCATTGGTAGACATTAATTCCATAGTATTTTGTGAATCTTTGGTCACCAACATAGCTTTATGTTTACCATACATTCGCCGATATCTGCTATGAACAAAGAACTGCCAGTTCATCTCCTTTGTACATTCAATATATCAGGAGTTATGCTTAAAATGACATTTCCATATAACCCTGATATCAAAATACGTTTTTTTATGTCAAAATAATGTTTTTAATGTTTTTTTTGATTTTGCAGTGTGTATTTATTTCATAAATGATATTTCAAAATACATCAACAATAAAAAAATAGCGAGCGATCTTCATGGAATAAATCCAATTTTATCACAGCACGTTTTAGGGTCTCATGCCCGTGCACATTTTAGTGATACGATTGATGTATAACAACAGGTAATTTGTATGCAGCAATCATAGACAATATACTGTATGTATAACAATATTAACCCATAACCAGTGACTGTATCCGACAGTCTTCAATAAATGTGGTGTATTATATACGTAGAAAACTTAAAGTAGTTTCAATGTTTTCCTTGACACTCAACCATGGCATTTCAATCTATCCTCCGGAATAGGGAGAGAGAGATACATATATTCATTAGAAGGCCAGTTGGCCATGTTTCATCTGGGTTTATATACAACATCATAGAGGGACCATATGAATATGGCCGTACGGTACATGACTGCACATTTTAGTTTTAATTGTATACACAGTGGACCATTTATACTGGACATGTAAGTATTAATATATAAGTATAGGTAGGGCGAGCAGCGCTTAGACAATTCATATAAATAGCAGTGCAGCTACGCATTAGCCGCATGCTTAAGCCTCATATGCTTAATAGCTTCCAGTTTAAAAGCACTTTTTGACTCCATTAGTCTGCAGACAGGTGGCAGGTTGTTCCACAAGTCTACAGCGCGATACAGTGGTCTTTTTTTACATATAGTGTTAGTGAGGCCGTTATACAGTAGGCCACAATATTCAATGACAGGGAGGACAGTCTGTTTATATATTAGGATGGCTGTAGCCTTTGGCATCATTTTTCTAATCTTGCTTAGTAGGTATATACGATGACAGGAGGTGCTCACGGTTTTATTAACACTTTTAATGAAGTTCAGACTACTATCGATAATGATGCCAAGGTATTCATATTCATTTCTAACCGTTAGTGTATGCCCACCCATTGTGATGGTAGGAGGCACATTGCTATTACTATTGAACATAACTACTTCAGTTTTATTGGTATTTATACATAGGCCACTAGAGCTGAACCACTTATATACTCGGCTGGCGTCATATTGTAGTAGGTTCTCAGCGATAACAGAGGATTTGTGATTTGCATAAAATACGACATCATCTGCATACATAGCTACAGAGCAGTGTTTTAGTATGTTTGGCAGGTTATTTATGAAACAGATAAAGAGCAGGGGCCCTAGTATGGACCCCTGGGGGACACCAAAGGAGATATTTCTAGGAGAGGATAGGGTGTTGTTACATAATACCTTTTGACTACGATTTTCTAAATAGGCATGGAACCAATTTGTGTAAATTTTGGGGAAACCAAGTTTGTTTAGTCTGGAGAGCAGCTCACTGTGGTGGATGGAATCGAACGCCTTCCTGACGTCCAGGAAGCAGGCAGCTACAGTCTCCCCCCTGTCTCTGGCACTATAGAGGTCATTGACAACAGAGAAGACTGCATCACCCGTCCCCCTGGACGCCCGGAAGCCAAACTGTTTCGAAGAGATTTTGTTATTTACTTCTAACCAGTTGTAAACCCTTGTGTATATAACACGTTCCATTATTTTACTTGGCATGGGAAGCAGTGATATTGGGCGCCAGTTACCTATATCTCTAAGATTACCTGATTTAGGTAGTGGCACTACCTTGGCGCTCGCCCAGGAGCTTGGAAAAGCAACCTTTTCCAAGCATATGTTAATCAGGTTAGTAAGCTGTGGTGCCATAATAAGTAGTGCAGTCTTCAGAACTGAGGCAGAGATATTATCAACTCCACTAGATTTGTGAGTTTGTATCTCTCTGATAGTAGATATTACCTCATCATAGGTTATCTCATCACCCTGTTCCAGAATGCAGGTTTGCTTACGTATGCTGTCGGTTGGTGTGCCGTTAGCCACATTAGGTGCGGTGCCCAGGCTACCAAACAGCTTGCCTCCCACATCAGAGAAGTAGTTGTTTATGTAGTCCGGCACATCGGCTCCCCTCACCTCATCACCAGTCTCATGATGGTTAAGGACTATTTTTGGGTTTGCTTGATCGATATTACCTAATAAAATATTTATTTGGCGCCAAAATTTGGTAGGATTTTCAGAATATTCATCAAGTTTGTCATAAAAATATTGATTTTTGGCATAGTCACAGTGCTTGTTTATGATATTGCGTAACTCCTGCGCCCTGATTAACAGGGGCCTGTTATGAGTCCTGTTTTGGCAATATTCATACATGACTTGGTTCCGTTCATAGATGAGTTCTAGGATTTCTTTACTTAACCAAGGCTTGTTATAATCTTTAAATGTCATATTCTTTATGGGACAGGTTTCATCTAAATAGGTTGTGATATGTGAGAGCATGATGGACCATTTGATATTTACGTCCGTTTCCATGTCGAAACCATTCCAGTTGATGGAGAGGATATAATCCTCAAAATCATGCAGGTCAAAGTGTCTATATGAGCGACCTCGTATAGACCTTATTATAGGCTTCACATGGTATAATTTACGAATGGCAAATGTAGCAAGGTGGTCGGACAGGTAGATCGGCAGGACACCACAGTTAGAAACTATAGGGCAGGTAGTGGACATGAGGTCAATACATGTGCCACCGGCTGCATTAGGGTTAGTATTAGGGCGTGTAATCTCACAGATGAGGTTATTGAGTGGCAGGCCAGCCATACACTTAAGGTATAGCTTGGTCTTCCAGTCATCCGGTGACAGGAGGTCTATATTGATATCTCCCATCACCCAGACTTCAAGACCCTCCAATAATGGACTCTTACATGTGTCAATTAACATCTTTATACATTGTGCGCATATACCGTCCGGTGGGCGGTAGACATGTATTAAACTCAGTAATCTGTGCTTTGGCTGTGTTATATTAATCACCTGAATTTCAATGTCCTTATTTGACATAGTTAGCGACGGCACAGTGTTGCAATATTCAGCTAGGGTGTCCTTAACATAGCAAATTAGACCACCACCAGCTTTGTTTACTACACGGTCCATGCGTATAGTTTGGTAGTCAGGGACATATACTTTACTGGTAGGTAGGTCTTTGGTCAACCAAGTTTCACTAACACACATCACATCAAAGAGCTTAACGAGTTTGCCTAGGCCAACCATTTTCAGAAGCATGCTCCTGATATTGACATGCCCCAGTTTGAAACCTTTCATTCCTATGAAATCTTCCACTTTTACAGGCATTTTGTTGTTTTGATTTTTACCTTGTGGGGGCGATTTTGAGTGACTATATATGTTGTTCGTGTCAAGGAACCAGGATACGTACATGTGCTTAAAGCTAATATACAGAGTGTGCCAGAGTATGGCATAGCGAGCGCCATTAGGATAATAATGTATACAAACCAAAGTGGTCCATGGTGGACAAGTTCAGTGCAGCATATGGTACAGTACATGCTTATGGCTGGTGGACTACTACGTCATATAGCTTAGAAACAATACCTATCCTAAAATAATGCATGTGTAATGCGTGTGAGCATGATATTTTGTATATATTTTGTATTTATACAACGTTTGAACATAATAAGGAGCCATAGAGAACCGTTTTATATGGTTATACTCATATCACTGGGGACTGGCAATTAGCATAGCATTTTGTAATACTAGGGTATTCTCCTAATTGATCTACACGTTTGAGATGTTTGACTCATTAGTAGTAATTACCATTCCCTTAGGAGCTAGTCCTACCTGTAAGGCATGGAATGTGAAGTACATGGACAATGTATTGTGAAAGAGTCACAATGTATATAGTGAAATAAATGTTGTTGACTGTCAATCGCGGCGGCACAGCGGTGTAAGTCCCTTGGAGGATTCCCTTTCAGATTCAATAGATGTAAAATTTGGTGTACCATAGCTTCATTACCCGTGAGGGTTACCACATTTTGCCATTATATCACATTCACGTCATTTGGCTTCCGGTACTCATATTACTTTAAAATTGCGCAGTTAGAGTTTAGTTTATCTATGTTCTAAGCATTTTCTAACATAAACCCCATACCGGGCCAAAGACACTAATGTCACCAAAGTGATGTAAAACAAAGCATGATGTCAATGTAATGATATTACATAACTATTAATGTATATGTTTCCTCATCCCATGACCTCCCCGTGTAAAGGAGATGTGTCAATAAAAAAACAAAGGAAACAAATGTTCATTGATACACTTAGCA
>OX381715.1:58673103-58848103 GCA_947462335.1 Harmothoe impar
ATTTTGCCATTATATCACATTCACGTTATTTGGCCTCCAGTACACGTACTACTTTTAAATTGCGCAGTCACGGTTTAGTTTATCTAAACATTTTCTAACATAAAACCATACCGGGCCAAAGACGTCAATGTCACCACAATGATGTAAAACAAAACATGATGTCAATGTAATGATATTACATTACTGTAGTAATGTATACATTTCCTCATCCCATGACCTCCTCATGTAAAGGAGAAATGTCAATAAAAAACATTGCATGATGGTAAATTGTCATAAATCAGGGTATAAAGTGGTTATATTTCATGCCCATGCTTATTTCAAACAACTTGGGAACATCTGTGGTGATTGGAAGATAATTCATTGGGAAATAATTCCAATGTTCTAACTTCTGTTAAAAGTATGACTCTAAAGTCCCCTCTAGAACAGCTGCCACCTGCTTGCATAGAATGCGCCGGAATCCCTCTCTATGTAGTATAGTAACGCGCTTTATTTTGCTGAAGAGGGGCGCGTCTCTTTACACCTGCATCCCCCCACAGATCTTGAGAGGTGACGATTTTTGTAGTTTTTTTTTGAAAATGTTATGCCCCCCCCCCCTTGGAAGGCATACCTGTTTTGGAGTAGGTGGAGTGTCTGTGGGCTGTGGCAACAAGTGACTGATAGTAATACTACCTATCACGGTGATAGGGTGGACGGGTGTGCAACCGTTATCTGCATCTAAACAACGTGATATACATCCATTTATGTGATACAAAAAGCCGTTATCTGCATCAATGGAATAGTAGAAAGACACTTATTTTTCTACAGATCGTCATTTTGGTGAGACAAGTGTCAAAAATGGTCAAATTTCCGGAAATAACCGCTGAGAAAAGTGTTCATTGATACACTTGGCAAGAAAATACATGAACTTCCTCAAAATAGCCGATTTGGCGAGAAAAGTGTAAAAAATCTAATTTTCGGAAAATTGGGAATTTGCCGAGAAAAGTTAGAGAAAAATTTGTGGTGTTATGAACTAACTTTAAAAAAAGTAGCCCCAATAAGACTAAGAATGCAAACCTTAGGAATAGGGATGTATGGGGACTAGGGACGTAGTCTTCAGCACTAGATACGTAATCCTGAGGACTAGATACTTAATAATGAAGACTAGAGACATAGTCTCGATGACTAGAGCAAACATTCAAATAGGTAAAGTAGCTACTGCAGATAACGTTCATTGATGCAGATAACGGTTGGATGTGCCACACACTAGTTACTGAAGATAGCGTTAGTTACTGCAGATAACGGTAGTATGGCTGATGCAAATAACTTTATTTTAATGCAGATAACTTTTGAAATACCTGACCTTATCTGCATTACTGCAGTTACTACTAGCGTTAGTTACTGCAGATAACGGTTGTACAGTGGGTCCTGCTGTGGGACTCCTGTATAGGAGTCAAGCTGGACGTTCTGTGGGCGCATCCATTACTTAAGCTTGTAACTGGCGAGATAAGCACTGATACACCAATCACAATAGGTACAGGCTGTTACATAATGCACCCTAAAAATTCTGCAGTGAAGGCCAGGGAGTCATCTGATTGGTTGATAATGCATCCAGCTACATGCCTATACTGTCAGCATGTGGCAGCGCAGTGATGGCTAGTAGGGTCATTCCTCTCTGAGGTGCATGGTCTGAATTGGAGTCTGAATAGCTGATAATTATAGACTTATCTACCCGTCTAGATCCTTATATTAGATTATACAGACCATCTATGGGTAGTGGTGGTGTGATATCATAATGCAGCAAGGCCTCGTGAAATATGCCCGGGAAAATATGACCCAAGGTCAACTCATTAAATAGTCCTCAGTTAAATGGCATTATGACAATAATTATAGGTCATTTGGACATCTATATTTTTCAAATTTAAGTGAAGTTTCCAAGGTCCAATATGATTTTGTACACCAGGTAGGCATACACCCTATCCCTATCGTTGGTAATCAAAGTCTAAACCCAACCACGGACCCTTCTGAGTCGATGCAGCTGAATACAATTCACACAAACATCCTTTGTATAATTAGTTGATCGCCAAGTAAAATAACCATTTGTAAGTCTTCATATTGTGATACTGAAATGGAGTTGTCGTAATCATGAATGCAAAATCTCATTGTAAGTATCAACCTCTTCTGTAATTCAATGGAAACAAACGTGATCGTATTTATACTTTTATATTTTTAGAAATTGCAGAATAAAAACTTGTCAAATTGAAATTGGATTGAATTGATCATCTGCTATCATTGCATCAGAATAACGTATATTTGTCACCAAGTAAGAGAAAACATACTTTAGTACATGTTTATGTATAGGATGTGTGTTGGGAAATATTTATGTATAAGAAATACATATATATGGCAACTCAAAAAAAAAATTGGTTTCTCATCACCAAGGTCTGAGAAATCTGACGAGGAAGGTTTTTTTTAATGACTTTTTTTTTACTTGCAGGCCAAAATATATTGGATAATTTACGGATTTCTTTGGTCAAAATTCACATTTCATTGATTAAGAATTAATTGATCTCTAAAAGTGGGGAAAATGTAAGTTATTTTTTTTACCACTGCATTGCTGGCATTATTAGCTTTAATTTGATACCAAAGGTTTTTCATCAAAATTGGCTAAAAAAAAAAAAAAAGTTTCCCCAAAACCTGATTTTCATGATGCGCGTGGTGATGAGAGACCATTTTATTTTTTTGAGTGGCCTATATGAGAAAATTTAATGACCTGTCAATTACACCTTTGCCAAAAGAATGAATAATCAGCCGTATTCACCAAATCAACCTTTATAATTTTTACTAAGTTCTATCCGTTTTGTTACTAATTACTTGAACATTGTATAGGAAACATAGCAAGGAATTCAGGAACCGAAAGGCTGAACTTATTTCATATCACCACTTTCTGTCGTTTGGCTTATCAATAGGCCTGCTGGTAAAACTGACTGAATCAGCACATTTATAAGAGAGATATGGTGTACCTGTCTCCTATGGTGGCTGACCTTGTCCAAGCGGGCATCACACAGTCAGGGTATAGGGCCAAAAAAAAGGTTTGTTTCAGGTAACATGGCAAGAAAATGTAGGGTCGGTAGTTTGGATTTTTTTTTAAACCTTTTTTTTTAAACATGAAAGTACTAGCCCGCCTCACCGAAAACCCAAAATTGATCAAAAAAAGGGTAACAATACGCAAATTTCTTCAAAATTGCATAAAAAAACGTAGGGTCGGCCCTGTTCTGATAGGGCCGGTCGGCTGACCTGAAACAGCCACATTAAGGAGCCATAGAGAAACGGTATAAAACGTTGTATACCGTTTTCTTTATGTTAACTGGGTTTAGGGTGGAGGTCAATGCACACCCCTTCGCTGCCAATAATTGACCTGTCCCGATACTATTTTTTATGACAAGACCCCTGGACTGGCATTATATATAAATCTAATACACTATGCCGCGAATACAAATTTACAATTATCCAAGAAGCATGCAAGGAAGACACCATTCAACTCTTAACAATTTTCAGGCTACATTATCAGTGGCGGATCCAGGAATTTGAAAAGGAGGGGGCGCGCCCCCTTCTCTAGGCAAAAGAAGGGGTGCATCCCCTATTTTTGCCCAAAATTGGGGTCTAAAAAAGACAATTAACTACAGTCAAAAGGGAGGGGCCCCTATAAATCCGCCACTGGTTATCCACCTAAAATAGTTCATTTCTTCTGTCACAGACCCCGGCCCCAAACGTGAAAACCCCACCGCCTCTATATCTGAATTCATTATCCCATCTTATCTAAATAATCATACCCTTCATCTAACATGAAAGAGGTCCAACATAAGCAGCTATCATAATACAATCATTGAGGTCAACAAAGCAGCCAATCTAAGAGCACCATGGGAATTTTGTCAGCCCTAAATGTGGTGATGATAGCGACCCCCACCACCACCCACCCTCGCACCTCCCCCACCTGTACCTTAAGCCCTCCTCCTGTGGGTGATGGGAGCGTGCCACCTGCTGATCCCGCCACTATAAAGACCCTGGAGGATGAGGAGACAGGCACAGATCGGTGCACGGACAGGGAGAGGCATTTACTTGGCCATTGCCGGGACTGACGCCCTGTGGACATAGGTGGAGAAGAGCTGGAGCATGTGTGCAGGTATGGTTAATACAGTACCTATAGGCGGTTAGGACACGAGGGTATCTATTGTAGGTGGGCTTTATTTATGGATGTATAATATGGATTTGTATTTCTATGAATAAGTAATTCTATAGCTCATGTGCACAGGGTCTGACACATATGCAGATGTTGCCCCTCTAGTTTGCTGTCAGTGTATAATCGAATTATTACCATTATGACATTCAATTAGTACAGAATATAGATAAAACAGCGACTAGATAATACAATTTGTAGTCTAACCAACATCACAAACTGCAAAGAATGGGTACTTGATGTTCTATTTGCCCTAAAACAGCTTTGCATCCACAATGACTTATTGTGTGTAAGTGCCTATCACATTATAAAATCCCATTGTAGGTTGTACATATATGTACAGGCGTATATAACAGGCTTGCCTGTCTTAGCTATTCTATCATCTGATCATGGTGATATTTTCAATTAGACATTTGCAGTCCTACAATGTATCTCACAGAATCATGTCTTAGCCACACTTTTTATAAGAGCATTCCTTTGAACCAAAAGGAAAGCTGATGATTCCCAGAAAATACCAATGATTTTGTTGTGACATATACAGTGAAATCTCGTTGTAAGGAGGACTGATATAAGGAACTTTCTGTAATAAGGAGCACGTTTCCATCGCCAAAATTGTCCATTCTCTCTATAATTAGTGTTGGTTATAGCAAACATTGCTTATGAAGAGCAAATTTGCCTCGCCAAAAGGCCTTCCTTATGACGAGATTTCACTGTACTAGAGCAGCAGAGGTTGTCATCAGTTTGATGACAATTCTCCACCATGGGTGTCCTGACCTCTGTGGGACATGGGACTCAGTACTCCACGTGGGGATGAGGCCAAAAGAAGAGAGGTTTGTTTCAGGTAACCCGACCGACCCTATCAAAACAGGGCCGACCCTACGTTTTTGTATGCAATTTTGAAGAAATTTCTGTATTTTTACCCTTTTTCGGTCAATTTTCGGGTTTTCGGACCGGCCGGCTGGTATTTTCATGTTAAAAAAAAAAAGTAAAAAAAAAAAAAAATCCGACCTACCGACCCTACATTTTCTGCCCATGTTACCTGAAACAAACCTTTTTTTTTTGGCCTGACCCTCCACACCCAGTCTGGTGGGAAGGCAAGGGTATAACAGGGAGAGGTTTCCGGTAGTCAAGGGTTTGCTCACGGAAATATTGATATGATTACGGCGATAAGATGGGCGGCAAACTCAACTCTCCAAGCAGAGAACTCATATATGTGTTATCGCAATGCTACCAAGTTGAGATCTGCCTGGAGAGCTTGTTGTCTAGTCTGCTTGAGGTGAATAGATTAGGACTCAGTGACATAATGTATTGAGGTAGACCGCTATATTATCTATGGGCTACCTGGTACTATGGATACGGGTGTGTAAGTTGTAAGGTAATCATTACCTACCTAACTTGCAACCACTACATGCATAAGAACAGTTATACTTATTACATCAACGGTATCCCAAACACAGCTAACAAAAATACGTTATTTTACGTCAAAATAAAGTTTATAACGTAATATAACGTTTTGTCATGTTAAGGAGCCATAGAGAAACGTTATATAACGTTGTATAACGTTTTCTGTTCACTGGGAATCAATGGCTAATCTATAGGCACATACAAAGAGACATATTCACCGTACCGAAGTAAATATGCCATATTTTACATCCATAATTATGATGTTCTTGAATTAGTAGTCACAGTCCTACAACATATCACATTGACAAAAAAACTTGATTATTTGGTTTGGTGTTGCATGTAATCTCGGAGGCAAATGCAAATGAAAAGGCATATTCATATACCACATCGTCATTGTGGTATTCTGCAGGCTTATAAACAAATGTCTAGAAGTAAGAGGATCAAAGAATCACACATTTCCGCAATAGTGAGGGTGTGGGTCGTTGCTTTAACTTTTGACCAATTCAGCAGACACTAGTACGTATGCCACGGATCATAACTTTTAATTCAGAGGTTCACGAGTGCCGTTAGCGCAAGGTGTATTTATGAATAACTTTGTTCGTTCGGCTCGCGTTACCCTCTGGATGCAAACAGCATTAACTACAGTATATCCCAACTGACAAAAAAACGTTATTTTACGTCAAAATAATGTTAAAACTTTATACATGTATAACGTTATGTTATCGATTACATCTCCCATAATAACTTCATGATATAACTATATGTTGGTGCCTTGAAAATTTAAGGACTACATAGTGCTTTAAAGTGCCCTGCCTGGCTGGTCTACCTGTCAGGGCTCCATTCATGCATCATGACGAACCGATGAGGTTGATGAACGCAGCCCTGACGGGTAGATACAACCCTGGCGAGTAACCCTTATAGGCTCGCCAGGACTCAATTCATGCTGACTAGGGACCTAACATATAAAACACTATGCCGACCTTATAGGGTTAACTGAGTGAAATTATAGTATACCAGTAAGCTAGATGGCGCTGACGCTATTCAAACATGTTATTTACAATGAGGCAGGTAACCGGAAATGATTTCCATAGCAACGGAACGTCTTAAGAAAACCCATCAGGTATAGTAATTCCATGAAACACAACTGGAGGTGACGTGAACTTAATGACCAAAACGTGTAACATGACTGTTTTGTTCGTTTGGCTCGCGTTACCTATAGTTGTGCGGACCTCTCAGGATCTCAATAAAATTGTTCCACAGACCACCATGATTAAGGAGTGGTCATTTTTAACAACAGGGAGTGGGGTTGGTGGATTTGAGGGGGGGGGGGGCAAAAAGATTTGGACCCCTTGAAGATACTTGTTCGTTTGTTTAGCAACATCTATTAGGTCCAATCAATCAATTTACAAAGATTCACCCATCGATTACTTCAATTTATTAGTCTCACAAAGGCTGTTGAAACATGTAGTTTACACTTTGATACTGAACCGCCATTGACTATAATGTAGTACATGTATATGGCAAAACAAACCACACCTAGGCTAGAATATTCCAATTATCAACATTAAAATTTTCTGCCATACATAATGCACATAACTGTGCATGGGATGTATGGAACAAATGGTCACCAAATAATTATATTTGGGGACGTTTGATAACATAAAAATTGGACATTGAAGTCTCTTTGCTATATATATCTAAACAATATGATAAAGATATGTATTCATCAAAGTTATAAAACACATGTCAGAAGTCCCTGTGTCATGACGTCACATCCAGTGGTGGGTTTTACTGAAGCTGTTCAAGGTGACGTCAGCTGGTTGCACAAGCCGTTAACTTGATGGGTTTGTTCGCCGGCTCGCGTTATAGAGACAGTCAATGATCATCACCCACCACCAGCTATAGTACACTGAGGCTCATTCATTGTTTTGATTTGATTGCATTCATTCACTTTGATTGCATCCATTTGATTTGATTGCCTATCACTGATGTGTTGTTGCCAGTAGTATACTACTGCTCTATAGTATAGGGACTAGACAATGGATGAAAGCACTTGTTTAGTACAGTTTTTGGTTACATTACTCAAGTGTGGAACTTGAGAATTTCAATATTGAGTATCAAAATAATCAAAGTTATGAAACACGTGCCAGAAATCCCAGTGTCATAACGTCAAATCCAGTGGTGGGTTTTACTGGAGCTGGTCAAGGTGACGTCAGCCGTCTGCACAAGCCGTTAACTTGATGGGTTTGTTCGCCGGCTCGCGTTATAGAGACAGTCAATAATCATCAACCACCACTAGCTATAATATACTGAGGCTCATTCATCAATTTGATTTGATTGCATCGATTTGATTTGATTGCATCGATTTGATTTGATTGCATCGATTTGATTTGATTGCATCGATTTGATTTGATTGCATCCATTTGCTTTAATTGCATCCACTTGTTTTGATAGCACTGATTTGATTTGATTGCCTATTGCTGATGTGTTATTGCCAGTAGTATACCATTGCTCTATAGTATAGGAATTGGATGGAAGCACTTGTTTAGTACTGATTTTGGTTACTCAAGTGTGGAACTTGAGAATTTCAATATTGAGTATTGGAAAAGTAGATAGCCAAATTACTGTAAGAAGAATGATAACTTCTGTTACCAAATGATTAATTTTTGGAAAATTTAAAAAGAGAACATTTAGACATTGAATTATCTTTGCTGTAACTACATGGAACTATCAAGGTTATGAAATACAAAAAGAAGTCCCTGTGTCATGACGTCACGTCCAGTGGTGGGTTTTACTGAAGCTGTTCAAGGTGACGTCAGCCAGCTGCACAAGCCGTTAACTTGATGGGTTTGTTCGCCGGCTCGCGTTATAGAGACAGTCAATAATCATCATCTAGCACCAGCGACAGTAAATTGGAGTTCATTCATCCATTTGGTTTGATTGCATCCATTTGATTTGATTGCCTATTGCTGATGAGCTATTGCCAGTAGTATCATTGCTCTGTAGTACAGGGATTACACAATGGATGGAAGCACTTGTTTAGTACTGATTTTGGTTATATTACTCATGTGTGGAACTTGTGAATTTCAAGATCGAGAATTGGAAAAGTAGATAGTAAAACTACCATGATAACAAGGATAACTTGACTTTCAAAGTTTCTTTCATTTTCATATGACATATCTCAATAGATTCAGTAGGTCAACAAGACACATTATGGTATCTGATGAACTTTAGTGTATCAATCTGAGAATAACATTCAGAATATCAGACATTGACACTAACAGCACGCCTGTCACTAACTACTCAGCACATAATTCCCCGAAATGGATTTAATATGGCCCAAAATATCCATTTCATAATTGATGCTCTAAATGATCTAATCAATCAGTTAACATAATGTGCATGACTGTGGATGGGATGTTAGGAACAATTCCGTCGCCAAATATTTGATTTCAGGGGAATTAAAAAGAGAACATTTAGACATTGAATTATCTTTGCTGTAACTACATGGAACTGTCAAGGTTATGAAATACAAAAAGAAGTCCCTGTGTCATGACTTCACGTCCAGTGGTGGGTTTTACTGAAGCTGTTCAAGGTGACGTCAGCCGACTGCACAAGCCGTTAACTTGATGGGTTTGTTCGCCGGCTCGCGTTATAGAGACAGTCAATAATCATCACCCACCACCAACTATAATAAACTGAGGCTCATTCATCCATTTGATTGCATCCTTTTGATTTGATTGCCCATTACTGAAATGTTACTGCCCGAGTACCATTGCTCTGTTCTCAACATGTGATAAAATCTCTCTTAGTAGTACTATAGGGATTATACAATGGATGGAAGCATTTGCTTTAGTACTGTTTTTGGTTATATTACTCAAGTGTGGAACTTAAGAATTTCAATATTGAGTATTGGAAAAGTAGATAGTGGAGCTACCATAAGAACAAGGATAACTTGACTTTCAAAGTTTCTTTCCTATTCATATGACATATCTCAAGAGTTTAAGTAGGTCAACAAAACACATTATTGTATCTGATCAACTTTAGTTTATCAATTTGAGAATAACATTCAGAATATCAGACATTGACACTAACAGCACGCCTGTCACTGACTACTCAGCACATATATTCCCCGAAATGGATTGAATATGGCCCAAAATATCCATTTCATAATTGATGCTCTAATTGATCTGACCAATCAGTTAACTTAATGTGCATGACTGTGGAAGGGATGTTAGGAACAATTCCGTCGCCAAATATTTAATTTCAGGGGAATTTCAGGGGAATTTCAGGGGAATTTCAGGGGAATTTTAAAAACATAACATTATACATTGAATTATCTTTGCTAGAACTACATGGATATGAATTTATCAAAGTTATTAAATACAAGGAGACGCCCCTGTGTCATAATGTCACACCCAGCAGGGGCGTGGCAAACAGTTTCAAAGTAGGGGGGACTGAGGGGTATCTTGACCCTTTTTGACACTTTTTTACTTGACCTTTTTGGTTTGACCTTTTTTTTTGGTTTGTCAAAAGTGGGGGGGACATGTCCCCCCCCCCTCCCCCCGGTTGCCACGCCCCTGCCCAGTGGTGGGTTGTACTGCAGCTGTTCAAGGTGACGTCAGCCAGCTGCACAAGCCGTTAACTTGATGGGTTTGTTCGCCGGCTCGCGTTATAGAGACAGTCAATAATCATCACCCACCACCAACTGTAGTCAAGTCAATAATCATCATATTCCTGTGTGTACAAGAAACGGCTCATCATTTGTGTTTTTGACACGTGCAGTGTATAAGATGAGCCTCTAAGGAATACCCACAGAACAGATCTGGGATCATAACTACTTGGACTGTTATAGGACTGGGAGTTGGGTATAGAATGATCTTTAAGTTACTGGTCTCATGACCAGTAAGCTTAAAATGTCACTCGTCTGGGCCTATTATTTCAAGACAATGCAAACTGTCAATTTGGAAATAAATTTCAAGAATCTTAAGAGTTTTATATTTTGATAACATGTTTTACACAAGTAATGATAACAGTCTGAGCTATTCCCATCCATACTGTGCACTTCAAAGGTGGACAATATTTCACTCTACAGCCATCAGAGAAGTCTCCGTGTCATGATGTTACGTCCAGTGGTGGGTTTTACTGAAGCTGTTCAAGGTGACGTCAGCCGGCTGCACAAGCCGTTAATTTGATGGGTTTGTTCGCCGGCTCGCGTTATAGAGACAGTCAATAATCATCATACACCACTGTCTCCAACAACTCTTTTTACAAATGTAATACATAGCTGGTAATGTTTTGTTGAGGGGTGGGATGTAAAATAACTTTACAGTCGTCGGCCTTATGTAAGGTATATCTATATGATAATAATTAGATGTCTAAATGTATTCTTATACATGTATCTACATTGGGAGCTCTCATGTGTATTATCTTACTGTCATCCAGAGGTGGGTATTGCTGAAGCTGTTCAAGGTGACAAACTGTTACCTTGTCACCTGACAACAGAACAGGTAGACACACAGAGATGTCACACTGGCCTCTCACACATCCAAATAAAACCTTTACAGTAAGATTGTCCAAAACCTTCCAGACTCACTGAATCCTTAAAACCTGCAGTTGGTATGCCATGTTGAAGATATGTATGCCATCTTGACAGCGCTAAAGAGTTTAAGCACTATGCAGGCATCTCTAATCATTTGTAGAATCCTTACACCATCAACGAGAACAAAGATAACAAACAGTGCCTGAGGTTCCATGTCTCACCTGTTGCCAGTGATCCACAATTCTACACATCATGTCCCATGTCTATATATACAGGAGTTGGTTGGAATAGCTGTGTGTCTCCTAGTTGACAGAGTTCTCTTATGAGAAACGTCTGAAAATGGACCAGCCTTAAGAACTGCTTTTGATGAGCCCACCCCCCTTTACTTAACGAGGCGCCATTCGTAAACCGTTCAGAATTTGGAGTCCATATTTACGGATGACACTCAGGAGACATTGGGCTATCACCCTACCAATCTAAATGGACTCAGCCATATAACCTTCTGTCCAAATAACATGGACAGGTGAGGGTCCTAAGAGGTGACACACGGTTCCCTGGAGATGACCTGAGTCCTCTCCAGGAAATTGGGTGCACTAGCATCCAGGTAGAGAAGCCGAGTAAACAGTAGGTGCTAGATTTGCAGAGTATGTGTATGTACATTCTTAATCCAAATCCGTATTCAAATGAACCGATGCCATTTTTGTTACCATAACAGTAGCTGGTATCTCAGACCCTAACGCTGTAACACTGGAACAGGAAAGCAGCTTAAGTTCAAGTTCAATATACTTTATTAAGTCCAATCATGTACATGTTATGCAGGCTTAAAGGGATGGTCATCCTGCCGTAGATCCAAACCTCTAGGCCAGCCTTGTTTATATAACACCTTAGTTATATTTAGAATCCCCCAAACAGAAACCTCAAACATGCAGGCATATCCTAGCCCTGTGAGCCTGTATTCCCCAGCACCAGTACCCCATGTATAAAAGCTCAGGCAACCAACAAATAGTTTGCTGGTTGTTCCTTCCCAGCAATGCTCTGGCCTAGATAAGTTGCACTGGTGTGACTAGCAGTTAGACTGTGCCAGTGGTATAGCATTGAGTTCTATTGATACCCACCAGTGTACTGACTGCCACCAGTGTGCCCACAGAAAACGGTATACTCCCCCTTTAATAGGCCACATGCTATTATTTTGGGTAAAAGAAGAACATCTATACACAATGGTACCATTACACAATGTCTATACCTAGAAGCCAATGTGTAATCATCAAATCTAATAGGGTGCTATAGTTTCATTATGCTTTTATAGACTATTTAATTCCAAGGAAAGCCTGATTCATGGTCCCCCTACTGAAGTCACCTGGCCAGGACAGCATGATTACCTGGTCTCACTGCTCACTGCACCCTTCACCCATACACTGTAAAAAATGTGAATATAATTTAAACACTTTCACCCAAACATGTTGATGGCAAGCTTTTTTCTAGCTATTTGTAGGGATATGGCCGCCAGTGAGGGGTGAGCTACAACAATGAATAACTGTGGGAGAGGGCAGTTTAACTAGCCCACTGGTATTATTCTCCTATTCCTTGTTCAGGCTTGTGCCCATGTACAGGCTCTCCTTAGTCAAATATAATACCCATTGTATTGGTTGACATCAATGACAATTTAGATAATGTCAACAATAATAAGTACATAGTGCTGTCCAAAATATTCCAGTGGCCTTGTCCACCAATATTTCACTTTTGTAGGCTCAACCACCACCAGCAGCCATATCCCTGCACCTGCTGACAGAAAAAAGTGCTGAGATTCTGAGATTCAGTGAAAGTGTCCAACTTTAGTATGTTTGGGTAAATGTGTTTAAAAATTAGAAACACTTTTTTACAGTGTATGTTTGAAGGCTGTCAGCACACTCAAGACTGACTGCAGTCTACCAAGTGGCCTTTGGTGGCTTGGGGCCTTGTTTACAGACACATCTGAAAGGTCACTTGGTTATGAACGACATGCTCTACTCTAAGCTGTTAGATCTACGGCAATATTTCACTTTTGTAGGCTCAACCACCACCAGCAGCCATATCCCTGCACCTGCTGACAGAAAAAAGTGCTGAGATTCTGAGATTCAGTGAAAGTGTCCAACTTTAGTATGTTTGGGTAAATGTGTTTAAAAATTAGAAACACTTTTTTACAGTGTATGTTTGAAGGCTGTCAGCACACTCAAGACTGACTGCAGTCTACCAAGTGGCCTTTGGTGGCTTGGGGCCTTGTTTACAGACACATCTGAAAGGTCACTTGGTTATGAACGACATGCTCTACTCTAAGCTGTTAGATCTACGGCAGGAGAACCGCCCCTTTAATACTGGGCCGACCAACCTGGTCAGTATGTTTTTAAACACTTATCATCAAACAATCAGAAATGTAGTACCAGATACATTCATAAACACCAGATATACGTTCTAGTGTTTTCCATTTAAAACTTATATTAGTGCTGGCGTTCAATTCAAGCCTAGTGTCAAATGATTATACTGTACTGCATTCCCACTTTATGTAAATAGCTAATGGTCTGACTGTATAGTCCGAACACTTCCTTGGACATTCGTACAAACATACATATGTAAAGTATACACCTGGCCTTGAAACCAACTTGACCGCGATGTGCAGGGTACCTTCTACCCATAGAATATTTAGACATTGAATTATCTTTGCTGTAACTACATGGAATACAAAAAGAAGTCCCCGTGCGATGATGTCACGTCCAGTGGTGGGTTTTACTGGAGCTGGTCAAGGTGACGTCAGCCGACAGCACAAGCCGTTAACTTGATGGGTTTGTTCGCCGGCTCGCGTTATAGAGACAGTCAATACTCATCACCCACCACCAGCTATAGTATACTGAGGCTCATTCATTCATTTGATTGCAACCTTTTGATTTGATTGGCCATTGCTGCAATGTTACTGCTAGAGTACCATTGCTCTGTTCTCAACATGTGATAACATCTCTTTTAATAGTAGTATAGGGATTAGACAATGGATGAAAGCACTTGTTTAGTACTGTTTTTGGTTATATTACTCAAGTGTGGAACTTAAGAATTTCAATATCAAGCATTGGAAAGGTAGATACTGAAATTACCCCGAGAACAACCATAACTTTCCTATTGATATGATATATCTCAATAGTTTTTGAGACGTTAGAGGTATCTGCTCAACTTTAGTATAATCTTGGAGAATGACATTCAGAACATTGACACTAACAACATACCTAGGGACGTAGGGAGGGGTAGGGAGGGAGATTATATTATATTTTTATTTGCATGAATCGGAGTCAACTAATTTGCGTTAAATAACGTTATATTTCCGTTAAAAAAAAAGAAGTTTTCCACACCTCCAAGAAATGTTATTTTGAAGTTATATAACGTGTTTTTATTCACTGGGTTTGATTTGATTGCCCATTGCCGAAATGTTACTGCCAGTAGGCCTAGTACCATTGCTCTATTTTCAAGATGTTATAAAATCCCTCTCGGCTTATTCATAAACATGTGATATACCTGTTGAGTGCTGCCTCCAATATGCGGCTATATAAGCCTCTGTGTGTCATGACAACAACCTCTACTCTCATTACCCTATCATATTCCGGCGCTAGGTACCACTTGCTCACCAGCTGCTCACCCCCACACAAGGAGCTGCTCATTGTAGTGTTGAGCACAACCTTCAACAAGCAGCTTAACTTTTGTGAGCTGCTATTAGACTCCATTCCCATCCTAGAAAAATAGTCTTATTTCTTTAAACTTCTGACAGTAGAGCTGCTATTAGACTTAGCATTCTTATACCAGAAAAAGAAAAAGTCTTGTTTTTTTAAATCTTCTGATAGTCGCATATCAACAGCTTTATGCTTTAATAGTCTAGCCCCCCAGGAGGAGGAGCATTGGCACTAGCTTTAAGACTTTCTTAAACCTCAAAGCGACCACTGGAGGACGTCACTAGACCAGCACACTGCCGGCTGTTTGTGACACACAGACGATTCACTAGGCTACACAGACTGCGACTGAAGTGCTGGGACCCGCGCTGGGACCCTATTCTGCAAGGTAGGTCTAGTTTTATAATATAAACTGTAATGCCATATGTACATATTTATTGTTTATCTAATTATTATAAACAGTAGATTGATCTCATTAATTCAGATGTTGTTCACCTGCATATATCTTAACAGATGGGAGTCAATAAGAATGGAATTAAATTATTTCATTTATTATGCATCAAAAGAGACAATAGGAGATGTTAACTTGTTTGTTACTTAAGAATTAAAAAAGCAATGTCAACATTGAATGATATACATGTAAAAAGAACTGCTTCCATAGTACCCAGCAATACATATAGGGTCAACATGCACAATGCTATTCATTTGCATTTGCGTTTAAATTACACAGTCCATCATATAGGACTTTTACTAGTGTAATAGGTTGTTTAGTAAGAGAACCCACTAGTTGCATCAGAAAACAGGCATAATTTATGTTTTCATAACATTATCTCACAACCCTAGAGACACAACACCAAAGCTTATATACGACAAGAAAACAAACACACAGATTGCATGACTTTTGTAAAACTGTCCTACAAAAGAAAGTAAAAGCATTTTGTGGAAAAAGACAACCAGGCCAAGCCGGGGCAGACAGAGTTGCTATACACGGGCCAGTTTGGGGAAAAGATAGCCACTGTTAATTCTAAATTCTAGCACTGTTCTAAGAGTATTATGAGGCTGCAGGGGTATGAGGTATCTAAGCAAGGAGGTGATACAAGAGTTTTTTTATGTTATTTGTTGTATAAAATGCATAACAGTGATGCTGCTGTTCAAGATACAGAGACGTAGAGCCCACCAAAATACATTTAAATCACAAGAATAAGACTTAGTGTCCATGGCATTACACCCATACATTCATACACAGACGTACTAGGGAATTCACGGACGTACATAAAAAGTAAAGGGAGAGGAAGAAATGGTTTCAAATAGCATTTAAGTGATGTAAGAGTAATGGTCCAGGAGCTATAGGCCATTTTCTGCATGAAGGGTACCAAAAGGTTTGAAGGGCTTTTCTAACCCAAAAATTGTGCCGAATCCAAAAACCAACATCTTAGTAGTCAGAAAGTGAGCGAAATTACCGAAAATTGACGATTTCTAAAAAATATGTTGATATTTAGCCAATTTTTTTTTGTGTATAACCCTCAGATTCTATACAGAAATCTAGGGTAGCCCTAGGCACTATCTGCATCCCGTGACAATGGCCATTCAGCTAGATAAGATAAATTCCCTGACTAATTGGTCGTTTTATTTTCCTCTTAATCCATGCACAATATTGTTGTTTTTATTCATGAAGATGTCTGGACCTGAAAGGTGATGTCACATATGACACCCCCCCCCACCTCTATGTCACTCTTCATCAATAAAAAAAACAAAAAAAGCACCCTCCCTACCATTCCATCCCTTGCCAGGTGATGTCATTTGTGAATGTTCCCTATGCTATTATCGTAGATAAACTGAACTTTAACCTCGGTTATGTGGAGATGTAAAGTACCTGGAGAAAGACAGCTCTTCAAGTTGAATGCTATGGGTCTGGATATTTTACCATTACTTCATAGCCTGCTCTGCTCCCTAAGTAGTTTACCCCTATCTCTGTTAAGATCTGAAGCTAAATGTAGCATTTGTCAGGTACCACCTAGATACCCTTAGCTCACATCACTACAGACTCCCTACATATATTTCCAATAACCCTACTGGGGTGGGGACCATTGCCTTCAGTACCAGTCCCCACAAGGTGGCAGGGCACGGTTGGCTTTATACTCATTAAGTGTTTTATGTTGTCAGGTAACCTCAGGTATGCTCTACATACTATGAGGCCCAAAAAACTCCTAGATACCAGTAGGTAGTCTCTGATTCATCCTAGATATATAAATTCCCAAGCAGCATCAGATACTCCTTAAATACTTTCAAGTTGAGCCTGACACCTCTTATATCCATGGATGTATATTCAAGCGACCTCAGATATCCCAGATAATCTCCAGACAGGAGGATTTGCTGAAGCTGACAAAGGAAAGGCTAATTGATAAAACTCACAGGGGGAATTTACAATATACTGTCAGTCTCTAACTGTGAACTAGATTAATGAAATCACTTCCCAGCATGAGGGCTTGCACAAACCTAACACTCAGATTATAGGGCCTGATACCTTCTAGACACTGGCAGGTAAAACCCTGAAGCCGTGATCTCCTAGATACTGTCAGGAAACCTGTGAGATTCTGTCAAACAATTAAGTAACCATTGTGAATGACAGTTTAAAGTGAAACCCTGCAGTATGTCATAGGTTTACAGCATCATTTATGAAAATGAGTCATTGTAAACCCATGAAATAAACCCTTGTGAGATCACATGATCACCCTTAGGCTGTGATGAACATCTCATGCAGAGAGACCAAGGGTTACTTCATGGGGTTATTGGGAACAGCATTCCCATAGGTTTAACATAGAGATGGCCATTTCTACCATAAATTAAACTTCTATCATTGGTTGCTAGTTAGATATCTTCTGCTTGTGACAGGAGCTTTCCAACCATGGAAATCCTCAAGGCCTTTGTTACCGTCACCTTTATGCATTGACTGGCAGAGTGAATGCAGATATACCAGTAAACCTATTGTAATGAATACTTGGGGTTAACCTCAGCCCAAGGGAGAGACATATATGTTTGTTCTTATCTGAAATCCTATCAATGAAACCGTAAGATTCCATGTTCATTTAAATCACAAAAAAGAGGTTTAAGTTCAGTTTAGTTAGGTACTTTCCAATCAAAGGTTTGACCTAAGATTTTTTGAAAGGTTTATGGACGTCAAAACGTGAAGGTTTGTTTACGTTTAATGGACGTTTATAGCTGGGACTCCACTAGCCGATTTCCTCATCTGATCGGACCTATTCTCACAAATCGGACCCAAACAGATGTAAATATAAACAAACTCTGAAGCATATAATGATATCTATATTTACATCTGTTTGGGCCCGATTTGTGAGAATGGGTCCGATCAGATGAGAAAATCGGTTAGTGGAGTCCCCGCTTAAGTCAGATTTACGTTTTTCTACCTCATTCAGATGTAAACTAGCTATTATCTATATAAAGGGTGAAGGCCTTTATATGAGTATATACACAGTGGAGTCTCGGCGCTGTGTGTGTTAACCGGTCAGCGCGCCAAGGTTTGGTTCGGCTTCCACCCTCCAGGTGGAGTTAGTAGGTAGTGGTCCGCCGCCGCGGTTGTCAACCACAGTCGATTCATTGGTGGTAATATAGGAAATACAAAGCATCACATGCGCAGCCGTGAGTTAGCAAGTATACAAAGGGCAGGGATTTCTGGGAATACTGCGCCTATCAAGCTTTTCCAAAAGGGGAATAAACAGCATGACCAAAATTAGTATAAAATGTAGTGTGATTATCTATATGCATCATGCTTGTGAATGTAGATATACAGTAGTGACATCGATCTACGGCTACATACAGCTATTTACTATTAATGTATGGATATTTCACACCAATTTCCGATTTATCTTAACACATATTTACGTTTGAATGAGGTTGAAAAGACTTAAATCAAACTTAAACGTCCATTGAACGTAAATAAACCTTCATGTTTTGACGTTCATTAGCCTTGTAAAACTATAATTTACACTATAAATCAACTTAAATTTACGTCTGAGCTACGTATCTGTGTTTATAGGGCAAAGACAATTTCAAACTCAACCCAAATCATTTGTTGATCACAATAATAGAATTTATGTATATTCAATCAGACACAAAATGCTAAATGTGATTCATTCAGAGCAGCGTGAACGTTTTTATGACTTAACTGATGCATACATAAATACCTGTCTCCCTTAATAACGGTGATGGTCCCACCACACACCACAGCCATTTTCTTCAGTGATTGCAAATCCTCCGCGAAATTCAGCAGGAAGAAGAACAGATCAGTGGTGACATTTATCAGGGTAGACGGGATGGGGGAAGAATTATAGAGGGTGAGGAGAGGTAATTCTAACAAAACTAATAGAACACCTGCAATGTAAGCAGATTACTTGTTACATGATCTTCACGTACACAAAGGCTTGGGCCTCGGGGGCGGCCCCTGCGTCCGAGTGAACTCTATGCAAACTCAGGTAGACATATCATCTTTAGCCTCCAGAACGTAGGGTAGACTGACCTAAAGGTAACCACGTACCATGAGATGTCCACCTTAATTATGTAGTTATTTATGTATGGTATTGTCTTTATGTGTCCTTTGCTGGAAAGAGTATCACTTAAAGTGTACTATGAGACGCAAAAACATGGCTTATCATGCATGAATGACTGCAAAAATAAGGGGGACATCTCATGGTACGTAGTTATCTTTAGGTCAGTCTACCCTAGTCAGTTCCGGCTGACAAATCAGTCAATAGTACCTAACCTAGTTAGTCATTTTCTGGCTTCCTACAACTCACCTTAGTCCTCTCGATTTCAATTATTATGCTAAGTGCTTTTGAGTAACACAGAGAGAAGAAACAGCGTCAAAAGGGAGTCCAGGATGCCTCCAGAATGACTCCCTTTTGGCACTGTTTCTTCTCTCTGTGAAGGCCTTAGTCATATGGTGTTTTGCCTCAGTCATCTTTGAATAGCACTTGGTCATGCCTGAACAATGTCCCTATGACCAACCTGGGATAGCCACTACAGCCTATTTTTAAGGGCCATGGCAATTAGATTATCTGTGTAGGTACACTTATTTACTTCCATAAAGTATGTACGTACCCAAGGGGGGTGGGGGGGGGCATGCCAAATGCATACAAAAGCGTACATGAAAACAGGAGTGGGGGGTCCAGAGCCATTTTAGCATACTCCTTATGTACGCATTTTTACTTTTTTTTGGTGAGAGTATCAGGACAGTCCAAACATAGTTTTTTTGTGGATAAAAGTACCCTTTTAACACATGATCTCCTTTACCAAGAAGACATTTTCAGCTGAAAACATCTTCTATTAAAAGCCCAGAGATATGTCTTTTGTCTCTAGAGACATATTTCCTTCTCTGACAACAAGGATCTGTTACCTCTGGAATTATAGTCAGAACCTGGAGACTAAAGAATTCTGTCAGATGAACACTACATTTGACCACAAATTGCAATAAACAGTTTGCCTTGCCTTTTTCTAAAAGACTACAGTTAGGTTTGGGGTTAGTGTTAGGGTTTGTATATCTCCAAATTCTAAGACACCATTATGATTCTTCAGTTGATGATGACATCTTTAAACAGGAGGGCAGTGTCTCTGGAGGCGATAGACATGCCTCTGGCCTTTGATAGCAGGGTTTTTCACCTGAAAATTCCTTCTTATAAAAAGAGGATCATATGCTAATAGCCTGATAAAACTAAGACTTGAATTATGTTCTGTGGAGATATGCAAAAACTGTTCTATGATGCAATATTTCACTTACAGTTATTAAACATTCTTCGTGGCCCAAACACGATATAGCTACTGCAGATGCATAAGATGTGTGATTATGAAAAATTGTTTTTTTGTCAAAACAACTGGAGGGGATTAAATGAAAGGGTGTGATAATTACATCATAGAGCTACTACACATATGAGGTTGTCCTATATGAGTCATTTAGCGAGTGATCAACAAAAAATATCTACCTCTTGACCAGGGGTTGTAAAAAAATTTGATCTCTTTTTTTTGGGGGGGGAGTCAAAATATTTCACCTGCATGTTACTCTGCTTCAAAGGCCCGCATAGGCCAATTTTCAGCCCATTGCGACGGGGGCGGGTAAAAAAGTTTGACCCCTTGACCCGGGGGAATGTAAAAAACCCACCTGCAGGGGAGGGGTACATCAGTGATCTTCAGTTAAAAAAGGGGGGAGGGGGTGTCAGTTCCTCAAATGAGTGTGTACTTTAGGGGAGGGGGGTCACCCTAATGTATACATAGTGCAACATGGGGGTGGGGGGTCTATTTTCTGGAAGAAAAATGCGTACATACCTTATGGAAGCCCCTATACTATATATAACACATATTGGGACAAACTGAAAAAAAGCCCTGACAAAAAGCATATCGCTCGAATTCTTAAAAAGCATTTCCCCCGTAGTCTTACTGTTATATACCACTGTCTCCCTCTAGATGGCGCACCGAAATAAACTTAATTTCACAAAATGTCTTCACCACAATACTGCACCGGTTCATAACAATTCACCCACAGAGTTCAGTTCTATAACTACTCACTAGGGGGCAGTCCTCTGTCAGCCCTGGGTAACATCAGTGTGTATTTTCACCACTAGTCCAATGTTCCCGCCTCACGTGGCGGTGTAGTGATAATTCCAATTTAGTTTATAGCGGCACAATGCCCGGGCATTATGCCCACAGAATTTCAACATACACCATACAAGACTACCCAGCTAACAAAAATACGCAATTTTACGTCAAAATAACGTTAAAAACTTTACATAACGTTATGCTATTATAAGGAGCCTTAGACAAATGTTATACAACGTTAAAAAATGTACTGAAAAGCGAGCCTTGGCAAAAAGCATATACCTCATAGTCTTAAAAAGCATATCCCTCGTCTTCATAAAACTATACCACCTAACTTTCAGTTATTCACCTCTAATGTCTAAGACTATGTGGGATATACTTACACAGTGTAGTCTTAAACAAGAAAAGGATAAGGGAGTTAGGGGGCAGTCCCCAATATAATACAAAAGCTTGTAGTGTTCATAAGGGGGAAAACGGCCCATATAGACCTCTAACGCTATTATTGCTCACAAAAGTCTGTATACCGCTATTTGCATATCCTGCGTCTTAAAAAGCATATCCCCCCTATGAGGTGAACTGTTTATATCAACTAGGTAATCTGAAGCCAATAGTGTCCGACCCAAGGTGCCTGTCCGACTCAGGGTGCCTTTACCCTATGAGGATGGGTCAACGTCAACACAGATCATGTTGAGTATGCCTGGGTTGGGAATGTGTATGTAAGATTGTAAGATTGTAAGATTTTTTATTCAAGCAGTGTACACATATATACACATTTGTGATGTGAGACGTATACGGAGTGGGAGTGCTGCTCAGACTCTGTTGATTAAAGGTAAAAAAAAGTCACAAGAGAAGTCCTCTTACCATAAAACCTCGCGTGTACACTCAAAAAATAAAGTCGTCTGGAGACTATTCTATGTGACAAGGTAACGGGTGTTTTAACTATAGTTGTCAGATAAAGCACCTACTTGGCATGTGCCAGCCCAAAGTCTGACGTATGCCAGCCCTAGACACGTCAACCAGGGCCTGATTCAGGATTCCTCCTGTAGGTGGTATCAGTATAGCATGCATTATGTAAAAAGTGAGGGAATGAATTGCATAATTTCTATGTTGATCTTAATCATAATTCTGGAAATACACATTCATGCTTTGGGGAATCTTGAGAATTATCTATTGGGGATGCTACAAAAGGTAAAAGATTCAACTTTTTGATATAATTAAGACAAAACTAATATATGTAGCCCAGCTAACAAAAAAGCACTATTTTACGTCAAAATAGCGTTTTGAACTTTACATAACGTTATGCCATACTAAAGAGCCTTAGAAAAAAGTTAACATATAACGTTATGTATATAACGTTATAAAATGGTGTATTACCTAACTGTTAATACATTTCCAAAGGGTCAGCGTGATGTATGAATGCAGTCTTGACGAATAGAATCGCCAGGTTTACATTCATGCATGATGCTGACAAATGGATTGAAGCCCATTTAAAATAGTTTGCAGCCAATAAAGGGTTAACTATTCTAGGGTTGTGCATTTGACGACCCTAGACTTGTCATTTGGAGTGGGCCACCACCTGGGCTAACATTGTCAGTTAGATGAGTCTAGTGTTGTCTTGTGGGATGGTAACTTGGTAGGTCCTCAGGTAGATAACCTTTAACTTGTTTATTTCATGACCATCACTTTGAAGACCCTAAACTCTTCTTATAAGACGACCATTTGACAAGTTTGGATCCCTTCATTTAATCAGTGTAATCCTAACTCGCGTATAAGCCGCACCCTGACTTTAGGGCAATCCTATAAACTGCATCAACGATCTCATTATGGTGACTTTTGTGCTGTATTATAATGACAAAAACTCGTGCATAAGCCGCACCCCAACTCTGTGCCGTGCCTATAAGCCGCAGCTGCTATCTGATTCGCGTACAAGCCGCGGCCTATACACAAGGTTTTATATATATATATATATATATATATATATATATATATATATATATATATATATATATTACTATGGGGGGCAGGTGCTGATGCACTGAACTTACCCAATGATATAATTGACATATGTATTGAGATCCTGAGTTGGCAGCAAACCTCTGGCGATTAAGAAAAATGAGAAAAGCAGTGCTCGTGCACTAGACATATCGTGTTTATCATTAGTCTATTAACAACGGGCATAGCAGTGCTGGTGCATTAAACCTAGTCGTATGAGTTGTGTATGACCCGTGTATGACGTAATATCCATTAGAAAGTGTGGCAGCTGATGCACTGGACTCACTAAATTTCATGATGATTGTATTATATCAAGATAGGTAAAAAGAGAAGCATGTCATAGTTAGACTAGATTAGCTTGCCTGTTTTTGACTTGTGTAAAATCAAGCTTGTCAATTGCATTTTTTGAAACTAGTGTGACTGTGTGTTGAGGTCCAGGGAATTCAATAGCAAAGATCCTCTGACAGGTGATTTTTTTTACCAGATGTTGTTTAGATCTGACCTGTTTAAACCTTACAGTTTTCGCCCCTTTTGCGGGAGTTTCCACTGACAATAATTATGCCAGAAATAAGGTGAAGAAGATTGGCGTTTAAAATTTTATCATCGCCCCGATACGGCTTCAGATAAGATCTCATGTTGATATAATGTGCACAATAATCCTCTTGTTGTAATGTCTCTATTGTTGATTCTGGGATTGTACAACCGTGATCTGCAGTAACTAACGTGATCTGCAGTAGTGCAGATGACGGCCGACCATGCAAACGTGATCTGCATCAAAATAACATGATCTGCATCAATTTATGAGATGCAGAAATCCTATATTTGCATCAAGGGACCTCGTCCTCCACATGATGCCATCTGCATCATGACATGCAGCCCTATCTGGTAATTATCTAGGGGTATCTAGAGGTAAATCATCTTATTTATGCAGAGGGACATTTGGGGCATCTACAAAGTATTTTGGGGGTTGTTTCACATAATCCAGGGGCAACCGGGGGCATCTAGGAAGTAAATACTAGGGGTAACTTGGTGAGAAAAGTGTTAAAAATGGCTAAAAGGTCAATTTTTCCTAACAATGGCCAATTTGACGAGAAAGGTATCCAAAATTACAAAAAATTTGGTAGATAACGATTGGATGGTTTTAGCAGATCACATTATTTTGATGCAGATCACGTTTATTTGATGCAGATCACGTTTGGATGGTCTGCCGTTATCTGCACTACTGCAGATCACGTCAGTTACTGCAGATCACGGTTGTACACCTTCCCTCCTGCTGCCTGCTGCCCGCTCAGAGTGTAGCTTGCTGCCCTGCACAGGGTCTGATCTATAGGTCACGTGTAAGTAAATGGCGCTGTTGTATTAAAATTCGCCGCCATTACCAGATAACGCTCGGTGCTGCCCCAGCTCCTTTTACTGGTTTATTCAGAGATTTTAATGCTTATGTCTATATCATGTATGCAACAAGGTGATGAAAATTGTTTAAATGTATAGAGGGAATTCTTAAATCAATTATAAATTGCTCAAAATAGCTAGGACATATAGTATAGAAACATATAATTTTCTGATCTTAAGAATAAGTCCTGATCTTTTAATTATCATAAGGTAGTTAAGTGAAAACTTTCAGAAACAACTAAAAAAACTACCAGAATGTAGCTTTAACTCTGTACTTTAATGTCTTACAATACAATAGGGAGATTAAACTCATTATACTTCCTAATTATGAGACAACCCCCCCCCCCCCCACGGGGTAGAGAGGCCGTGAGCTCGGGTAGCCCTCCTGGGGTCGTGGTACAGTGAACGCCGTCACCTGTGTGGCTGGAGCCGTGGTACCAGGGAGGCGTGCAATCCTAAGGGAGTGCTCATTTTTTAACAACAGGGGGGGGGGGGCGGTGAGATTTCGCGCGGAGCGCGCGCAATTTTTTCACCCCCCCCGCTAGAGGGGTCGAAATTTTTTACCCCCCCCCGGCAGGCCGAAAATCGCGCGCGTTCGCGCCCCTTTGTAGCATAGTAACGCGCGGGCTTTTCCCCTCAAAACAGGTTGAATTTTTTTCACCCCCCCCCAAGAGGGGTCTAAATTTTTTACCCCCCCCCGGTCAAGGGGTCCAAATTTTTTACCCCCCCCCCCCCAAATCCACCACCCCCCCCCCCCTGTTGTTAAAAAATGAGCACTCCCTAATAAGCGGGTTTATTTAATGCGATTTTCACGGTCAACTCGTTTATTGAGGCTGAAACATTACAAGTGTGTGAGGGATTGATTAATCAGACTAGGGCTAAGACTATGGTCAACAAATTTTGTCGATGGCTAATTTTGTGCATTATGCTATATAGAAACATAGAGGAATAATTATTACTTCCTCGTGACCTATAGAGTTTGGCAGTGCTGCCCTCTGTACATAACCATGTAAATGCTCTTTGTCATTTCATGAACGGCATACACTGTTGACCTGCCCGCTGTGAACCTGTCATATCAGCCCATCATTAGCTATTATTAGCGTATGTGATTTGCAACCATAATATGCATGACAATAAGTGACAATACAATCAGAGCGCCACTGGTGGTGATCGTAGGTGTTAGCTAACAAGTCTGGACATGCATTGTGCTCGATGATAATCGACAATAATATGGTGTTGGGTGGTTAGGTAGGGCAATCTGAGACCGCGTACTTACTCTCGTTCCCAAATACTTCCGAAGGAAGGCTCTGGGGACAGCCAAATACCATTCTCCACACCCCAGTGGGGAAACTGATGGTCCTTCTCCATGGGCTGTTTCTCCACAATGATGTCACCAAAATAGCTATGAAACCAATATTAAATTGTATATTTTGATGAAATTAATCAAGAATTACATGAAATAAATACAGAGATCCACTCTAATCAGTCTGAACTTCTGGTTTCTCCACTCGTGGTGCATTGGATCGCATCACACTCGGCTCCACCTCATGTGATACGATCCAATGCATCACTTGTGGAGAAACCTGTAGTTAAGACAGATTATCATGGACCTCTGTCTATTTCCTTGTCAATATATAGCCAGCTTATTAGGTTAGTTGTGGTGATAAATATATCCTATTAGTAGTTAGAGAATCATACTGAAGTGCCCATCCCTAGTAGCGAGCCTGCGCCGTGCCAATGCGGTTTTAGCTTGGATTGGCTGTTTGAAGTTGGGCAAAACTCAGCTGGGTTTCGTGCTAGGCAGATGGCTGGGCTGAAGTGTGGCTCTAGCCAGGCTGCCCGATCTGTACTCAGATTAGTTTCAATGTGGGCTACTGGATTTGGGCTCAGGTCGGTTTTCGAAGTGGGCTGCCAGTTTTGGTTTCAAGTTGGGCAGACCGCTGGTCTAGTAGTTCTAATCAGTTACACCAAATGTCAATAATATACAATTAAATATATACCAACAAAGACAGATGAAATGGACATTATACAATAGTACAAGAAAAGGTTAAAGTGCTGTAGAATAGGAAAGTTTGGAAATAAGGTAGACTATATATTTGAATGATGACAAGGGGGTTTTCTAAGCAGCTATCCAGTGCCCCAACCCAGCATGTATGAACGCCACCCAGCGAAAGTTAAGGTGTGTGGGAAACAAACTGTGGCCCTGAATAAAAGAGCCATGGCGACTACCTTACTTTTCTCAACGGCAGAAATTACTATACATGATTAATAATATTAATACTATTAGTAATACAATAAGCCTAAGCCAGGTTATATACATATCAACGGGAATATAAGAGTGGTCACAGGATTAGGGTGTTTCTAGTTTGAGTTGTGTAACTGTTTATTAACGGGAAATGACACAAACAACACTGAAAAAGTAAACTTGTCTCCAGACTTGTCAAATTGACTATCATAAAATAAACGAGTCAAAAGTTGTCTTACCTATCAGGTTACCATCCCACAAATAGAATCTGCAGCTGGCAAATGTCAGGTTCCGGGATGGCACATGCCAAGTGGGTCTTCTATCTCCAGCTAGAAGACCTGCTTCCTTGTCACTTAGGCAAGTTTTTATTTTATGACCGTCACTTGAAAGAGAGTGGAGACAAGTTTACCTTTTGAGTGAAGTTGAGCCTTTCACAAGTCTATCATATTCATCTACACTGTATACCGGGACACGAACTTTATCAATCAGTATTAAACAATGAATACCAATGTAATTAGTCTGACAAGTATAATATAATACATGTTATTTCAAAAGATAGGGATACTTAACAAAAACCCTGCATATGAAAAGAGGATATACAAAGTAGACAATGAAGTGAATTTAATACAACAAGTTTTTGCGTTAGAAACCAACTTTCACCAATCCGAGGAGCTTCTAGCAACATCAGATGTTAATAAAATATCATTAATCAGACTCCCGAAGGGAAAGGAAGACAGAAATTGGGTTTATAGAATTTATTTAAAGTCTTATGATTGTTGTAACCTGAATGAATAGTAGGTTGTTTGATAAAATATAAATTCTTAGAGCATTTTTAACCTGTTAAATATCATTTTTATTATTCATAACGGGACACATTGCATTTACAGTCAAAACAAACCAGTGAAGTCTGAATACGAAAATCTCATTTCAAAATCTTGACACAAGATTTAATTATCACCGCCCTCTCCCCCAGATACCCCTCTTCACCTGCCTGGGCACATATCATTTTTCCTAGAAATTTAAAATACTTGCACCTATGCTTTGGCTCATATGAAAAGTGATATTGACTGTCCTTTTCATTGCCTGATTGGGTTTTAATAGAAAACGTTTATTTTACTCTTCAGATGGATGCATTGTAAGATTGACGTCCCGCAGAAGTACCGTGAGCAATTTCAAGATGAACATCTCAAGCAATCTTACAAACTGTGAAGATGGCAGCTGTTGGAAGGATGACACGATTCTCCTGATATTTACCATATGCAATGTTCTGGACAAACTGCTTGTTTCGGTCACCAATGGGGTCACTGTCATGATCATATACATGCATAGATATGACATGTTAGAGATACCTAGTAACATCTTCATTGGCTGTCTCACATTGGGCGATCTGGTTTCTGTGATAGCTTTACCATTCAGCATTGCCTCAACATATTTGTCCCATACATGGAGCTGGACAGTCAACTGTTTTATGACACTATGGGTGGGGTGTGCAACATCCCTGATCAACACCCTCACCCTGTGTGTGATTGCTGTAGACCGTCTGATCTACATCATCTACCCCCTGCAGTACCACCTCAAGATGCCAGTAAACAGAGCCAACGCCATCTGTATCAGTATCTGGGTCTTCTGCAGTCTCTACAGTCTGGGAGGTATTTGCCTTGGTTACACTGATTCCTATGATATCGGTAGAATCGCTCGCCCATGCAGCGCCAGTTTCTCTTTGCAAGGCCTCTCAAGACAGCTCCTGTTCTACCCCTACCTCATCTTTGTGCCTGTCACCATTGGAAGCTACATCAAAGTGGGAATCGTTGCCCTGAAGCACAGAAGCGTCATTGCTGCAGAAGGAAGTCACCTGGCACCACCAGTGGGAATAGACTTTAAGATAACCAAGGTTATGTTTAATGTCATTTCTATTTACATCATTTGTACTTTGGTTGTCATTCTCACTCCACTTATCTTGAATGACATGAATCTGCAGGATGAGACACGTGAGATAACCTTCAGGGTGACAGTGTTTGTGTGGCAGATAAATACATGGCTGAATCCAATGATATATGCATGGAAGAGTGTCAAATTTAGGAAATATGTTAGAGGTGTCTTTAACAAAAATCAGGTACACATCTCCTACATCTCCTACAGCATTGATGGTGGTCCGACTCATCAGCAAGGGCTTTCTTTGAAAAGAATCTAGATCTTGATCCAAAAAGCACTCCTTTCAAATAGTGTAAAAAGGAAAAATTAATTGTAATAAATATCAATTAGTATGCAAAGCAGGGATAACACTAACGCTGGTCTGGCAGCCAATGGGCCGTACTTTTGGGTCCAGGCCCATAGTTTTCTCCAGAAATATCTTCCATCGGAAGTTTTGCACAATATTTTAGGGGAATGAGTTTTGTGTTGTAATATGTCGTTGGAAAGAGACAAATGTGAGCAAATGAGGCATTTTGATTTGATTTTAGCAGATAAGAGATAAAACACGAATATATATTATTTTATCCTTGAAAAAGGTATGAATTTTATCCCAAGCCCATAGCTGAAAGTCTGGGCCCATAGATTTCTGGGGCTACGTGCCCGGGTGGCCCACCACTGAGAAAATTATTGCCTACCCCTGCAATGAGCTGTATAGGTACATTTGTGTCTTTGGAGGCAATTTGGAAGATACCGTAAAACCTCGCGTATAAGCCGCGGCTTGTACGCGAATCAGATCGCCAGTGCAGCTTATAGGATCAGCACAGAGTCAGGGTGCGACTTATACGCGAGTTTTTGCTCTTATAGTACAGTATAAAAGTCACCAGAATCAGATCGGTGGTGCGGTTTATAGGATCGGCCCAAAGTCGGGGTGCGGCTTATACGCGAGTTAGGCTTATACGCGAGGTTTTACGGTAATGATATTTTGGACCCCAAGCAGGGAGGTCTTAGGTCAGATAACTCAACCATCAGCTTTTGTTGATGACATTTATAATGGGTTGAATTCAAGGCAGTATACCTTGTCTACCTTCATCGACTTGAGGAAGGCTTTTGGCACCGTAAATCACTCAATTGTATTAGAAAAATTATCAAAAATTGGTGTCGGGGGCCTTCTTCACCGATGGTTAATATGCTATCTGAGAGACAGAAGGCAGCGTACTTCTGCTAGTGATGTCAGAGGAGGTTTTAGTGACATGTGGAGTCCCCCAGGCCTCAATATTGGGCCTGACCCTCTTCCTGGTTTACATTAACGACCTGGGGAAATTAATTTTAAAAAATCCTGTATTTTTATATGCTGATGACCCTGTCGTGTCAAAAAAAGGTCATGATCTAGAGAGGCTTACCACTGAAATTGAGCAGGATTTGGTAACTTTAGATAAATGGTTTAGGAAAAACAAACTTACATTATACGCGAAAAAAAAACTAATTACATGATATTTGGACTTTAAAAATTGAAAGACATTCATCACCATTCCCTCCACATCGGTGCAATGCCTATAGAGAGAGCACAACGTGTCAAATACCTGTGTTGAATTTCAACAAACATGCAGAGGGTGTATTTGGAAAAATTGTCTTTAAAACATATCAATTGGCCTTCCTCAAGCATTCAATGACTGTTGAAATTAGGTTAAAATGCACAAAACCATGATTTTGCCACACATCGATAATGGTAACATTTTTTATGATATCGCTGGTAAATATATCCTTTTTAAAATCGAGGTTGCAGAAAATAAAGTCCTGAGAATGTGCCTAGGGGTAGACCATAGATACCCGACAATTCTGACTCACCAGGATGCTAGTATTTCATCTATTGTCACACCGCAGAACCCCTCTTTCCTTCCACATCAATTGTATATTGCATGATTACGTAACATTACATAACGATAGGTCATAATTATGAATTATTAATAATGATAATTCATAATTCCTTATTACTTACTATTTATGAATATATATACGAGATATGAAGCCAATATAAGTTTAAGAAAGGAACACATTTATGGGTACTTCTTGTTGGGATTGGATCAAATGGGGTTCAAAACCCTCAATTTTTTTAAATAGCATTACTCGTTGGGCTCAAAAGGCAGAAGCAGTACATACATTATTGGGTGATGAGTATCATTGCATGAATCCCGATGGACCAGTTGGTTAGCTGGTGGGCTCAATAGTTCTGCGGTTGTGGATACTGATCCTGCTAGATATGCTGGCTCTCAAAGAGAAAAAGAGCTCTTAAATATAACCACATCCTAGGGGTATATGGCTCACTCTCACCAAACCAGTGCAACTAAAAAAGTGACGTACATGATCGGTGGACGTACATGATCGGTGGACGTACATGATCGGTGACGTACATGATCGGTGACGTACATGATCGGTGACGTACATGATCGGTGATTATTGACTGCCCCAGTCTTTCTGATCATCATATAACATAAGTAAACCTTACCAAAGTGTACATATGATGTGTGGCTTGACATGTAAAATGTTAGACATGTGTATATTCGACTAGGAAGAGAATTTTACTTGACATTTCAATACCGATCATGTACGTCATGTGACGTACATGATCGGTGACGTACATGATCGGTGATTATTGACTGCCCTACCCTTTCTGAACAAGGAAAAACATAAATAAACCTTACCTAGGTGTACATATGATGTGTGTCTTGACATGTAAGATGTTAGACATGTGTAGATGCGACTAGTAAGAGTATTTTACATGACATTTGAAATACCGATCATGTACGTCATGTGACGTACATGATCGGCCATTATTTATTGACTGTCTTAATTACCCTTTCTGACCATATATAAAACATAAATCAATCATAGCAAGGTGTACATATGATGTAGGTCTAAATATGTATAATCATAGACATGTGAAGCAGTGGGTAATGAGGAAATGTTACATGACATTCCAAGCCGATCATGTACGTCATGTGACGTACATGATCGGTTACACATTGAGCCCCCCCCCTCCGGCCCCTATAAATATTTTGGGAGTTTTTTTTTCTAATAAACTCCCCAAAGATACATTACAGCCTGTAGGTATGGTTGGTAGAGTTAAACATCGTAGTGCAGGGGGTAAAAGATGGATTTTGTACTCTGCCGATCATGTACGTCTGCCGATCATGTACGTCCGCCGATCATGAACGTCACTTTTTTAGTTGCACTGATTTGGTGAGAGTGAGCCATATATGTACATAGCTCTATGTGATGATGTCGTAGAATGAAACACTTTGATTAATTAAATACACAACATTATAATGTGACAGTCATGTTGTTATGTCTGACATGCGTGGAGGAGTGACATATTATTGTTGAATAAAGTCAATTCAAGGTAACAGTTGCTTTGGTGCCTTATTCTTAAAGCCATTAATCATGGCCTTTGTTTAGGATGAACAAATTATTCCTTGCTATAAACGCCTATACATTACTACTTATGACAGTGGGACATATGCTAGTGTAGGATAGACATGAACTGGACATAATGTTATTATGTTTTTGTGCCTTACAATTACACACTTATATTGGGTTAAATACACTGTAAAAGGTTGGTTACCGTTTTGTAGGTATATTCTACAGCAGAACCTACTGTATGTGTACAGTTTGGTATATATAAACAATAGAATCTACTGTAAATCTAAAGAAATTCTAGTAAACAAACAAACAAACAAACATATCATTTGGACCGACCACCCTAATAGGATCTCTACTTCTACTATACCGTGAGAGATTAGGGGGGATTAAAAACCTTGAATATATTATGGGCTAGACAATGAACGTAGTCCCAGAAATAATCTATTAGTGTCTTCAAATTGGCAGTGCATGACATGGTTATTTGTTGAATAATGCCAATATTAAAGGGTTCCATTCTTGGATGAGCCCACCACTCTGAGTAAAATTGTTAAATGCTGAAGGAGTTTTAATGGAGTTTGAAATTTGTCATCTAGTTAACCTACTTGTCGCCAGAGGGCTCTGGTTGTATGGTGCCTGAGAATGGTTCAGGAATTTGCCACAGGATGCCCAGGGAATGTTGGAAGCAATGTCTTTAAAGGGGCCGATCTCTGAGAGTGGAGGAGAGTGGATCATGTAGTTCATGTAGTAGTAGTGGTCTGCATGGATCACTAGCCACCCCTGTGGTTATAATTACCTTGAACCAGTTGACCCAGCCTGGTCAGGTGAAATTGGTAGGGGCACCATGAATCAGGCTTGGGTTGGTATGAAACATTCTATAAAACCAGGATAAAGCTATCATGACCTCCTTAAATTAATCATTAAACTAGGCTTCTAGGGATACACAATGCAGAAAGGAATCCTTGTGTATTTAAGTGTTTATTTTTAACCGAATCCATGGGATGTGGTCTATTCAAGGGGTAATATACTGTTTTCTGTGGACACACAAGTGTTGGTCTAGACAGTCAGTACACTGGTGGGTATCAAAAGTATTGTATACTACCACTGGCATAGTCTAACTGCTGGTCACACCAGTGCAACTTATGTAGAGCAGTGAATTGCTGGAAGGGAACAGCCAGCATCCTATTTCTTGGTTGCCTGAGCCATTGTTTTTGGGGTACTTTGCTAGGGAATACAATCCTACAGGGCTAGGGCATGCCTGGACTCAACAAGTCCTGCCAGAGGATTTTACGATTTGGTTTGAGAAGTCTTAGCCTTTAAAAGGGGCCCAATAGGAATAGACTACTTTCTAAAAATGGTTTTGTGATAAACCTTTTGACCCTTCCTGCTAAGAAGCTGTCAATTTTCATGAACCCTCATCTATCTCAATAAACAATTACAACATTTTAGACAACATTTTATAACGTTATATAACGTTTCTCAAAGGCTCCTTTCTATGGCATACACAGAGTGAAGAAGCAGAGTCAAAAGGGAGTCCAGGTTGCCTCCAGAATGACTCCCCTCTTTAGGGGAGTCCAGGTCGCCTAAGGGAACCTAGGTGACTCTGGCTGACCTAAGGGAGTCACCATATGACCCAGAGAGCTAGAGAGGGGAGTCATTCTGGAAGCAACATGGACTCCCTTTTGAAGCCGTTTTTGTTCTCTATGTAAGGCCAAATAAAAAAAAAGTTTTGTTTCAGGTAACATGGGAAGAAACTCTAGGGTCGGTAGGTCGGATTTTTTTTTTTTTTTACTTTTTTTTTTTTTTACTTCTCCTGTAAATTTGACCCAAAAAAGTGTAAAAAAGTGTTGATTTTTTTCCAAAATTTTGTAAACCTAAAATTGACCCCAAAAAAGTATAAAAATATAAAAATTTCTTCAAAATTGCATAAAAAAACGTAGGGTCGGCCCTCTTTAGATAGGGTCGGTCGGGTGACCTGAAACAAACCTTCTTTTTTTTTTGGCCTAACGTTAACTATATCAAGTTTTAAAACGCTATTCTGACATAAAATAACGCGTTTTTTTTTGTAAGGCCAAGAAAAAAAAAGTTGTGTTCCGGTAACATGGCCCAAAAAAAGTAGGGTAGGTAGGTCGCTTTTTTTTGTACTAAATATGTGTAGGGTGATTTGGTAAATTTCGTACATTTGCCAGATATTTGGCCAAATTTAGGCCCCAAAACACATTTTCCCCAAAAAAATCCCCCAAAAACTTTAGGGTCGGGCCAAAAAAAATAGGGTAGGTCGGGATACCGGAACACAACAATTCTTTTTTTATGCCTTAGCTGGGATATGTTTTAGGTTGGTGTCAGTGTACATCAGTACATTCAGCTTCAGCTTGGCGGCCACAATTACTAAGGAAACTTAAAGTCACTGTCAACTTGATGTAACAATTATTGCTTACCAGAGGAAAAAGTTCATACTCCTCTGAAAGGCAAAAGCATGTGTTTTTAAGTGCCTCATGTCGAAAAAAGGAGTCATTAGATTTAAAGCATTATTCTACCTATAAAGGGTTAAGACAAAACACCTGTTTCTGCATAACGATCCCAAGTAAGTTAGGAACCACATATGAGTTTCCCTTTTTATAACCTCTTTTTGGTGTAGCAGCTTTGCTTCATATTTAAAACCAGAATGGCACCCCCTAGTATTTCCCACACACTCAAATCACCAGCATCAACGGGGAACTTCTCACTTCTGAGAGCAGTATCAAACTCGCATCTGCTCTATATAGAAAGGCTTGAGTACCTATCCTGGCTCCACTCCGACTGTTGCTGGACCGGCAGCAAGTTCCTCCCCTTCAAAGGAGCACTTAAACTGCCCTCTGAGTATTTGAAAATGGACATTATAACTTTAATTTCGTTAAAGTCACCCAGTCACGAATTGCCTTAGCTTACTGAGAAAGTGCTTGTATCCTTCACTACAAGGTAGGTCATACTTTATTGTGTAAACTTGAAACTTTTATGCATTGGTTATATTTTACTGCGAACCTCAATAGAATGGGTAATTGTGTTAATAAACCAATTAGAAAAGAACGAAAGGATTTGGTTGCAATAAAATCACAGTGCATTTATCTATACATATTTAAAATTAGATACCATGTTTAAATCAATGTGATGGTGCCATTCACATGTCTCATCTATAACTTGCTATTGAAATATCCAACAAGTCATTTTGCATTCATAGTGTCCCAATGAACATATTCATTTTTAGAATGAAAAATATGAACAAGACAAGAAGTAAGGAAGTGCCTCAAGCATTTCACAATGATGACAGTACTAGCATTAGATATGACTGTTGCTATGTAGGTTACATGATATTGCTATTGCTATATAAGTAAAATTATTCATATAATGTCTGAGAGTACTACAGAAATACATGAAATCAATTTAATAAGAATTAAACCAATTTAATGATGTTTATACATGCTAGGAAATTGAGGAACCAATATGATTGCTAGGCAGAAATTGGGTCCCATCCCTTTTTGCTAAGCAACCACAGTCCCTAGCAACAAAATATTAGCAATTTGATATCTCTGGATATAATAAGAGGGGGATAGGTTTAGTTAGGTTTTACATTCTCTCACTGTATATATGCCTTTTTGAGAGCATTCTTTGATATTTTAGGTATTTCCGAGGAAAGCAGTTGCCATGGCAACCAAAATGGAAGAATTAGTTTTCCAAGAATTTGTTTTGCATACCTAGGGATCCAATAAAAATATTCATATATGGTTGATAAAATTATCATCCATGTGCGCGAGAGCCCCAAATCACTCCACATGGCCAAGCACTATATGCTTTATCCAAAATTCCATTGGTGTGATACCTCGAATCCCTAACATACTATACGTTATAAATATAGTTTTGAAGGCACCGTCTTATGTTCCTTGAAGGCACCCACTTCCTTTGTGTATATTCATCCCCCCATGGTATACTATCCCTCTTCCATGCTCACCTCACCCTCTTCCAAGTATTTAAATCCTTCATCCATCGTCTCCACTGCCTGTCTCATATACTCAGTGTGTGCCACTCAAGTCCTTCATCCATATAATTATACCACCAATTCTTGTGCAGAAGCCACTGCTTATACACAAGTCAAACTCAGCTTTAATTTGATATAAGACATGCCTATTCCCAGGTGGTGGGATACCTTATACGAGCGGCCATTGGTTGATCTGGTACTGGTGAGATAAGCACAAGTTGTTACCTAATGCACCCTAAGAATTCTGCAGTGAATGCAGGAACTTATCTCTATTGGTTAAAACTTCATCACGCTACCCGCCTATAGGATGCTGCCTATACGAGAGTTTTTAGAAGTATACTACAGCACTGAATAATCCAATATCCTCTTTGTCTTATTGGATTCTCCAAAGTTAGGGGTGCGGCTTATACGCCCTACTTCTAAGTTGAGTTAGAGGATGCATGCATAGAACCATTGATAGAGCTACAAAATGAATATATAAACCTGATGTTTTTTTCTCACAGCTCACTTTACTGTAGATAATCTGCTTAAGCAAACCCAATAGGCACCATCAAATGTTCTTTGGTTAGGACCCCAAATAAGAGAAGTGAATCACATTAATTTTTATTCTTCAGATTGATCCAAAAGAACAGTGAATTTCTACAGACTAAAGTTCAGTTGCATGATGAATATTTCAAGCAACGATCTGCCACACTGTGGATAGAATGAGACTTGTTGGAAGCAAGATCTAATACTACTTATATTCACTATATGGGACATTCTCAATGGCATTCTAGTGTTGTTTACAAATGGGGTCACTGTCATGATCATACACATGCACAGATATGAAATGCTAGAGATACCCAGTAACATCTTTATTGGCTGTCTCACATTGGGAGATTTGGTTTCTGGACTAGCTTTACCATTCCACATTGCTTCAATGTATTTGTCCCATACATGGAGCTGGAATGTCAACTGTTTTGTAGATTTGTGGTTGGCCTTGGCCACGTCCCTGATCAACACCCTCACTCTCTGTGTGATTGCTGTAGACCGTCTGATCTACATCATCTACCCCCTGCAGTACCACCTCAAGATGCCAGTAAACAGAGCCTTTGCTATATCTATTGGCATCTGGGTCTTCTGCAATCTATACAGTCTGTTGTGGTGTGTCATTGGCTACAGGGATGCATATCATTTTGGCAGAATTGCTCGACCATGCCATAGCATGTTCTCTATTCAAGGGATATCAAACACCTTGCTATTCTTCCCCTACCTCATCTTTGTGCCCATCACCATTGGAAGCTACATCAAAGTGGGAATCGTTGCCACAGAAACATCATTGCTGCAGCAGGAAATGACCAGGCACCACCAGTTGGGATAGACTTTAAGATCACCAAGGTTATGTTCAATGTCATATCCATTTACATAGTGTGTACTCTGGTAGTCATTCTCACTCCACTCTTGAATTACTTGAAGCTGAAGGACGACACGCCTGAAATAACCTTCAGGGTAACAGTGTTTGTGTGGAATATAAATACGTGGCTGAATCCGATGATATATGCATGGAACAGTCACAAATTTAGGAAATATGTTAGAGGTATCTTTAACAAAAATCAGGTTTATGACACTATCTCCCACATCATGTAGGTTAGTGGTCTGACTTAAGCAAGGGCTTTGATTGAAAGAAATGCTAAATCTTATTCCAGAAAGCACCTCTTTCAAACAGTGAAAAGGGGAAAAGTTTATTGTTATGCAATATGAATTTGCATACAATCATGAGGTGTATATGTATATACATTTGTGTCATTGGAGGCAGTTTTCATGATTATCATTTAACAAACATGCATTCATGGGGGACAGGGAATCAATCAATTGTATGACTAAATACATATATAATAACTTTTATCTGTACTACATGAGAAATATCCTTTATTATATGACGAGAGTTAGTGTCAATAGACTTTAAAATGTCATGTCATGGCTTCAGAAGGGGTCGGATTCCCTGCGTTTCAGTAGTAAACCTGCAAGGGGGTATCACTGGGGTAATCCTGCTCCCCTCTGTACCATACCAATCCAGTAATGTACGCCGCATTCAAGTTGTCAGAAGGGGAGGTAGCTCAGTGGTAGAGCAGCTTGTCCATGGATCTACAGATTGTGGGTTCGAGTCCCGCTTTCTCCAGATGATTTTCTGACGACCGTTACATAGATATACATTTTCAAAAAGAACACGCATTTTCACTTGAAATGTTAACACTGAGGTGTCTTTGAATTGTTGCAGCTTAAAAGTAAATCATACTTTCAAATAAATTAAGAAAACTTATTTTAATGAGACCCTGAGTTGAGATATTGCACCATCTAATGTGACCTGCTGGGACAGGCGTGACAGGTGGACACGATGTTTTAACCAACATGGGGCTGGTTTTTGGCATTTGAGCAGCTCATTCGTAGACAGACATAATACACCTGTTCAGTTCTGCCTAACCCTTTAAGGCTGGCATAACGCTTCATATTTATTTTATAACTATGAAGCACAAAATGTGGTATCAGGGGAAGATCTTGCCGTAGCTGCATTCATGCAATATGTGGAGAAAAGGGGCATATTACATCAAAGCATTTTATATACATAAAGGGTAAATACCAAGGACCTGTGTCTGCAACCCAATAAGCAGATACCACTGAGAGAGTTACAACCCAAGCACATCATGATTCCAAGTAAGTTAAGAAACAGACCCGACATTATGTCTTCTTAAGCATCTCTTTTTGCTCTGGCAGATTTACTCAAATAGTCAATCTAAAGGGCAATCACAGTATTTCCCAAGGACTCACTGTTTAACCAGCAGCAGTCGCCGCAGCAGCATCAGAACGTTTCCAGGCAACTCTGTTTAGACGGTTCTAAAGGAGTAGCTCAACCATTCAGAACTGCCCGTGAAGTATTGAGAAATATACATTTGCTTATATTTCTTTAAAAGAGAGTCAGACTTAAACAAGCCATCTATCATTTTGTTAGTTTTGGGGCTTTGAGAAGAAGCACTTACAACTGGCTCCGAGACCCCTATAGCTGACATAGGTTCTATAGAAGGCTACTTCACTAGAGACACTGGATAAGAGTTGGCCCATCCTGTATGAAACACCAATCCTTGTCACTTGAACAGGATACTAAGGCTACAGATAAAAAACTGGGACCATTGTATCCAAGGTAAGTCTAAATTTATTGTGTAAACCTTAACTGCTATGTTTAACTAAAGTAGTTGGTTCCAAAAATGCAATGACGCTATTCCAGGATTGATACTGTAAGCTAGGGTATCGAGACATTATACATGGGTTAGATGGTGCATTTTCATAAAAGCACTTGAAAGAATCTTACATTTATCAGGGAGAGCATGTACCTTTGTCGGCCTTAATGACAAATGTTTATATTTATTCTGCAGATTGATACAAAAAAGGGATATTGCTTTGCCATAAATTAAAGTACTTGGAGAAGTTTCAAGATGAATATTTCAAGCAAAAATCTGACACACTGCGGAGAGAGTACATTATGCTGGAAGGAGGACTCAATTACTCTTATATTCACCGTATGGGACATTCTTGACCACCTTCTAGTAGTTGCTGCAAATGGGATCACTGTCATGATCATATACATGCACAGATATGAAATGCTAGAGATACCCAGTAATATCTTTATTGGCTGTCTCACATTGGGAGATCTGGTTTCAGTTCTAGCTTTACCATTCCGCATTGCTTCAAAATATTTGTCCCATACATGGAGCTGGAATGTCAACTGTTTTATCAGTTTGTGGTTGGCCTTGGCCACATCACAGATCAACACCCTCACCCTGTGTGTGATTGCTGTAGACCGTCTGATCTACATCATCTACCCCCTGCAGTACCACCTCAAGATGCCAGTTAACAGAGCCTTTGCTATATCTATCAGCATCTGGGTCTTCTGCAGTATGTATACACTGTTGTGGGGTGTCCTTGGCTATGTAGATGCCTATGATGTTGGCAGAATTGCTCATCCTTGCAGGACCAACTTTTCTATGCAAGGCCTGTCAAGAGGTTTCTTGTTCTACCCCTACCTTATCTTTGTGCCTGTCACCATTGGAAGCTACATCAAAGTGGGAATCGTTGCCCTGAGGCACAGAAACATCATTGCTGCAGAAGGAAGTCACCAGGCACAGCCAGTGGGGATAGACTTTAAGATAACCAAGGTCATGTTCAATGTTATTTCTGTTTACATTCTTTGTACTCTGGTGGTCATTGTCAATCCATATGTCCTGAAATCCACATATCTCCAGGACAATACCCGTGAGATAGTTTTCAGGGTGACAGCTTGTGTCTGGCGGATGAATAAATGGCTGAACCCTTTGATATATGCATGGAAGAGTCAGAAGTTTAGGAAATATGTGAAAGGCGTCTTTAAGAGGGACCAGGTTTACACTGATGTTGGTGACATCCTGTGATCTGTGCTAAGATTGAATAGCAAAGGGTTTAACTGGCAGATTAAATTACACAGAGAAAAGAAACAGCGTCAAAAGGGAGTCCAGCTTGCTTCCAAAATGACTCCCCTCTTTATGGGAGCCCAGGCTGCCTTAGGGAGCCTAGGTGACTCATTGGGCTACCCAAGGGAGTCGTCTGGGGGAGTCACATAGTTCTCTGACTCACCTAAAGGAGTCACATAATGACCTAGGCTCCCCTAAAGAGGGGAGTCATTCTGGAGGCAATCTGGACTTCCTTTTGACGCTGTTTCTTTTCTGTGCACAGGCGTCCACTGAGCCGTTTTCTGGTGGAGATTGTCTGCAGTGGGTTGGTAGTATTAGTGTAAAGGCCTGACACTCTGGGGGTCTGGTCATCTAGGTGACCACGTGACCAAACACTACATAGGGGAGACCGGGGCACGTTGATCACCCGGGCACGTTGAGCCACCCGCTCTCTTTGCTATTCCTTTGGAAATTTTCTGGCAGTATGCCTACCACATTATCCCCTTATATAGACAGTTCAGATCAGCAACATCATGATGAGTTTAGGATGCTGATGAGAAAGTTAGACAACATTAAAGGTTTATGGCCTTGAAAGTAGATATTTCCAATTGGTAAACTTTTGTTCTTGTGTCATTAAAAAACATTGCTGGCCTAATATCTCTATGGAGGTCGAAGTATACATATGAACCCTTGAATAGAACCCAACTTTACTGCTAGGTGTCTTATGTAATTTGAATAACATCAATGTTATCTGTGATGTCCAGCATGGGGCACATTGAGCCACAAAAAACGGGGCACCTTGAGCCATGCTCAAGGTACTCCAAGCTCTGGGGCACCTTGAGCCGGCTCAAGGTGCACCAATTTTAGGGGCTCTTTGGCAATGGTGTTAAGACAATTAAATGACTGAATAATGATGCAATGTTAGTAGTGTATCGAGGAAAGATAATATGGATAATGACATAATCAAATTCGATACAACTTGGTCATAAAATGATGATAAAATACATAGTTTACGGTTTGTAAAAAAAAATTCTTGTGTGACATATTTACAGTGTCTTTATTCCCTATATTCATTACTTTTCAGAGGCAGAAAAGAGCATTACATTATAGAAGAATGTAATCAAAGATTTATTCAGACTTAACAAATAATAGGAATACTCTTAAACTGGTTTAATTTGACCCTACGAAAAATCTGTAAGGTACAAACTCAGTCACGTCTATAGAAACTATAATTGAGTGACTTTCGTACATTGAATAAGTATTTTTTGCATTCAATCCTATGAAACAGGAACAATAGTAACTAATTACAACCGAAGTTTCAATTATTGATCTATATTGTTGATTGTTTGGATCGTTCAACGTATGTGGTTCAAGGTGCCCCGGTGGGTGGATCAACCTACCCCAGGCATGGGGCACATTGAACCACCCTAAAATTTTATTTTCAAAAATGCAAAAAAAATACAAGAAAAGACCACATTTGCCTTGCGATAGGTTCTCTTATATCGCAATGCTACAAGGTAACTGCTTGATAAAAAATCAAAGTTCAGATTCCTTTAACAAGGTCAGGAAAAAAATAAAGGTGCTAAAGCGGTTCAACGTGCCCCGGTCTCCTACAGGTAGCGTACACTTGATGCATTTTAATCAGCATTCCTTCATCCTTGATTAAAAGTTTGATCAAATTAATTCTATAGACTGGAATGTGGGACACGGTTGGATTACATTTCTACTGTAATACACTCTCAGAACAGTGTGTTACGTTTACACACTTATCAACACGCTTTTCTGCAGCCAGTTTTAACACACATTTTTGTGTAACACACTACCCACTACACACTCTTTGCCAAAAGTGTGTGGATCTCAATAGTGTGTTGCAAATTTGTGTGTAGAGCTCCCTGTGCATGTTCCCGTAATACACTGTTCTTAGAGTGTATAAAAGGTGTCATTTGTGTTACAGTAACTTGTTGAAATATAGGTGGACAACTAATTAAGGCACATGATGGGGCACCTTTAGTGTCTCCTTTGAGATTGTCTAAATGCTGTCTTGGGGCTGATATATGACATCTGTGCCTTTTGACTAGGATAAATGTGTTTGTATGGAATGGAAAATACCTGCGAAATGTCTTTGACAGAGCAGGTGTTACTCATTTCCTATACAGAGTGCCTTTAGACATCTTTTACAACTGGTCATATAATTGTGTCATTATTGTTAAGCTCACTGATAAAGACACATGAATATTATTACATGAAAAAACCATGCAAAAAAACATGTAAAACCTTTTTGCATATGAGACATCTTTTATGACCAAAACGGATATATAAATATATCATCAAATAACTAGTTATCTTTACGTAAGAGACTAACCGGCATACTGGTACTGTAGTCAAGGCACAAAGATTTAGAGAAGAATAAGCACATTGAAGAGTTGGTTGTTTCTTTGTAGACATGTAGCAGAATCTACTGTATGTATTCAGTTTATAGTAGGTACAAGGTAGAATCTACTTTTGGTGTACAGTTTAGTGTAGGTAAACGGTATGAACTATCGAGAGTGCATTGGTGGAGATACCATACTAACAGTTTTCCTGTGCTCACTAAAATATCCATAGATATTATTACATACATATAGTTAACAGTTACAACACTCGCCTTAATTAGATATACTATTATAATTCGTTATTATGTTGGACAATTACTGAAATGCTTTTACATGTGTTGTTTGTGAGTAATGTCATAACGGTAAAACTTCCAAGAAACTCACTGGAAGCATTTTCGATATGATAATAAGATGGAACATGTTATTCGTTGGTATGGTTATTTTCGTATTTTAGTGTATTTTGATGCATCTTTGGAAATAACAGATCAAAAACTGAGGTTTGTCCTTCATTCCAGTCCAGGAGGTAATGAATCACTATGATACCTTGCAAATTATGGAATTCTGTAGTATTTTCCGAAGTATTCCATCCTTCGTGTCTAATTTTGGAACCTAAAAGGAATTACCGTGGTTCAAGATACTGGTTTGTATAGAAGCACAGTGGAGGACTAACCAGAATCACTAGATTGAAACCAGATCAAAAATAGTCCAAATCTGTGAGAGATTGGGTTCAGATGCTCATTTAAATATATAATTATTTTAATGGAGCATTCGGAAAAGGCAATCAAGGAGAAAGGAGCACAGTACATATTATCTTTTGTTCATCTTTGTGTCAATGTTCTTTTCATCCTTAAGGATTGCATAAACTACCTGTACCCTTTGTCTTATGATACATAAATGTAGCCTTGCATGATGAGTAAGGCATCAATGCTACATTCAGCATGGAAGCTCTAGCTTAATGACTAGAAATAAAAGGGGGGAAGGCAGGACTTGGAGTAATAAAATTTATTTACAATTTGTCTCGTAGAACAAATTACACACATTTTATTAATACAACATTATTAGGTTGAATTATAGTAGAGTGACATACAATTATAAGACATTTTGATTGTATGTATGGATAATATGAGTAGAGTTTATGATGATAATAAATAATTGGTATATGATAACTATTGAGTAGATGAATATTGAATATTGAGTTTAAGGTGTGGGTGGGTGGGTAAATTTACAGAGATGTTGACGGTGAGAGGGCGGTGAGTTGAATGGGCGGATTGTGAGGGGTTGAGGTGAGAGGAGGGGGTGACCACTTGTGGTATGAGGTAAATGGTTTTGGTAGTATACAGTAGGTGGGGTATGTGAGGGGTGGAATATTTCTGTCCACCAGCTGGCTTCAATGACCACCCCTGGGCGCACATACGCCCATGAGTCACCCATGGAAGCTCTAGCTTAATGACTAGAAATAAAAGGGGGGAAGGCAGGACTTGGAGTAATAAAATTTATTTACAATTTGTCTCGTAGAACAAATTACACACATTTTATTAATACAACATTATTAGGTTGAATTATAGTAGAGTGACATACAATTATAAGACATTTTGATTGTATGTATGGATAATATGAGTAGAGTTTATGATGATACTAAATAATTGCCAAGCCTGCAAGGTATGTATGAGGGAGGGAAGGTGGGAAGTAAAAACAGAGTATAAAATATAGACCGATGTTTGAATAGACGTAAGACATGGTATACATTGGAATAAAACAGTGATAATATGACGAAGGAGTTCATATGTGCTGTAGAGCGTGGACTAGCTTTTGATTGACATGTTGGTTAGCATTAGTCGTGATGTAAGTCTTGTATGCGTCAGATTTCCATCCTGCGTAGCGCTGGATTTGAAGGTCTGATGCCCCGGCCCTGGAGGCCTCGGTGGCTGCTGACTTCCTGAGTCCATGGAGCGTAAATGCTTTCTCCGGTAGTCCTAGGTCCACCAGGCCCTTTGCCCAGTGCTTGCGCACTTCTGTTGTGGGGACTGGGTCCCTTGTGTCGCTGAACATGAAGAGTGGATCGGTGGGGTGCATTGTCGGTGTGTCCATGCACATCTGCCGGATGGCAGTCACCACACAGAGTTCCTGTATATCTGCTGGGGCTAGTATTACAGTCTTTGACTCTCCAGTTTTCTGCATCGTCTTGCCTGCCTTTATGGTGACTTGTACGTTCCGACCCACAAATTTGGCATCGTCTCTTGTGAGGTGGGACGTATTTTGGAATTTCCTTTTTGATGGCGGTGTCACTTCTCCAGGGCGCAGTGCTGCATAATACTGCAGTAGTAGGGCTGCCCTGACTGCATTGTTCGTGGGTGAGCCCTGCAGCCTGATCACTATGGGTCGAAGCACGTCCATGGGGACTGTGGCCTTGACCTTGGGTCGGTACTCCTTGTTCCTGTGGATTGCTTCCATTGCCCGCGTGATTCTCATGTGGGTGAGCGGGTATGGCTGACCTGTCACCAGTGAGATGTGTACCCTTGCCTGGGACAAGTAGTTTCTGATCGTCCCTGGTGCTTTGATGTGTATGCACAGGTACTCCAGGTAGGTGCATACTAGGCTGAAGTGTGGGTCGTATGGATCTTTGGACACCCAAGCCATGAATGCCAGGTACGTGGACGCGCCTATCCTGTTGTTGATCAATGTCCCCGGGGCCCTTGCTGCATGCTGACGCGCCGTGGCCCTGTTCTGCAGATAGTGTAGAGCCGGATCTGCAAAATATTTTTGGGCATAGTACGTCAAGCAGCATGGTACTCGGTTTCACAGGGAGTAGGCAATTGTCAAGTACAAGGTCATGCGTTAATGCTAGGTGCTTGTCACTTAAATGTGACCTACTGAGTCTGTCTGCAATGAGATTGTCCACCCCTGGGATGTGTACATATGAAATAGATACGTCATGCCGTGCCTGCACTAGCCAGGCGTGACGGGCTGCATCCAACATGACCCCATTTCTCCCTCTGCCAGATGTGAATACGCTGACAGCGCTCTCATTGTCACAGTGAATTCTAATATGAGACCCTTTGATGTCTTGTGATACGAGTGTATTTAAGGCTATGGTGACATTGGCTGCCTCAAGTTCACTAATATTGTTCACAGGGTCATTGATGTCACAGACTTGTCGCCAGTAGGCCCGTTTGCCGTCTGTGGCCCCAATGCCGGTGAGGCATGCATCAACATAGATGTCGACGTCGACCAGGTGCCTGGGGATGAGGGCTACCCCATTCCAGGTTGTTCCGAATTCGAGGAACCATTTGAGGTCGTCGCGCATTTCTTTGTTGACATTTATGTAGAACCTAGTCATGCCCCTGAGTGCCTCCAGCAGCTTACTGACAAACAGGCGTGCAGGTTTTACACACTTTGCAACGTGGAGAAGTCTGCCGAGCATTGATTGAAGCATCTTCTTAGTAATAGACCTTTTCTTCACCACTTTCTTTACCTGTTCAAGAGTGTCTTTGAGCTTTTGTGGGGGGACGGCCAGTGTCATTTCTGCCGTGTCAATATTGATGCCCAACCAGGTGACGAGTCGTGCTGGGGGCTGCGCTTTTTTCTTGGCTTCAGGTAGGCCTAGTTCCTTGAAAAGGTCGGTGGCTCTCTTGTACTGCTGTGTGGCCGTGCTGAGATCTGGGGAGACAATAACGAGATCGTCTAAGTACATATGGGCGACAATTCCCTCTGATTTTAGGATCCTAACTATAGCATTTGCTATGCGCTGCATGCTAGCGCTGCTAGCCCTGGCACCGAATGGGAGTGTTGTATCGCAATAATATTTTCCACCCCACTCCATACCCAGGAGAGGCCAGTCCAGGCAGTCTGAGGAGAACCATTTGTATGCACGGGTCAAATCGGCGGTGCTGAGATAGCATCCCTCCCCCATGGCCAGTATGTCGGCCACCAACAAGTCCACAGTGGGTAGGGAGTGCTGCCTGGGGGTGCCACATATGGTATTTTTCATGATATAAGCGTTCACAGAGGTGTCACGGGGGAAAGTCATATCAATTATCACCCTCCTCTCTTCAGAGTCCCGTTTCTCCCTGGACATTAGGGGAGACACGTGCATCCATGGGGTGAACGGGGGTGAGTCACAAGGGCCTATGAGGCACCCGTGTGATAACTCCTTATCTATGAACTGGTCTATGGCAGATTTGAACTGTGTGGCGCTGGGGTGGTTGGCTACCCCACAGGTGTTTGATACGGGGCCCATATAGCCCATGGGGAACCCATACTTAATATATCCCATGAGTTCCCGTTCGTCTTCAGAGTCAACCAGATATTTTTCCCAGGCCGTAATATTGAGTGATGTGGGCAGGGGGATCCTAGCCCCCATGGCGTTGGGCATACCTGTGGCTTTCACCTGTTCATAAATGTGCGCCCACTCCCCTTCAATGCCCGGTATCATAGAGGGCCAGTTATCTTGTCTATGTTCGGCAAAGGCTCTTGGGGAAATGTCAATGTCTGAACTGCCACTGTTACTTTCACACATACTTCTTATACGATCAAAATCCGTGAGCCTACCTCCTGACATCTTGTCGTCGGCCTGCTGAGCGTGTGTGCGGGGAGGGGGAGCCCCGGCCGCGGGTGACAGACCGGGCCCCGTCGGCTGGGGAGTGACGATGCCGTGCGGGCCGCCGTGGCGCCGGCCCGCGGGGGGCCTCACTGTGTGTGTCGTCTGGTAAATCGTGTTGGACATGACACCCATCTTATTCCATGGGGCTGCGGCAGCTAAGTCGTCTATGAGTGGTTGTAAACCATGAACGTTCATGAACTGTTGCGGTGACATGTTGACAGACTGGGCGCCGCCATCTTGCATCTCGGCTAAAGTCTCGCGGGGCGCGAGAGGCGGCGCTCGACCAATCAGCGGCATACGTGCCTGGGCGGAGGGGGTCCCGGGCCGAATGACGTCACTGTTGTTTATGTTATGGTTGCGGCCACGTGTTGGGGAATACCTCCACGTGTACGATGTCAACAAACTGTCTAAGAAACCGGGCGCTGTCTTTTCGGTGGTGAAGAGACAAGCGCCCAGCTCTAGTTTTTTGAGGCCTGGTTTGCGTTGGGCGTGTAGACGTGGGCATTCACGTTTCCGCGGGGAGCACTCTGTGTGTTTGGCTGGTGGGAGTGCGCAGAGCCGAACATCTTGTTATTACAAGCTATGACGTTGTGTGGCAGCTGCTTTCCCTTACCAAAACAGAAGGCACATGCATGAAGGAATCTCACCCCTGGGATGTCGTGTTGTGCATTATGCTTGCAGCCCTTTGCCTGATTGAAGTCGGGACATGTCACTAGGACCCTGGTGCCGGCCTGTGACGTAGGCGTTCCTCCTGCCTGTGTGGCACCGATGTCACCCTTTTTGTCACTGGGAGAGAAACACAGGCGAAATCTGGCGTTTTGAATCAATTGATATTGGTGCCAGAATAGGTTTTTCTTCTCAACCTCATCAAACACAAACTGGGACCATGCTAGGACATGCCCCCATCCACGTGTCAGGGAGTCAGATGACACCTCGTGGAGGTGCTTGGTGATGTGTGGGTGATCTGCGGGTTCATATGCGGGGGCAAACTGGAGCATGGCAATCATGGCATTGATGTATTCCCCACTTGTCATGGAACCCCTGGCGTCCAGCTTTTCCTTGAGGGTGCGTACCCCCGGCCGCTCAATGAACATATACGGTTTCCCTATGAGTTTCTCAGTAAAGATATCACTTATGAAAGGATTCTTACCCTCAGACCTGACGTGTGGCATATCCTCCTTTTTCAGGTGTGCATCGATATAGCCGGTGGACGCCGCGGCCTGGCGGAGGTCGGCCGGCTTGGGGATGCGCACCTGTGTGAGGGCCGTGTCCTGGTGTACAAAGGCATCTGAGGGCTGAGAGTGCATGGGTGTCGCCGGGGGGAGTGTACCTGAGGGTCCCCGGGACATGGCTGGAGTTGTGTCTGGGAGTTTTGCCTGCGCGGCGGAGACTAGGAGGCCGAGCTGTATGGCCACGCCATCCATTGTCTCTTTAACCCCTTGAATGTCACTTCTCATGATATTTACATCGGACTCCAGAGTGTCCAGGCGGTATACGGCCGAACCTGCTAAGCTATGGCTACTACCTGACCTGTTGGACTTGCCGGAGCGTGCAGTGGAGTGTCGTGTACGGTGTGACCTCTGTGCCCTGGACGTATCCATACCAGACCCGTCGAGTGATGTCGGGGCACGGTCGACCGTCTTGAACGATACCTCATGGTCTGATGAGTCCACGGCAGAGATCCTGGAGGAGGACAGTGCCTGGGAGGCACTAGTCCTGGAAGATCTGTAGCTGGCTTGGTGGGACGCCATAGACCTCGTGCGTGACCGTGTTGACCGGTCTGCCGTCGACATGTTGGCGTGTCGACTTAAAATCCTCCAGAGTAAAACCGCTCAACCCTGCCTTCCACTAATCTCATGCAAATAAATATTACCTTGTGGTATATGGCGGAGATGATAAAATTTTGAAATAACTTGGTAAAACTGTGTAAACAGCGCCAAATGTATAGGATTGCAGTGGATATAAATTTACAGAGATGTTGACGGTGAGAGGGCGGTGAGTTGAATGGGCGGATTGTGAGGGGTTGAGGTGAGAGGAGGGGGTGACCACTTGTGGTATGAGGTAAATGGTTTTGGTAGTATACAGTAGGTGGGGTATGTGAGGGGTGGAATATTTCTGTCCACCAGCTGGCTTCAATGACCACCCCTGGGCGCACATACGCCCATGAGTCACCCATGATGCACCAGTGATAGCAGGTTACTGTACAGTGCTGTGCTGGTGCATCATGAATGCAGATGAACACAATCTGCATTATGCCGTCCTTGAAGGGTTTGATAGTCATTTTTCATTTGAACTCATATGACAATTAGTATTTCATCTTTTGACCCTTTCCACTGAGCTGTCAGTTTGAACCATTCTCACGATCTTCTGTCTACAACGTTTTAGATTGGTGTCAGTATATAACATTTCTTATTATGTTACCATGAAACTGAATGATGATGCTATATCCACATTATCCTCATTTACGTTAAAATAATTATTTAAAAGGCTTACTGATTGATTGATTGATTGATTATTCATTTATTTATCCTGTCAAACTGTGGGGCCAGGCCCCGTTGGCGAAACTACATATACTTATTCATCCTCTCTGCATGGTGCTATATGTAGTATTACTTTTTATTCAACATGAATGATTTGGCTTAAAAAAGACCTAGAAATAAAAAAGGATGTGACATGGTGTAAAAGCAATACAAGTCATCGTTTTAAGCTATGTTATTTGTAATCCGGTTTTCCACCTCACTAGAACTATTTTGGATTTCACATTTCTGAAAGATGACATGTGGGAGAGAGTTCTCAGGGCGATGTTGGGTGTCTGGCAGTTAAACTTAAATAGAATCTGCATGGTGGCTGACTCCCATGATACAGGCTATAGGCCTACATGCCAGAGTCAAAAGTGTAAAGAATAGGTAAAAGCACTGGTAATTAGGGCATGATTAGAATAAATGAGTGAAATTGGTGTTGGTTCAATCTCCCCGTAATGCTGTTAAAAAGGAGATATTTCAATCCGGGATTTCAATCTGCTGCAAGAGCCTATAGGCCAATCCCGGAGGCCTATATAGGATGAATTGGATCTAATGCAGCCCTGGTAAGTCTACTCCCAGATGCCAGGTGGTAAAACAGGCCTACTAGTTGTAGCACGATGAAGAATCATAAATGTGAATGTGACATCAATCGTGCATATTGTAAACTGAAATAAAGAACATGCCACTACATGATATGGAATTTGTGCTGGTTATTCATGAGCCAATTAGCCTATTACTACAGTTAGGTAATAACATTAATTAGTGCAGTTAAAGAGGCTTTCAATATGCCTTCCAAGGATTCCAGATACTTTTTCAACTATGATAAATGGAGCAGTAATTTCTTCACTACACCATTCTACCAATCAGAACAAAGGATATATATATATATATATATATATATATATATATATATATATATATATATATATATATATATATATAAATAAATAATATAGTATGGCTAGTAGGTATAATAGCACCATGCCCCACCCTGTTGCACTCCCTTCATCACGCCTCTGATAATCAAATCACTAGGCACACCATTCCCTCAGTGCAAACGAGCTGTAACACTCTTAAAAGCAGAATAAACGACCATTATAAATGAAGGCAACAACCTGGCCCTATTTATTATCATATGCTATACTTGGGGTTGGCCAGTTAGATTTGGCAATGTTTTTAGATCTAGTTCCAACATTTTACACTAGAGGTCGCACCCTGTTGGCCGGAGGCGTCCGGTGGTGCACTTTGGAACCACTCATGTTTACAACAGAGCAGACAGCTTAACAAGCCATCTCAGCAAGTGAGTGCCTTAATACTTCCCTTCACCTTAATATCAGTAACCTAGCACTTGGAATATTTTCTAACGAATTGTTCACAACCTTAGCAGCATTATGGCGTGTCATGTTGAGTTTACAAGGTGCTAAAGTGTTGCTATCAGTGTATTTCCTACTGAGGTGAATGGATGGGCGATAATTGGGCATTTAGCCATAGGCTTAACACAGGTGAATCTGGTATATGGTAAACATAATGTATACATGTTTATATTTGTGGTTCTATGTTCAATTCACATTAAGATAATGTCAATGACACCCATTTATTGTCAATAGTTAATACATAATAATACTTCGTTACATTAAAGTAGGCCCTATACTGACACTTGCACAATAAATTATCATAAGTTTATAGTGGACACTGTATTTTATATAATCCTGTACATCCCTTACAGTTATGAAGGCCCTTATATTGGGGGCAGGATTCGGGACCAGGTTAGAACGGGACCTTAGAAATGATAGCTCTACCCAGTACAGCCACTTGATCGGGGTGCCCAAGCCCTTACTGCCCATAGGACCCAAGCCACTGGCCTCTCACTGGGCAGGAGACCTGGTCAAAGTGCCAGATATTGATCAAGTCTATGTTGTGGTAGGTAAAACAGCTCTCTATAGCCAATACTGGTCGTTCTCATTTAAGCATGTATTTTTCTTCTGAAGCGTCCCCCGGGGGAGTGAGGGGACTCCCCTGAATCCTCTGAAGGATAAAAAAACTGTCCATTTCTTTCTCTCCTAGAGAAAGAAAACGTGCTAATAAGGTTCAGGCATGTCACTCCCCATTTTCGTCAATTTAGATTGGAAGTAAATTCTTATGAAGCATAAAATAAGATGTCTATGATTTTGTAAAGAACCTCAAACACATGTTATGTTGAGAAAATTAATTATTTACTGAAAGTCAAATGATGAAGGGTATACTTGAAGCCATTTTATAGAGAACTATTTCTTTACTCGTTTTCTTTTTAACACTATGTATTTTATATCCCTTGTCAATGTATCGCATTCAGACAAATGGCGTCAATCATGCTGCATTTGAAGTTTGGTCAGAGGACTGGTGTAATGTCAAGTTGGCATGTGAAGGGGCCATGTCAAATGAGGTAAGGCTTTACTTTGTCACCAAGTTCTTTTTGTTTAATAGAATTTAAGAGGACTAACCTTCTCCCTTATCGTGTTATTGAGACGTTAAAATGGTATAACATTGTATAACATGAAATAAGATAAACATACTAGAGGAACAAACAAAAAAAAACAAATTTATACAAGAACATTATAAACAAGCTATTAGTAAAGCAGAAAAAAGAAAGAAAAGAAAGCAACAAAAAGATGGTAAATCTAAATATACCAGCAGATCCATTCTAGAATGAGAGATAAAAAACGGTAGTAATTATGTGGGAGGATTTGATATCATTTGACGCTGGTTTTAGTCCAGGAGTGGTGCAGTTGCATGCATGGACTTCGGTGTGAAACACTTCAACGTGGACGACGATGTCATGATCATAGCAGGGTATGTAGATAATTTGATATTGTTAATGTCATTTTTAAAATATATTCATCAATCATTCCTCCCATTGCGACATGATCTGCCTGATTGAAGGAGATAGATATTAAACAACTGTACAGCGAAATTGACACCTCACTGTGCATAATATTATCATAGACATAAGTAAGTTGATTTTCTTTTGCAAGTAGCAATTGCACGATATACCGTCTAAATACGGGAGAGAAAAGATGTAGAGAAACCCGATAATACTTATTACCTGTCCCATATTGGTGTGTGCATGGGGATATATGTGCAGACCTACTGTATTTCTGATGGGGGTATAATTCACCCTAAAGTAAAGTATAGGCTAAGGGATTTTAATCCCTCTCTAAAGCCGACGATGGATAGCTCATATTATGTATATTGCATTTGTAGAGACACCCTATTCTATGAAGACTTTTGTATTGAAGACATCATCAGCAGATTGAAAACTTTCCGAAAGAGGGAGCCAAACGCAAGTTTGTTAGTTTACGTTACCTGCACCGATGAGGGTGAGTGATACTTCGTTTTATCAATTGCAGGAGTTAAAGCTACACTCTCATAATCAAGGCACGCATCACAAACATCATGCTTTGTGAAATTGTTCTTTTCTATCATCTTTTATTTTCACATTTTAATGAAAATTATATCATGATATATATATATATATATATATATATATATAAATATATATATATATATATATATATATATATATATATATATATATATATATATATATATATATATATGGGGATATATATGGTGACCAATTAAAACTATGCTGTCAGCGTTGCAATGAGCTAGAAATAACCTGTATTATCACAACTATTGCAGATCATCTAACTCTACTACTACCAAAATGTGAAAATTAATCGGAAGAAGTCTAAATTTCCTTATATATTTTAGCCCCATAGTAGAAAAAAAGGTCAAAAAAGGCCCTTGTTATATTTTCCACTACCTGGCAATGATAAGTGGCCTAACGTGCCACTCATCAGTTGACGAGAACAGTGCTAGAAAAGCTGACTCTGTGCTGAGAATGCCACGTTAACCCTTTAAGGGCTGCACAGTGATGCAATACACAATACTCGGCGTCGGCAATGGCGTAGAGACTTTCCCTGGCTGCATTCTTGCACCATGACGACAAAGAGCATAGAATATCAATGCAATTTCATGAGTATGCGGCCCAGGGTTAGGCAAGGGGATTGGTATCTCACTCTCGGACCAAGGCTTTAAACGAGAAAGCATAGAACATTACTCACGTAATATATTACTCAACAGTATTTAAAAGGTATAATTTAGTTAATATACTATTGTAGCTACCCATGTAAGCAATCAATGAAGAGAACAATTAATATTTTCAGTTTTACAGCGTGTTATCTCTCTTATGTTTAGTAGCAAACATATTTTAATTCCATTGAACATCTCTCCTTTGTAGAGGTCCATAAGTATGGTATCCTAGAGACGGACGAACACAGCCAAGTGACAGGGTTCTTGGAGAAACCTCAGCCCGACCAAACTGCTTCTAGGAAAGAGGTAGGTATTCTGAGACTGATGTAAATAGTTTGAGTTGAGTTTGGTAATGTTTTTATTGGACTAAATTCCGCTGTATTACACGACGTCTCTCAAATAAAGCCAATATGAGAACTTATGCATACAACATATGAGATTTATAACCAACAAACAAATACCGATCGCTTGCAGAACGATACACAGAAAAAACATGACAGAAAACACACATCACAGTTATCATTATCACATAGTGGGCAGCAAAGCAAGTGAATAGGCAGGTGTAAGCGCACATCTCTAATATTATGACGCCTAACAGCAACAATATGTTTCCATTGGGGTAACTTCCACATCTATCTTAGGTACAACTTCCAGTCAGTTTCATAATGACAAGGATAACAGTAGATACGTCACATTCATGAGAGATTACTAAATGAGACTCCACAGTATAGATTTGTGCAGTTATAAAAAAAAGCACAATATAGAGATACCGGTCCCTCAATCATCAAGATCTCATATAAGTATGAGCATTATTATCTGGAAGCTGTATGGAATAAGACCGACATATACGATGTCTTTATCCCTAAAATACAACAACTAAGTCAGTCAATTATATTTTCCGAGCCATTTGGTTTCCGTATCATTTTTGAATAAATCATATAATATTAGCGAAGTTTAGATCACGACGTGTACGGCAACGTGTACGTCTACATCAATGCTAAAGGGTGGGCTAGACGTTGCCGTTAACGTTACAAGTAGGCATATCTAAACCTCGCTGTTTTACAAATACACAGTTCTGACATAGTGTTGAACATGTCCTATCCAAACCATTTCATTTGGTTCTCTTTCAGTGCCCTTGCTTTTATATTCTATCAAAAGAGGCATTACCACTCCTGCAACAATTCCTTGACGAGAAAAAGGTAACTTATATGTTATAACAAGTATTACCTATGTATATTTATGATATTTTATAATTATGAATTGACATATCAAACTCAAGACTTTATGGTACATCACTTGGTATTGAGGCAAGCCTTTTACTGATATTATAGCATATTGCTGGTATATATTTGTACGTCCAAATCAAACTACTATATCTCCTGGGCCTGGTATGATTAATTAATTGTAGAAAGCATGACAAGTATCCTGAGCTACATGGCCTAATGGTTATTTCAATTTTACTGAGTTAATTAAAGCTAGTGTACATAAAGTGCTAACCAATTTTCTAAAGTAGGATTTGCTGTATTTTAGGATGAACCCCTCAAAGCACGTGATGCATCTGGCAACTTTATAGCCTACCTTTACCCAAGGTACATCCAGAATTATGATATCTTTAACTATCTGAAGGGGCGCTTATTTATGACTCGGTCCTCATTATCCCCAAGATGTACGAATGGAGCATTGGCAAAGAAACTGACTAGAGCTGTATTATATGCATCATGATAACAAATGGCACGGCACATTAAATCAATAATGACACAAATGATTAGAATTTATACAAAACTACAGTAAACTAATTGACAATGAATCATAATTATTCCATAAAAAGTATTGATTTTGGATTCCTTAGTACGGTTCTTTTTCTGTAGTAACAATGCATATATGGTACGATTTGCTTTGTATTCGCACATATTTGTAGACATTATAAATATCCACAACCCATAAAGTGTGCACATATATATGAAATTCCTTGCTAATCTTCTTTGTATTGTTTGTATTTGGAAACTCCTTTTTCAATTTTCAGGATGCCTGTATTTGCTACTGAGATCTCAGGACGTTTTGATGTCGGCGGATTGCAGTCATATATTGTTTGCCATGAGCATTTCCTGAAGCAGAATTCCCAATAATACTAGTCTATATAGGTACTAATATCTACAACCTTTAGGAATTTCAAGAGCATACATGTTAGGAAAATATAGGATCTGAATCATGTCAGTAACGTTCAGAGCAACCTAGATTTGACATTTTGTGATATTCATTATTTGTACATGTATACTGATAATGCACATATTATTGGTCAATATGATATGTGGTTCATATATGAAGATATGTGGTTCATACAATTGTATATGAACAATTTTATTGATAGATTCATTTAAATATCATATATATGTTTGATGATGTGTATGGGTCAAATACTCCATTTTATTTTGGGTAAAACAAAAGAAAATAGTATAATTAAGCAACCCACTACATATGGTGCTCAGCAATGCTCACTAATGCTATCATGCATTATGTCATTTGGTTATCAATGTTATTCTTGTGTTTTGTGATATACACCAGGGGGTAGGAGTATGTGGATGCACATTCCGTGATAATTGTGATTCAAATTATTTCTCACTATATTCGATACAGCCTTATGCCGTTTCCTAGCCTTTTCAACTTTGTTACCTTATCCATTGAACTATAACGGTAATGTGGAATGCTTAACTCGTTATGCAATAAACAGCAAATTGTCAAGTATTGTATGTATCGTTGGATTCTTACCAAACATCATGTAGGATAACTTTCTCCTTCCCACCGCATCTTTGTTATAATGTCCTTCGCAGAGAAGTAACTCCTGCCCCCCCCCCCCCGCGAAAACACTCATCCCCGCTCAAACGATCCCACAAAAGAAACAAAGCGGGAGAAAAGCTTAGGCAAGGGACCTGTAGGCACACATACGGTAATATAGAGGAATGTATAAACGATTTATGGAAATAGGTTTGTAACAAAATCATATGAGAGGTAACATAAATCGGTCTGGTCCTAAATCTGCAAACGACCTAAAGTTAAAACAACCATTTTTCAATGTCCTTTAAAAAAACACACTATCATATTACTATCAATAAACATAATCATTCAATAAACCTACACGTATATTATACGACCTACCTGTTTTTGTTTCACGACGCCAGGGGGCGTGTGAGTGCCGTCACGTGATCCCTTCCCATCATTCCTTGCTAACATACTCGTATCCCGTGATGCAGCACCAACATCCGGGCCTCCAGCAGGATGGCTCTTGACCCCTAAATTCGATATGGCGACATGGGCATTTTTTAAATTCGACATGCGACATGAGGCCTAGTGACATGCGACATGAGGCTTAAAATCATAGTGACATGGGACATGGACAGTTCTTAAAATCGACATGGGACATGAGCATTTTTTAGCGACATAGACATGTGACATGGTCATTTCTTAAAACCGACATGCGACATGAGGACCCCAGCAGGGTCACGGTCTGCTGCTGCCTGTGTGACACTCTGTGTTGGGTCACTGCTGACAGGGGCCCTTCATGTGGCGGGGGGGGGGGGGGAAGTCCCCATGTCACATGTCGAGTTTAAGAATTGACCATGTCGCATGTCTATGTCGCTTAATAATGCTCATGTCCCATATCGATTTAAGAAACTCTCCATGTCCCATGTCACTATCTTTTTAAGCCTCATGAACCTCAAATATAAGCCTATCTCGCGTATTAGCAGCACATAGACTTTGGGAGTACCCTATAAGCCTGACAGGGATTCTGATTATGGCGAGTTTAGTACTGTGTTATACATCTAAAAACGCTGTCTGACTTTGTCCTGATCCTATAAACCGCACTGGTGATCTTACTTGCGTACTAGCCGCAGCCTATACGGGAGGTTTTACTGAAGGTTTATTCATGTCGACCAACACGCTCCTCGGAGGTTGTGAAAGGGTTGTCTTAGGGGTGTACACAATGAGATGCTTGGATATTTCTCCATTTCCATGTATCCCACGAAATCTTGTTGTTGATAATTTCTATTTTTTCCCATTTATTCTTTTATATTGATATTACCGTATCTCACACTTTGGAAAATCATATCAATAAAAGATAAATAATGATAGCTAATATTCTTACTATAATTGGTACCATCATGTGTATAATTATATAATGCAGGGCCCCTTATGACACTGGAAATAAATAAAAACTAATACTGGTATTATATTGTGCCTTCCAGAACTCGAATAACAACCCTGGATCAGTGTCCCTATTGGAAGATCCAATCGGAAGTCCACATATCTTAAGTCATTATCATTGGTGACACATACAGTGGTTTGCACCACAGCCAGGACGTTCATACTTGCAGGGAAGAGTATATTGATTCTTGTAACATTCTGAGACAGTCTGTAACATTCTGAGACAATCCACAACATTCTGAGACAGTCAGTAACATTCTGAGTCAGTCTGTTACATTCCGAGACAGTCAGTAACATTCTGAGTCAGTCTGTAACATTCTGAGACAGTGTGTAACATTCTGAGACAGTGTGTAACATTCTGAGACAGCCTGTAACATTCTGAGTCAGTCTGTAACATTCTGAGACAGTGTGTAATATTCTGAGACAGTCCATAACATTCTGAGACAGTCCGTAACATTCTGAGACAGTGTGTAACATTCTGAGACAGTCCATAACATTCTGAGACAGTCCGTAACATTCTGAGACAGCCTGTAACATTATGAGACAGTGTGTAACATTCTGAGACAGTCCGTAACATTCTGAGACAGTCCGTAACATTCTGAGACAGTGTGTAACATTCTGAGACAGTCCATAACATTCTGAGACAGTCCGTAACATTCTGAGACAGCCTGTAACATTCTGAGACAGTGTGTAACATTCTGAGACAGTCCGTAACATTCTGAGACAGTGTGTAACATTCTGAGACAGTGTGTAACATTCTGAGACAGTCCATAACATTCTGAGACAGTCCGTAACATTCTGAGACAGCCTGTAACATTCTGAGACAGCCTGTAACATTCTGAGACAGTCAGTAACATTCTGAGACAGTCTGTTACATTCTGAGACAGTGTGAAACATTCTGAGACAGTCTGTTACATTCTGAGACAGTGTGAAACATTCTGAGACAGCCTGTTACATTCTGAGACAGTCTGTTACATTCTGAGACAGTGTGAAACATTCTGAGACAGCCTGTAACATTCTGAGACAGTGTGTAACATTCTGAGTCAGTGTGTAACATTCTGAGACAGTCCGTAACATTCTGAGACAGTCTGTAACACCGGGCTGTAACCAGCTGGTAACATTCAACCCCTTGACAGGGGGGGGGGGGTGTCAACATGTTCGACCCCCTGACGAGTGTGTGTGTACACATTTCGACCCCGTGAACTATTAGACTTCAATTTATAGACCATTCATAAATGACGTAAGACGTATCACATTTGGGATGAGTATGTGAGTGTGTATACAGTCTAGATCTTCTACTCTCCCATACCTAAACGGTTCAGTCCTGTACCTACATGAATATAAAACATGAACGTGGACACACTTTATGATGAGGTCACGAGGTGGGACGGAGTTCACTGGTGTTGGGAAATGTGTGAAACCTCAAGGTCTGACTTAATGGGAATGGGTCACGTGATCTAACCTTCATCCTATGGTAATGAGGCCTTCCCTTGACATGAACCTATTTAAACAAATATCAGTGCATGTAGGTTAATATAATCACAAGTCAGAGGATGTTCAGTCAATTTCCCAAAGTAAGTTGGTTATTGTAATTATAGATATAAACACACGTAGACATGTATGTGATCATGCCAGCTTTTGATATACACATTGTCTTTGTATATGGAATGACAACATCAAATTCACCGATTCACACATGAGTCACAGATTCCCACTTTAATGGTGACCAAAGCCCTATATTTGGCGATTTATCTGGATAAGTAGAATTGAATTGCTATTGACTTTTCAAATATTCCGTTCCAGTATGCTCCTACGTGTTGACATTTCACATAACTATTCTACCACGGCAATTTATAGAATTAGAACTAACAATAAAAACTGCTAATAGACACATCAAAATGCTTGTCCAGAACTTCGTCTGTTTTAACAGTGATTGTATGGGACGTGCTAAAAGTGAGCTATAAAAAGAAAAAGGGAAAATCCAGACAGACATTTTACACTCGGTAAAGCGTAACCTGAGTATATTTACTCATGTTCTTCAATTGAGGCCTTCTAGGTGTCCACCGAAAGTCTGATTGCAAACACTCCCCACGAGATCATACACACACTGTAAACCAAGTACACAACTTAGGGGAGCTGGGCCGTGCCATTGTCTCAGGGTTTAGTTTGACATAGGATTGTTATACATCACTTCTATAACCTTAGTATCTTACTCCTAGGTGTCCACTTCTCTGTGACACACACACCGCATATTGCCATCGGCTCTGTATGGGAATTTCTGTGAATCTAATTGGTGTGGAGGGAGGGTAATTAAACACCATCAATAGCTGCTTCGATCCATGACCCAGTGGAGTATTTTATTGCCATTTGAATGGAAATGGCATTTATACTGTATTAATGTACAATGAATTGTTTGATCACATGCATGATGTCCCTTTGGAGATATACCCATCATGCATGTAGACTCACATAACCCTGGGGCCGGAGGTATGCCACAGGCCCTTTTTTCCAGCAGTCTCCCAACATTGTGACCCAAAGGATTATCATCGTTCATGGAAACATTGTATTCTCATATAGCGTGGATATCCCGGAGCATTACACTAAGCTTTTCGAGTCCGTTGTGGAGTGAATACCAAGGATTTGCAAAAATTCTCCAGGGTGATTCTGTTCAAACGTACAATTGTTTTGCGCTGGAAAATAGTTTCATAACTAGTCATCCCATCTGCAGACGTCTGGAAGTGATGACTCTCTAGGATTATAAGTTCTAAGTGAAATGTGGTATTACCAAAGAACGTAGCAAGCTCCCAAGGTGAGTTGTATATACATGTATAATTTTGTTTGTTTTACATCCGAGCTAGAATTAGTCAAATGAATTCAGAATCCTTTTGATATATCATACAGATATCCAGACAATTTTGCAATTAGCAACAGCGTTGACGACCTGTTTTTAGATATTGTGTAGCTATTTTGATATTAATTGTCTTTAGTAGTCTCAAACCAAACCGAGCAAAGACTTCAGTTGTACTCAGTCTTAACATATTGTGTACACGAAGGTACCTGGGACAAGATATGAACGACTGCAACACATATATGCATCAGATATCAGGCGTCGCCAGAACAGAAACATTTTTGTTAGATAATCATTAAAACCTAAGGTTCACCGCGGATATAAAATGTAACTTTATTACTAAAGTTGTAAATGGATCCCACGTCCTAATATAAGCAATGATTATCATTTCTTACCCTTACCCTCATTATCTTTAGAGGCATATTGTACTGTAATATGATGCAGCAAGCTTGCTTACCTACACATAAGCTATAAATACCGCCAGATACCATGTGTTCTCCGTTAAAGCTGCTATACCACTTGGCACAAGCAAACCTACTTTTTTTTAAATTTGTATCTCAGATGATTGCATAACCCTTTTCCTATTATGATCTGTCATTTATTTTGGCAAGGAATTCTTAATATGTGCAATACTAGACTCCAATTCCAACTACTATTAATATTCTGGTGGGCTTTGATAATCTAGAGTTGAAAAAGGACATCAGGTGGCAGCACTGAGTGGCATGCTGCCCGAAAGTCTTTCATTGCTGATCTTACCAATACAGGGAATCAATCAGTGCCAGAACTGTCTATGGCATCGTGCACCAACCCCAACATACGGCTCTTCTGATGGGCAGATTGAGCATTCCCTACCATTGAAATATGGCTATAAATGCAAATATCTTATCGTAGATAAATATAAAGTTGTGAATATCGATGGCAAATTTCATCACGAGTCCATAAATGTTCGTGGTTTGTTGGTACGATCAATATTATGAATGGTTCTAGGCCATGAAACATGTTTTTTCCCGTAGCAAATATGCAGACTCGCCCGTCAAACGTGGGCGATATTGAGTGAATTTGCAGTAGCGCCATCTGGTGTTTAGCGGACGAACCGTTGGTAGTTCAATAGTATAGAGTCTACTATTTCCTGGTGTAACACTGCAGATGGTGCTCCCCTTGTTGATGTAATTAAATGCCGAATAGAATGCTGGAAGTAATTGTTTTTTTCGGATCTATACCTTTGAATTAAGCACAGTTAAAAGCCACAAATTAGATTGAAATCTTACCAATACACTGCACTAAGGAGACCCTTTGTAAATATGCAGAAAGTAAACTATCTATTTATCTGAGGTAGTATCCCGGAGTAGTATGCCAGCTTTAAATACTCCCCATAAAACTATGTCAACTCCAGATGCCATCAATGATGATCTTGTAATGAAACATGCCGTTCCTTTATCTAACTTACATATACCTGATATCAGCAAGAATAATAACAAATACACGTATTGCAATTGACTTTGACAATGCAGTCCGCATATTCCAAGGCCTTTTGAATCATAATCAATATATAAGACATGTTAATATCTCGATCAAAAACGCTACGATCTCTATAAGTATCATACAGGTTTCATAAATACCTCCTTTTCAGTTTCTTCACTATATTTCTGTATTAAATTGTTTTGATTTTCTAAAGAAAAGACTGTGAATATTGTAAACTTTCCTATATGTGTTCTGCCCACCCGGGAGTGACATCCTTAAAGTGGCATTCTCACCACTCGCACTTGACCACATAGTACACTAGAACAGTACTAGAGTTGTGAGTGGGATACGCTTGGTGATTATCCCACTTTAAAGCCCGTGGGCTTAGTCTCACAAATAAATGCTTTCCTTTTATAACACAACTTGATTTGAATTCCAGGTATGGGGGCGGCAAGACTTCGGCTGATTCAGTGCCTCCTGTTACTGTCAGTCTTCCAGACCACACTCCAGGGACTTAGAGCTCAGGAACCCCTCCCTGGAAGTAGCCAGGATCTTACAAGGACACCATGGGATGGTCCTACCTCTGGGATTACCAATGCCTTCAGAGGACAGGGATTACCTGATAACAGTGAGGAGGTGTCTGACAAGACTGGTAATGGAGTTGCCAGTAGTGGAGATGTTAAGTCTCCTGATGATTCAGGGTCTACCCTGCACAGAGCAGTCAACCAGCAGGCCAATGGTGCTGCTATACAAGCTGATGAACAGGTGAGACATTCCTGGATGTCATTTTGAGACATTATGAATAGATTTATGTGCAATATTAATAATTGTATCTACAGTCAAGATCGGAAAGTTGGGCAAGACCTACATTTAGAACATTGAAACATTGAAACTATTTATCAATAAATCATTGCCTAGAATGACATAGATCTCATTTAATTACCTAAAATAACCAAGAGTATGTAATGTAACCATTTTTTACTCTGGTTCTAGCCATTCTACACCGTATTTTTAGCCTAAAATATAAGATTTAGACCGATTTTGCATTATATTTTAACTTCAAAGGCCAAAAATATGCCTGGGACCCCCTATCAAAAGCACTTTTATATGTTAGAAAATGATCTTAACTATTTTCCGAGAGAGTTTAAAAAAATTCTGTTAACTTTGAATACTATTTTTAGCTAATAAGGCTACAAAATAATGAAAATTTGTTCCTATTCTTTCCAGAAACATCATATTTCATAATGCCATTGCATACAACTTTGAAATTATCTTTGCAGTAAAAGGGAACATATAGGTGTTTCACATGTGAGGTTATACATTTCTGTGCATAATGGTTGATATGAAAAAAAATCATGGAATGTTTTTGTGAAAAATTAAAATACTTCAATTTTTCATAATTCTGTATTTAAAAAGTAGGTCGGGACCCCCCATTTTTCTTTTCATTTTCCAATTTTATATGATTTAGACTGCATGTAGAAAAAAAATAGGGAGATTCTGTCAACTTTGTTCAAAGGGTAGCGACCCACCTTAAACAAACAATTTAAAGTATCATTTAAGGAGCAGCTCTCCCTGTTCTCTCAGAGATCACAGGTTTACAGTGCTCATTTATGATGGACAGTGGATCCTGGAGGTGATGAATCAAATCACAGATCATTTAGGGTTGCTCCCATCTGAGAGATGTCCATCCTCCAAACGACCTCCATACAGTGTTAAACAATTAAACTTCTCTTTGGCGGCTTCGCCAAATTCTCTGGTCTGGACTATAACACAAGTTGTGTGCTGGTATCCCGACCAACCCTGTTTCTTATGGGCCGACCCTTAAGTGTTTTGTGCCTTCTTTTGGAATTATTTCGTGTTTAATGATTCTAGACTTTTTCACATGTACTAAGTGCAAAGCCCCACTCAGCATAGTATATTTTTACATCGTTCTCTTGTGGAAGCTCGGGCTTCAACATCATAAAGAATAATGCATACAGTACGGAGCCCTGGAAGTGACATCTAAGATAATTGTTGCTATCTGACCACTATTTCTTTTTATGCACCTGCACACTTTTTTCATGCTTTTTTCTTTGCAAATAAATATATCTTTTATCTGCTGTCCACATTAAAACTTGATGAGAGGACAAAGAATGTGGGAGGAGAAGGACACAGGGAGAGGGAGGATGACACAGAGAGTAGGAGGAGAATTTCTTTTGCAGGGCACAATTTGGTTTTTTGCAGACCACAATTTTTTGTGAAGCACAATATTTCTTTTTTCAGATCACAATACATTTTTTCTGGATCACAATATATTTTTGCAGGGCACAATACTTTTTTTTTTACATCCAACAAATATTTTGTAAAGCACAACATATTTCTTTTCCAAGGCACAATATGTTTTTCCCCAGATCACAATGCATATTTTTGCAGGGCACAATTATAGTTTTTTGTAGAGGGCAATTATTTTTGTAAAGCAATATTTCTTTTGGGAATATTTATAATAGAAGAGGCCCTAGGTAGGTTTAGAGGGGCTATGGATATAGGAGCAGGGGTAATGGATAAGCAAGGAGGGGGCAATGGCATAGGGGGGATTGGTTGCAGATATAGGAGGAGGGCCAGTGAATAGGTGCAATGAGGCTGTGGATAGGTTAGGAGGGACGGGGGATAGGTGATGAGCCTCCCGAGATAGGTTGGGGGTATTATGATAGGTTAGGAGGAGCTATGCATAGGTAAAGAGTGGCCCAGTATATAGTAGGAAGGGCTGTGGATATAGTGCCAGTGTATAGGTGAGTAAAGGCAGTGGATAGGTTAGGAGGGACCATGGATAGGTGAGAAGGGTCCTAGGGTAGGTTACACACCCCCATGTAGATATAAACATTCCCATGTCAATATACACACCCCCATGTCAATATACACACCCCCATGTCAATATACACACCCCCATGTCAATATACACACCCCCATGTCAATATACACACATCCATGTCAATATACACACATCCATGTCAATATACACACCCCTATGTCGACATACACACCCCCATATCAATATACACATCCCCATGTCGACATAAACATCCCCATGTCAAAATACACACCCCCATGTCAATATACACACCCCCAAGTTGATATACACCTCCATGTCGACATACACACCTCCATATCAATATACATACACCTACATGTCAAAATACACACACCCCCATGTCGAAATACATATCCCCAAGTTGATATACAACCCCTCCCCCCCATGTCGACATACACACCCCCATATCAATATGTATATACACATCCCCATGTCGACATACATACCCTCATGTGAATATACACACCCCCATGTCAATATACACACCTCCATGTCAATATGCACACCCCCATGTCAATATACACACCTCCATGTCAATATGCACACCTCCATGTCAATATACACACCCCCATGTCAATATACACACCTCCATGTCAATATGCACACCTCCATGTCAATATACACACCCCCATGTCAATATACACACCTCCATGTCAATATGCACACCTCCATGTCAATATACACACCCCCATGTCAATATACACACCTCCATGTCAATATACACACCTCCATGTCAATATACACACCCTATGTCAATATACACACACCCATGTCAATATACACACACCCATGTCAGGGGGCCAAGTGTCAGGGGGGCCCAAAGCCCTCACATTAAGGGGCATCTCCTAATCCCACTGACTGCATAGACCACTGCATTCTGTATCCTGCATTACACCACAGCCACCTAGTGAGTATATTGTGAACTACAGCTACACCCTACAGCTACGTTATTGTAGCTGAATCAAGGTGTGTTGGGTGTAGTAAATAGGAAAATTGTTACTATAAATGTACATATTCCGATTCATATGATGGGAATTCACAGTTCAGAAGGAGTATAAGGTGTATTGTTACTGAGCCTGTACTTGTCTTGTTGTCCTTTGTCCGCCATCTTTGATTCTAGTTGCCACAAGCCACACCAGGTGGCAGTTTCAAAAAATATATTGTGCTCAGCAAAAAATATATTGTGCTCAGCAAAAGAAATATATTGTGCTCTGCAAAAAATATATATTGTGCTTTGCATAAAAAAAGGATGCCCCTCCTAACCTATCCAGGGTCCCCCCACACCTATCAAGGGTCCCTCCACACCTATCCATGGCTCCTCCTAACATATCTACTGGCCCTACTCCTATAACCACATCCTATACTAATGTATCCACGGACCTCCTCACCTTTCCTAGGCCCCTCCACACCTATCCTAGGTCCCTCCTCACCTATCCACGGCCCCTCCTCACCTATCCTATGCCCCTCCTCACCTATCCACAGCCCCTCCACACCTATCCTATGCCCCTTCTTACCTATCCACGGCCCCTCCTTACCTATCATGATACCCCCTGGGTTATCCACGGCCCCTCCTCACCTATCCTATGCCCCTCCTCACCTATGCTAGGCCCCTCCTCACCTATCCTAGGCCTCTCCACACTTATCCACAGCCTCTCCTCACCTTTACACTCGCCCTCCACCTATATCAACAGCACTCCCTCCTATATCATGGGTCCCTCTTCACCTATCCACAGCCCGTCCTAAGCTACCCTAGGACTCTCCTCACCTATCCTCTAGTAACCTATCATAATACCCATAACCTATCTTGGGACCCTCATCACCTATACATTGTCCCTCCTCCTACATCTACAGCTCTTCCTCACCTATCCTGGGAGCCTCCTCACCTATCCACAGCCCCTCCTCCTATCATGTGGAAAAAAAGTATTGTGACCTGGGAAAAAAATATTGTGATTTACAAATAAAAATATATATATTTTATTTTTGCAGAACGCATGCAATATATATATTGCATGCGTTCTGCAAAAATAAAATGAAAAATTGTGCCCTGCAAATTAAAAAAAGAAAATTGTTGCCTGCAAAAAGAATTTTTGTGATTTGCGAAAAAAAAGATAATTGTGATCCGGGAAAAAACATTGTGCCCTGCAAAAAAATATATTGTGCCCTCCAAAAAAACATATTGTGATCTGGGGAAAAAGTATTGTGCCATTGGAAAAAAAAGAAAGGCCCTGCAAAGAAATATATTGCACAATTTGTACTGTATATATATATTATGTTGAATTTACAATATTGGTGAATGTGAAAAACATATTTGATATGACCATTCTTTACCAATAAAAACATTGAAAACTGAAACTGAAACTGATCTGGGAAAAAAAGTATTGTGCTATGAAAAAGAAAAATAGTAACTTGCAAAAAGAAATTGTGCTCTGCAAAAGAATTATTTTGTCCTTCACAAATATATAATGTGCCCTGCAGAAAAATATATTGTCATCTTGAAAAAAAAAGTGTTGTGGCCTCAAAAAAAAGATTTGTGCTTTACAAAGAAGTATATCAAACGCTACAAAAATATTGTAACGGGTTGACTATAAAGTCTAACAGTTATTGTTGTATATCTATTGTATGTTGTATGATGTAAGACAACACGGTTCTATTGTGTTTAATAACTGTTTTATTCATCTAACTAGTGTCGTCGGTTCGTTACATACACCGACTCCTCTAGTTCGGTTATCTATACGGTAGTGTACCGGTACCACCTTCGGTTACCATCGGTAGTTGTTACATAAGCATTTTACATAACTAAACCTAACAGGTGGCGCTGCTAGTACGGTCACGTGGCTATGCAGCGCTGTATATAAGACGGCTACTTCTCCATTGGAAGTCAGTCAGGTTTGGGACTGTCGTGACATGACCACCCTGTGCTCACGGGCTTAACTCTATGCTATAGGGTTGCCCCACTGTATTATATATCTGTTCTGATCTTGTATATCCGCTGGTTATACTTGTACTATAATACCCAAGAGTTACCTTTACAATAAAGTCGCCGTATATTAAAGTCTAATTTACCTTGTCTGGTTTTTGTACTCAAGTGTTACATACGTAGTAAGAGACCAACTACATTGGTGCCGTGACCACTTGATCGAACCGACCATTGATAGGGTATTAAATAGACTTACAGTATATGGATTACCTATACGATTTTGTCAGCTCGTTCAGCGGCAGGACTAAAACCCCTGCTGAGGAACGTGAAGAAGCCGTACAGAATGTACGCTTCTTCACAGGCAAATCCAATAGGGGGGAGAGCCGGGCAGCCTTGGAGGTGCCCGGTGACAACCTCTCCCAAGAAGCAATAGGTGATCCTATTGTGGAAGCCTTTACCAGAGGAGAGGATGGGGAGCAATCTCCAATCCCGGGACCCTTTGATATAAGCTCCAGGAGATCGTTGGACTCCCTTTCCACGAATCTTTTCTGTCCTGAGGGTCAGAAAATACCGGGTAGAGAGCCTAAAACTCTCGGCCCAGCTGCCTTCGGTTCTACACCGACGGTAGCAGATCCTTCATTGGATCCAGACACGTCGGTTTTCACTGATGGTGCCACTCCTACACCGAACGGTATGGGGGGTGGCGGGCTATCAAAGAAGACTAATGTGGCAACAGAAGCTCCTGGTAAGGGGTATCCGCCAGCAGTAGATGAGCCATCCAGTTTACCACTGGATGGGGACCTACTAGCTGCCATGGGTATCCCCACCAGGAAAACTGAGTTGCATGAGCTCGTGGAAGCCCGGAGGGAACTTGCTTCCATCAATCAAACTAGGAAGTTATTCCTAAGGGAGGTTGATGAGAAGAAAAAGTTCCTGCTGGAACTCCAGAGGGAGATGGCTTCCCACAAGGTGGAGGTTGACAAACTTTTGCACCAGAGGGTGTCTGGCGAATGTGAGGTTGCAAGCTTAACTTCCTTGGGAAAGGATTTGAGCACGCAGCTCCACTTAGCCAGACAAGACCTCGCAAGCTTAAGGCAAGTCAATCAGGACCTGAAGACGAAGTCGGAGCAAGTACCACCACCTACCACGGTGGTACCTCCAGTCATACCCGTACCCAGTGTGTACACGACAGTGACACCTTCAAGTGTCCCGCCGCTAGTACACACCACGGTAACAGGTATGACACCTCAGATGGGGGCTAGCTATCTACAAACTCCGGTCTGTGGTGGCGCCTTTGGAGGCACGGCAACACCTCCAGGGTACACCCACCCATCTACTGGTTCAACGATGTTGAACCAACAGCAGACCATGGTCTCAGTTCCAGTACCGAAACCCAGAGCTAGACAGGGCTTAACTCCTGTCCAGCGGGCTAAGTACGACCGGAACCCGGCTATTGAGAAGCTGGGGACAGACATCGTCCCGCGGGACATCGATGAACTGGATGAACGGTATGCTCCTTTCAACTTTGGGGAGGTCAAACATCCTGATGCAGCCCGTCAAAAGGCCATCGATATTCCGCCTTTCACAGGGTCGCCACCCTGGAGAAAGTACAAAGTTCGGTTCAAGGCTATTGTGGAGAGCAATCGCTGGAACAATCAGCAAGCGCTGGTTGCTCTGAAGCAGGCACTCTGCAACGGGCCAGGTGAACCAGCCCTTTTGGCGTTCGAGAGAGTGAAGATCAAGACATTGAGCTCACTTGAAGAAACAGCTGAATGGGCGATTGGGAAGATTGGTGAGCATGACCCAAGGACTCAGCTGCTCAAATGTGTCCAACGCAAGGACGAGCATCTGAGATCCTACGGATTTGCTCTACAGGAACTGATATCCGAGTGTTATCAGGGATGTAGACCTGACACCCCCACTGTCATCCAGGAGTTAACCTCCAGGTTTGTCAATGGAGTCAGGGACACCAATCTCCAGGCATATCTGCGGGAGAAATGGCAGCCGGACTTATCTCTAGCTGACCTTTTTGACCATGCAGATGTGTATGACACCAAACAGGCTGTTTTTCCTAGTGGAGGAGTGTCGGCAGCTCCATCTGTGGCCCCGAAAGGAGCTCAGGTGGTAGAGGCCGCCACAAAACCACCTAAGAAAAAACAGCCCGCCTCCGAGGAGGTGGCGGCAGTAATGCCTGACAGGGACATGGAAAAGATGATTGAGGGTTTGTTGCGGAAGCACTTAGAAAAGAGCTCTGCGTCCACTTCTGATTCTGGATCTGGAAAGAGAAGGAAAAAGAAGAAAAAGGACACGAAACCTCAGCCATGTAGACGCTGTCAAAAGATGGGTCATTGGGCTAGCGAATGCAAAGCCCCTGCACCCGTCGCTGCTAAAACCGAAAAGGAGACGGAAAACTGAATGGGGCCCATCCTCTTGGCAAGGATGGCGCCCCCACAGTTAGCCATGCCTGCAAGGGATTAGTAGACGGTGTTAACTCTTCCATGAACCAAGGCCGCGCAGAGGCAGAAGGGTCTGTACAACCTGTAAGCGTCTGGCAAGGCGGGGCTGGCAAGGACGAACGGAATCCGGAGGATTCTGTAGTCGCTGGCTTAGAGGAGTCTTGGTTAGAATCAATTGCCCAGAGCAGTGTGATTCAAGACTCCCCGAGCGACCCGTGTTGGGATTATCTCCTGACAAAAGGGGTTGCTATGGATGGAGGGGGAAGCCCGATGCTGACCTCTGAGTGTGTCCCTTTACGGGGACAGCGTTGGTACCTGAGTCTGGTTATTTCCGGGACGCGTGGTGAATTTTTGGTCGACACGGGTGCATCCCACACCTTGGTCGATCGTAAATTCATGGCCCGTCTTTGCAACCAGCCCGAAGCTCCGCTACTAGGAGTAAAGGCTCGGACTGCTACGGGAGATAGTATGCAGACTTATGGCAGAACTGTAAAACCTATGTTGGTTGATGGCAAGACATACTGGATATGTCCAACCATCACCGACATCACTGATGATGGCATACTGGGGATGGACTTTGCTGCTCTTTACGGGGTAACAATGAACACCGCAACGGGCCGACTTCAGATTAAACATCCTTATAAACAATCTGTACAGTGCGTTTTAAGGAATGGTTCTTCTGTGGCGTCAGTGGCACAAGACACAAAGTTGGCAGCAGGACATGTATCCGATGTCCTAGTCAGCTGCGTGGGAGTGCAGGCCAAATGGCCGGGAATGTTTGAACCAGAAGATCAAAAGCTCTCTGAGTTAGGTCTTGCTGGCTATCATACTTACCTGGCCAACGCTCGTTGGGGGGTGATACCGATTTGTAACTCGAGTAGTAGAGAAATCACTCTACGAAAGGGGACGCCTATTGGTAACACCACGCGAGCATATGGGGTAGACTCACTAACTACGGACTTTGTGGAAGTAGGTGTGGTGGCGGGAGACTCTTCCCACGAAGAGGCTCTAGCTAAATCCAACCTACCGAAACATTTAAGGTCCCTGTTGTGTGAGTCACACCTCACAACCCTAGAGAGCGAAATGGTGGCAAATGAGCTGTCGGAGTTATCTGACGCCTTTGCGCAACCAGGAGATCCTCTAGGGCGTACCAATACGGTACAACACCGGGTTGACACTGGGGACGCGCTTCCCAGTAGAATCCCCTACCGTCGGTTACCCATGGCTAAAAAAAGTGCTATGGAGGCTGAGGTAGAAAAGATGTTGGATGAAGATGTGATTCAACCTAGTGAGAGTCCATGGTCAAGTCCTGTGGTGATGGTCACCAAGAAGGATGGTTCCTGTCGATTTTGCATCGACTATAGGAAGTTGAACGGACTCACTAGGAAGAATGCATATCCTCTACCTCGGATAGATGAATGTGTGGAATCTCTGGGTGGGGCGAAATGGTTCTGTACACTAGATTTACAATCTGGTTATTGGCAGATCGGCATGGACCCCCGGGACCGAGAAAAAACCGCATTTTCTACCCATATGGGACTATTTGAGTTCAACGTCATGCCATTTGGGCTATGCAATGCCCCGGCAACCTTCGAGGCAATGATGGAAACCATGTTACGGGGTTTACTTTGGAAGAAGTGCCTAGTATACTTGGACGACATCATCGTCTTCGGTGGTTCTGTGGAGGAAACTCTACAGAACCTCCAAGCTGTGCTGAAACGCATCTTATCATATGGTCTGAAATTGAAACCTTCAAAGTGCAAGCTTTTTAGGAAGTCAGTTGAATACCTAGGTAGAATTGTTTCTGAACATGGCATCATGGCTGATCCTCATAAGATCGAAGTGGTACAGAACTGGCCTCGTCCGATGGACACGAAGGAGATACGCTCTTTCATCGGGTTTTGTTCATACTACAGAGATTTTATACCTGGATTCTCAAGAGTCGCAGCTCCCTTACAAGAGCTGATGATTGGAGAGAAGAAGGCTAAGGCTAAGATAGTCTGGTCTCCAGCCGCAGAACAGTCTTTCAGTGAGTTAAAGAGACTCTTCTTAGAAACACCTGTTTTGCACTACCCAGCACCTGTTGGTAAGTTCATCTTGGACACTGATGCTTCTAATACAAGTATTGGTGCTGCCTTGTCGCAGATCCAGGATGGGCGAGAAGTGCCGCTGGCATTTTCGTCCAACAGTCTAAGCAAAACACAACGTAACTACTGCACAACCAAGCGTGAACTCTTGGCAGTGGTGGTTTACACAAAAAAGTACAGACATTTCCTATATGGTGGGAATTATCTCGTACGGACGGATCATTCATCTCTGCAGTGGCTCCTTAACTTCAAGGACGCTGAGGGGATGATGGGTAGATGGTTGAACCACCTCTCTGAGTTTGGCATGACGAATGAGCATATCATACACAGGAGTGGAGTAGATCATGTGAATGCGGACAGCCTGTCCCGCTATCCTATCCGGAACTGTCACCGTGTAGACTGCCGAGACTGTGGGTCTCACAATGCAGTGATTGCGTCTGTGGGTGCGAAAGTTCCTAACTGGACGTTAAATCACTTGAAGGATGAGCAGCTTGCAGATCCAGCTATTTCGAGGGTGTACTCCTTGAAGTTGTTGGGCCTGTCCAAGCCTGTTCGCCCCGCACTTTCGCTGGAATGTAAAGAAGTTAGACAACTGTTAGCTCAGTGGGATAATCTTTTTATACGGAACAGTGTATTGTGCCGCTGGAGGGTGCAACCTGGCAGGAAGAGAACAGCTCAGTCTGTAGTGCCTTTGTCACTCAGACTACAGTTGCTCAATTACTGTCATGGCCACGGAACTTCAGCACACTTTGGCAGACAACGGACTGAGGCAAAGATTAAGAGTAGATATTACTGGCCTGGTATGACTTTGGACATACGGCGTTGGGTGAAACAATGTCCCCAATGCTGTTTATCAAAGCCTGGACCTGGTATTGGTAAACTACCTCTAAGTCAAGAGCTATTCGGTGTTCGATTTGCCCGGATCGCTGTTGATATCATTAGTGGTTTCAACACGACCCCCCGTGGGAATACCTGTATGATGGTGGTACAGGACTACTATACCAAGTATGTCCAAGTATATCCGTTGGTAAATCATACAGCTGTTACCTGCGCAGAAGCACTTTTCGAGAATTGGATCCTCACGTGGGGAGGTCCTTTAATGCTTCACTCCGACCAGGGTCGTGAGTTTGAATCTCGACTGTGGGCAGAACTGTGTAGTAAAATACACATCTGCAAGACGCATACGAACCCCTACCGACCTCAATCGGATGGTATGGTGGAACGTTTCAATCGGACGTTGATCCAATGTCTCACGACAATGGTTAATGAGCACCGGGATGATTGGGATGAGCACGCTCGCTATATCTCCCATGCTTACAATGCTACCGAACATGCGTCGACGGGCTGTACGCCTAATATGCTCGTAATGGGTGAAGACATAGTCATGCCTAGTGACATGGTCTATGGAGTGCAGGGACACCAGCTCGAGCAACCCTGCACAGTGATGTTTGTTGAATCACTTCGACAATCATTACGCGAGTCCTATGGAGTAGTAAGGGACAACTTGGAAAAATCTGCTAGTTTGCAGAAGGTGGGCTATGACACGGGCCTTAAACTCCGCCAATTCAAGGTGGGGGATAAGGTCGCGAGATTTAGCACACCAAATTCCAAAGTCAAGACCCTGTACTCCTGGGATGGTCCGCATACGGTTACTATGGTGGTTAGTGAAACTACTGTAGTAATACGGTTGCAAAAAGGGACTCTCACTAAATCACATGTGGCTAGACTCCGACCTTGGTATGGAGTTCCATATATAGATGACGGTGAAGATTCCCTCGGTGCTGGTCGAGTACCAGCACCAACCGACCCTGCGCTACCGAAGATACCGAAGGCAGGACCAACGGTCATACCGACGGTAGCGCGCCGAAGGGGTCGTCCTAGGAAATTACCGATTGAACCACAGTCGTGTGTTACCAAGCCCAAGCGCGGTAGGCCTCGAAAAAAAGGGTCAGCTGTGCGTAAAGGACTAACCGTAGACACCGGTAAACAAAGCAAGGTGATACCTCCGGTGTCATCATTGCTGGACATACCGGTACAAGGTCTACGGAGGAGCACACGTGTCAGAGAGCGAGATAAAATTGTGTAAACATTTTTTTCTTACCTTGTTGACGACATTTAGCTGCTGGCTTGATTAAATTTCCATGGACAGTTCCGTACTGGGCCGGTGGTCATTGGCCCGGTGCTCGATCACCAAAACACAACGAGAAGAGACGGGTTATCCGGTGTGGTTATCCGTTGGAGGTAGAAAAGCACGTGTCCAGGGCGGGTGGCTGGCTTTGCCGATTAATTCTAAGTATGGGATTAGTTTTGACCACATATTGCTTAGTGACACGCTGCTGTGTATATCCTCTAACGCCGGTATATCATGCCCGGGTTTTCCGGTGGCTCCGCCACGAAAATTGTAAACAACAGTGAGAGTTCCCACCGTCGGATATGCCAGGCGTGGGAAGGGCGCTGCCCGCGTCACCTGATCGATTTCTCCCGCCAAATGAGCCGTGAGAAATTGGGTCACCTCGGCGCGTCTCGGAGACGCGACCCCTGATTGGCTGAGAAGCCGGTCAAGGGGCGGGGTCACGGGGGACGGGTGGGGTATATAAGCCCCACAGGCAGCCAGGCTTCTTCAGATCAGCACGTTTGCCCGTAGGGTAACGTTTTGATCAGTGGTGCCTAGGTCTGCCCGGCAGTACCTACACTATTGTTTACTTGCTGTGCTACTAAAGGCTCGGGTGAGTGAACCGTGAGGTTCACCTACGCCTGAGCTAACAGTATGGCAGCCCGTGTAGATGGCAAATGCACGGCCCCGGAGAAGGCTGAGGCCTCCGACGGGGAAGACCGAGTTCTCGAGTCTGACACGGAAATGGACACTACCGGTGCTCCAACCGTCGGTCAAGGCTCGGCTTCGGTACCAGCTGAACCTAACCCTGAGGGGTCGGGTGATGTTGTTCCGAAAACAGAACCTGGTCTGGGTGGTAGTAATACCAACCAGGAGGAGAACCCTGCAGGGGGATCTTCTCCGAAACCCGCCGGTGTAGTGGCACAAGAACCGACGGTCCCTGATGGTGATTCATCAGACGGGTCCACGGTTCGTGTCAAGACCAAACGGAAGCGGAAGCGTAAGAGGAGGATTGCATCTTCCCCTGAAACTCCTGCTACCGAAGAGGTCGCACCGACTGAGGCAGAAAGGCTCAAAGCTGTTGCTGATAGACTGTCCAAGGCGGAAGCCGAAGGATGGTCTGTCGCAGAGAGCAGGGCCAATCGCCGCCTCCGCGCCAAGGCAGCGCATGTTCGTCTGAACCTGTGTCTCCGTGATGATGACCGGAAGAACCTGAGCCTTTCTGACTTAGTTCAGGAAAATGGCAAAATGGCTCTTCCTGCACCTCACACGACCGAGGGTTCGGACGACGAAGACTGGTTGACAGGTGATTCCCACCCCATTGACTGGTACCTCGTGTACCTCAGGGCAGTGTTGGAAGGGAATAAACCTAACATCCACAGGTCATGCCGCCCCAAGCTGAAATATGCTTGGAAGAACTACGTGCCAGGGGATCCCTGCCCGTATGTTCGCTGTCAGCGCCTGAAAGGGGCTTCGACAGCCGCAAAACGGTGGCCGAACCTGTTCAAGTTCGCCCGTCATTTAGTAGAGAAGCACATGAATGTGCGTCCCTACTTGTACTGTGTGAGTGGGAGTACCTCTACTTCCTGCCCTGAGTACAGTGACGGGGAGCTATTCCGTTGCCAACGGAGGGCTGGTTTGGTAAGGCATCTTTGCGACAATAAGGGCGTTCACAAGCGCACTATTAGTCGTGGAGTTGAGGCTGCACTGAAGGTTTGGGGGTGCCACAAACGTGTAGGAAATATACAGTATAAGTGGCGAACCAACAAACTTAAACAGTGGAATTACCTCACGGAGGCTGACTGGGAGAGATTGTGTAAGGGCGCCAAGTGCGAACAAACCGATCTCGGGCCAGATACAGAAACTCCGATGCCCACTGTCAGAAAGGATACCCCTCCTAAGAAGAAAGATCTGAAAAGGGGCCGCCAGTCATCCAAAGATGATACCAAAGGTGGACGTGACCGTTCCCGCAGTGAACCTGCGAAGAAACGTGTCGCCACCGCCACGGTAACATCTGAGGTCGACCGTAGCCAAACCGTCGGTACCGTCACGGTATCTTCGGTTGCATTGCCCCCGGTTGCTGATCAACTGCCCAGGCAGGAGAGACAGAAACTGGGTGATGCACTGGCTATTGTTCAGAACTCTTTGGGTGACGAGCAGGCGGGTCAGGTTGCTGCTGACTATGTCAAGCAGTACAAGTGGAGCCAGAAGCAAAAGAAAGCTTCAGCTCCACAGGAGAGTATCTCACCTGTCAGTGACGCTGAACAGGTAGAGGTACAACAGCCGGATGGGGCGTCAGCCCAGCCGACTGCTCCACCCCAGCACGGAGCAGCCTCTGACCCCGCAAGGGATGACGAGGTGACTCCAGTACCTGAGCACAGGGCTTTTGACGAAGGGCTAGCAGGGTTACCTGTGTTGCCTGGAGACGGTCCTGCTTATGACACTGGATTCTCTGACACGCTAGTCCCCGGATTTGAGTGCTACAGAGCTAAGATGGCTGAAAACGCAAGTAAGCTACTCCAGTTTCAGGTTTCTTTCTTGGAGAAGTCCTACTTTGAGCAGTACAAGTTGCTCAGAGAACAGGCTATCCGGGAAGGGAAAGCTTGGGTTGCTGAACGCACCAGAGTCCTTGCCGAGCGTGAGGCGAATCTGGATCAAGATCATGCCCTCTGGAGGGCTACGATCGATCAGCTTGAATCAAGGTTGACAACTTGTGACGCCAAGTTCTTCCGACAGTTCGGGCTAAAGCTGACAGAGTGGGAGAGAACTGGTTTTCCAGATCTCCAGTCCAGGTTGGGGCTTGCCGCAAGGCCTGCTCCTCCTGTGACCCCGGTACTGTCAGTACACCCACCTAGGTATGAGATGCCATTCTCTTTCATGGCACACTCTACCCGGGTGGTCAGTGGCGGGGAGCCTACTGCGGCGCCGAGTACCCTCTCGGTAGCCCCAGGTGGAGCCCTTCCTCTCCAGGTGGAGGCTGCTGTGGTTTACACCACGGAGGCCCCTCCTGGAGGAAGTCCTGATGGGGAAGGAAAGCCATCCGGCGGTGTCCCTATGGACACCTAAGGATGGTCCCCTGTCAGGCCCTCTGGGGTGCACTGTTCCGCCCCTCGGAGGTAAAACTAAACCATCGACGCAGCTACACGCCCCTGGACAACCAAAGCAGACCGACGGTGCTGTCGTGACTTAACCTAGTCTCTACTGCCACCACACTGGAAGCAGCCTGATGTCTTCAACCGTGGTTTACTACTAAGCCACAACCGTCGGTTCTCTACTACTGTCCAGGGCTCCTGATCCTGTGGTCACATTCTACTATTGTGACCTATGAACTATTATATGGATCATCCTCCTGTGATAATTATTTATAGGGAGGCACGGACCTACCTTTTTATATTTATATTTCACAAGAGATGGAAGTACTATACCGGTACTGGACTCTATCCATCTCTACCACCATAAACTGCTAGGTACTGGAGTACCGCCCCTAATAAGGATGACGATCTATCCCACCTTATTTAGGATACGCTACTATGGATTTTTATATATAAACTTTTCTACGCCAAAGGAAGTGGGAACTGCTATAGTTCCAATTATAAAACTTTTCTTCGCCAAAGGAAGTGAGAGCTATTATAGTTCTATTATTTATATATAAGGACACTAACTCCACACGGATTCGCACCATTGCTGAATGTAGTAGGTGATGTGTTGAGTTTCCAAGGTGGTTATTTGGTGCCTTTACTTTTAACTGATACTAGTCTAGGACTATCAGTTGGACAGTTTTTATATCATGTGCCTACGGGACTATGGTTTGATACCAAAGACTATATTGTTGATATAAACTGTTATATACATGTTAACCTGGTTGTTCATGTATGTATGCCTGTTGTTACTATGAGTAGAAATGTTACTTGTTGATAAATAGATATACGTGGTATATAATGTATCCAAGAGGTATTATTATTATAAAACCAACCCTTCCTACATTCTTAAGGGGGGTAGTGTAACGGGTTGACTATAAAGTCTAACAGTTATTGTTGTATATCTATTGTATGTTGTATGATGTAAGACAACACGGTTCTATTGTGTTTAATAACTGTTTTATTCATCTAACTAGTGTCGTCGGTTCGTTACATACACCGACTCCTCTAGTTCGGTTATCTATACGGTAGTGTACCGGTACCACCTTCGGTTACCGTCGGTAGTTGTTACATAAGCATTTTACATAACTAAACCTAACAGGTGGCGCTGCTAGTACGGTCACGTGGCTATGCAGCGCTGTATATAAGACGGCTACTTCTCCATTGGAAGTCAGTCAGGTTTGGGACTGTCGTGACATGACCACCCTGTGCTCACGGGCTTAACTCTATGCTATAGGGTTGCCCCACTGTATTATATATCTGTTCTGATCTTGTATATCCGCTGGTTATACTTGTACTATAATACCCAAGAGTTACCTTTACAATAAAGTCGCCGTATATTAAAGTCTAATTTACCTTGTCTGGTTTTTGTACTCAAGTGTTACATACGTAGTAAGAGACCAACTACAATATGTTGTGCCCTGGGAAAAAATATAATGTGCTCTACAATGAAAATATCTTGCGTTCTGCAAAAAACATATATTTGTGCCCCCGGAATAAACATATTGTGATCTGGAAAAAATATATATTATGATATGGGAAAAAAGAATTGTGGCCTGGAAAAGAAATATATATATCATTGCTCTCGCACCCCCTGTGCCCTACTCCCTTGTTAATCATTGTCCTATACCCCTATCCAGCTAATCACTGTCCATATATTTGTAATATATCCCTCTAGGGTATAATACCCTCATGAAAAAAGACATTCCCCAATTAAATATTTCAATGTGGATAGCGGAAAAAAGATATATTGGTGTGGGGGAAAAAATATGAAAAGTGTGCAGATGAATGAAAAAGTAATTGTGGGCAGAGTAGAAAAGATATTTCAGATGTCACTCACGAATTACGTTTATATTCACATTACAATAGTTTGGTTAGATATGAATAAAAGTATGGTGGCCCTGGAGGCTCACGTAAAAAAAAAATTAAAAGTGAAATTTTTTTTTCAAAGTGAAGTTTTTTTTTTCAAAGTGAAGTTTTTTTTTTCAAAGTGGAGTTTTTTTCCCAAAGTGGAGTGTTTTTTTTCAAAGTGAAGTTGTTTTTTTTCAAAGTGAAGTTGTTTTTTTTTAAGTGAAGTTTTTTTTTTCAAAGTGATTTTTTTTTTTTCTAAGTGATGTTTTTTTTCAAAGATTTTTTTTTTTTTTTGTCTTCAGAAAAAAGAAAACTTTTTTCAAAAGGAAAAACTCACTGTCACTGTCAAGCTGATGGATGCCAACTTGTGACAGCTATCCTTTAGCATTGGGATGCACTACATGTGGCAATTTATAGGATCCTGTGTGGAAATTTACATCGGGTAAGTGGCCCGCATGATAACTGGCCTTGGGATAAAGACATCCTTGCCCATTGGCGCCTTTCAAGTGGCCCTTTCCCAAGAAATTGGCCCTTTGGCCCGGTAAAAATGTATGACAGGTATCCTTTAACATTGAGACTCAACATATTATAGCATTGTTATATAGGATGCTAGGTGATAGCTGCCTGTTGAGTGGTCAATTTGCCTGTTGAGTGGCAATTTGGCTGCCGTAACTGGCCCCCGTGACTGGCCCCTGTGACTGGCCCCTGTGACTGGCCCCCTGTGACACCTTGTGACAGCTATCTTTTCGCAATGGAATGGAGTATGTTTATGTGGGCATTCATTAGATCCTATGAGACCAGGTGATAAGCCTGCATGAGAACAGTAGAATATTGGCCCATTGGCCCATTGGCCCATTTTCAAACATGCCAAAAAACACTAAAAAGTTGTTATTCAGGAAGTTGGCCAATTTGGCGAGAAAATAGGCCAGAATCTCAAAAAGTAGATTTTTGGGGAAATTTGTCGATTTGGCGAGAAAATGGGTCAGAATCTCAAAAAAGTCGATTTTTCGGGAAATTGGCCAATTTCTGAAGACAAAAAAAAAAAAAAAAATCTTTGAAAAAAAACATCACTTAGAAAAAAAAACATCACTTTGAAAAAAAATACTCCACTTTGAAAAAAAAAACTTCACTTTGAAAAAAAAAACTTCACTTTGAAAAAAAACACTCCACTTTGGAAAAAAAAACTCCACTTTGAAAAAAAAATTTCACTTTGAAAAAATAAACTTCACTTTGAAAAAAAAAATTTCACTTTTAATTTTTTTTTTACGTGAGCCTCCAGGGCCACCATATAAAAGAACCAAGTACGTGTATGCTGTACAATAACATACAGTCAATATCATATAAACTAATGGTACTTTTCCTACTTGTCTTGTAGCCACCATTATCGGGTAGAACACTTGAAACCTCTGAACAGGATCATGGATCGAGCAGTGAAGTATCAGATGAAGAATCCCAGTTCTCAGAAAGTCATCTCGTTGTTGAGAACATGCTTTTCAATGAAACCCTGGACATAAATGAAACACGTATGCACAAGGAGTTTCTCTTTGAGAATTCAACCTCCACCAATACATCCTTTAGCATATTCATTGGCGACCATCTAAATGATACAATGAAAATGAGCTGGGTCCCAACCACATATGAAACGTTCACAGACCCAAGATTTGAGACTGATGCTTTTGAGGATTTCCGAACTGAGAAAAAAGAACAAGTTACTGTGGAAGCAAATAGTAGTACTGTCACTGAGGAACCCTATACTATAGAATCAACTGATGGTTCTGTCACTCAGGATAAAGGGGCTGTGGAATCAACTAATGATTCTGCCACTGAGAAATCACTTACTGTTGAGCCAAAGGATGATTCTGTCACCAAGGATAAAGTTACTGCAGAAGCATATTATGATTCTGTCACCAACGAACCGTTTACTGTAAAGCCAATGGATGGTTCCGTCACCAAAGCACACATTACTGTAGAACCAACGGATGGCACTGTCACCAAAGAAGCAGTTACTGCCAAAACAAAGGATGATTCTGTACCCAAGGAAACACTTATGGAGCCAAAGTATTATTCTGTCAGCCAAGAGCAAGTTACTGCAGAGCCAAAGGATGGTTCTGTAACCAAAGAACAAGTTACTGCAGAGCCAAAGGATGGTTCTGTAATCAACGAACAAGTTACTGCAGAGCCAAAGGATGGTTCTGTAACCAAAGAACAAGTTACTGCAGAGCCAAAGGATGGTTCTGTAATCAACGAACAAGTTACTGCAGAGCCAAAGGATGGTTCTGTAACCAACAAACAAGTTACTGCAGAGCCAAAGGATGGTTCTGTAACCAATGAAGAAGTTACTGCAGAGCCAAAGGATGGTTCTGTAACCAACAAACAAGTTACTGCAGAGCCAAAGGATGGTTCTGTAGCCAATGAAGAAGTTACTGCAGAGCCAAAGGATGGTTCTGTAACCAAAGAACAAGTTACTGCAGAGCCAAAGGATGATTATGTCACCAAGGAACCAGTTACTGTTGAAACAAATGATGATTATGTCACTAAAGAACCAGTAACTCTGAAGACAAAGGATGATTATGTCACCAGAGAACCAGTTACTGTTGAAACAAAGGATGATTCTGTCACTAACAAACAAGTTACTGTAGAGCCAAAGGCTAACTCCGTCACCAAGGAACCAGTTACTGTCGAAACAAAGGATGATTCTGTCACCAAAGAACCAGTTACTGTTGAAACAAAATATGATTATCTCACTAACAAACAAGTTACTGTAGAGCCAAAGGCTAACTCCGTCACCAAGGAACCAGTTACTCTCGAAACAAAGGATGATTCTGTCACCAAAGAACCTGTAACTCTTAAAACAAATGATGATTTTGTCACCAAAGAACCAGTTACTTTTGAAACTAAGGATGATTATGTCATCAAAGAACCAGTTACTGTTGAAACAAAAGATGATTATTTCACTAATAAACCAGTTACTCTCGAAACAAAGGATGATTTTGTCACCAAAGAACCTGTAACTCTTAAAACAAAGGAGGATTATGTCACCAAAGAACCAGTTACTTTTGGAACTAAGGATGATTATGTCACCAAGGAGCCAGTAACTGTCGAAACAAAGGAGGATTCTGTCACCAAAGAACCTGTAACTGTTGAAGCAAAGGAGGATTATGTCACCAAAGAACATGTAACTGTCGCAACAAAGGAGGATTCTGTCACTAAGGAACCAATTACTGTAAAGGCAGATCCAGATTCTGTCACCAAGGATGAAGTTACTGCAGAAGCATATTATGAGTCTGCTACTAAGGAACAAGTCACTGCAGAAGCAAATTCAGATTCAGCCACCAAAGAACAAATCACTATGGAGACAAGTCATGATTCTGGCACTAAGGAACAGCCCATTCCTAATCAGATCACTCGATCAGACATGGAAATATTAGGGACAAAACCTACAGAGGCTAGCTATGTAGAACCAGATTGTACACATGGTACATCTGAAACTAAAGAAGCTGTTAGCCTCTCTCAAGAATATACCCCTGGGGCTTTTACTGAGGGATACATGCACCAATATGCCACTAAGACACCAACTATAGTACCAGTCTCTGGAATTGAGTCCAAATCACAAGTAACGGAGGATTATCATGCTAGGGCTGATTACAAACGACTGGTCTCTGCCGTAGTTGAACCTAGACCTACAGAATCTGTCACCGTGGAAGAAGATCCTGAATCTGCCACACAAGAACACATTACTGTGGAAGTAGATCTGAATTCTGCCACCAAAGGATCTGTTACTGTAAAGGCAGATCCTGATTCTGCCACCAAAGAACAGGTCACTGTAGAAGCAGAAGATCCTGATTCTGCCACCAAAGAACAGGTCACTGCGGAAGCAGCAGATTCTGATTCTGCTACTAAGGAACAGGTCGCTATGGGAGCAGATCCTGAGTCTGCTACCAAGGAACAGGTCACTATGGAAGCAGATCCTGATTCTGCCACCAGAGAACAAGTCACTGTGGAAGCAGCAGATTCTGATTCTGCTGCTAAGGAACAGGTCACTATGGAAGCAGATCCTGATTCTGCCACCAAAGAACAAGTCACTGTGGAAGCAGCAGATCCTGATTCTGCTACTAAGGAACTGGATAAGGCACAAGTTACACTTCAAACAAATTCTGAGAAAGCACCAGGAACTGAGGCACCATTACCTACAGGTGGCAAGCCTGAGGAAACTGACAATAAAGAATCTGTTACCCTCTCACATGAACATGCCTCTAAGACATTTACTGACGAATACAGCCACAAATATGCTACTGAGGCACCAATGACTCTGGGACCCATCTCTGGAATTGAGCCCAAATCACAAGTAACCGAGGATTATCATGCTAGAGCCGATTATAAAAGACTGGTCTCTGTTGAATCTGAACCTAGGACCAAGGAGCAAGTCACTAAAGAAGTAGATCACAATTCTATCACTGAAGTCACTGTAGCAGTAGATCAAGATTATGTCACCAAAGAACAAGGTCCTGAGTCAGCTACTGAAGATGACACTACTGTATATCAAGGCTCAGGCACTAAAGTAGAACGTACCAAGCTTCCTGTTACCAAACATAAGGAATGGATGACCATAGGACCAGATGCTGAAGCACCTACTAAAATACTACCCACTGTGGAGCCTACACCTGGCAAAGGGTTGGCTACACAAGGGTCGGACACAGCACTTTTTACTACTGGAGAACCAGACAAATTACGAAACACTGTTGTAATTGATGTACAAGAAGTGACTGTAACTGACAAAGGCTATACTAGAGGTGATAGAGTAACTGAAAAAATAGGGCCTGACACTTTTTCTCAAGAACATCTCACTCAAGGACTTACGGGTACACCATTAACCAAAAGGTCAGAGCCAGATTCTGGGACTGAAGATCCTTCAAGGGCTCCAAGGACTATTGAACATGACTCCTACATCCTAATGACTATGGAACCATTCTTCAATACAAAGGGCCAAATCACTATAGAAACAAGTAATAAAGATAGTGCTGAAAAAACAGTCACCACAGATGAAACAAAGCAAATAACTAAAGAAGATCGAGGTACTCAAGAACCAACCCAAGCTAGCTTTACATCAATAACCACTGGAATTATCAAGGAGGATTCTCACACATTACCCACTGATGCGCCATCACCTGGAGAAGACACTATCAGACCTTACACAGCTGAACTAATCACTGAGGAACCAGCTACTGACAGTCCAATCTATAAAGCTAATACTGAAAGGTCAGTATCAAATCCGGAAGAGAAAACTGATGGCCCAGTCAATGAGGAATCAATAACTCAATCTGACACAAAACCACAGATGACTGAAGGACAGTCACCCAATGGTAACACAGAATTACCAATAACTGAATTACCTGTATTACAAACAAGCACTAAAACTGACACCAATACGCCAGATATGATGGATGCAATTAAAGAAGCTGGGACTGAGGAACCTATATCAAAAGACGAAGGCAATGCTGCTGTTACAAAAGAAGTGACAAGAGAAGCAGAGAAGGAGGAGACAGAGACAGAGGAAGCACCTGTGACAGGAAGAACAATAACAGGAGCAGAACACACAGATAAATCAGTTACAGTCGTCCAAAAAACAAGAGATGTGACAGAGGTCCCAGAGATGTCTGCTACTAAAGAGTGGATCACACTTGCAGAACAAACTGTATCAGGGGCAGAAGAGTTAGTAACAGTTGCAGATGAGACAGACACAGGATCAGCAGAACCTGTTACAATTGAAGAGGTTAAAGAAGAAGTCACAGAAGCACCAGCTACAGTTAAACAGGTGACAGAAGCAGCAACAGAAGCTCCTGTTACAGTTAAAGAGGTGACGGTAGCAGGCACAGAAGAACCTGCATTAGAGACAAGGACACCAGAACTGACAGAAGGAGAAAAAGAAGAACCAGCTACAGCTGCTGAACAGACAATGGCATGGACAGAGAAATCTCCCACTGTTGCAGAACAGACGGAAGGAGGAACAGAAATACCAGCTACAGTTAAAGAGGAGACAATAGCAGCCACAGAAGCATTCGTTACAGTTGAAGGAGTCACAGTAGCAGGCACACAAGCACCTGTTACAGTTAAAGAGGAGAGCATAGCAGATACAGAAGAACCTGCACTAGAGACAGGAGCACCTGCAGAAGTCCAAGAACCGACAGAAGGAACAGAAATACCAGCTACAACTGCTCAACAGACAATGGCATGGACAGAGAAATCCCCTACTGTTGCAGAACAGACAGAAGGAGCAACAGAAGCAGCAGCTACCATTAAAGAGGAGACAGTAGCAGTCACAGAAGAACCTGCATTAGAGACAGGCACACCAGAACAGACAGAAGGAGCAACAGAAGAACCAGCCACAGCTTCGGAACAGACAATGGCATGGACAGAGAAATCTCCAACTCTTGCAGAACAGACAGAAGGAGCAACAGAAGTACAAGCTACAGCTGCTGAGGTGACATTAGCTGCCACAGAAGCACCCTTTACAGTTGAAGGGGTCACAGTGGCAGGCACAGAAGCATCTGTTACAGTGGACGAGGTGACAGAAACAGGTACGGCAGTACCTACACTACAGACAGGAACACCTGCTGAAGTCAGAGAAATGACAGAAGGAGCAACAGAAATACCAGCTACAGCTGCTCAACAGACAATGGCCTGGACAGAGGAATCTCCCACTGTTGCAGAACCTACAGAAGGAGGAACAGAAACAGCAGCTACAGTTGGAGAGGTGACAGTAGCAGCCACAGAAGAACCTGCATTGGAGACAGGGACACCTGCTGAAGTCAGACAACAGACAGAAGGAGGAACAGAAACACCAGTTACAGCTGCTAAAATTACCATGGTATGGACAGAGGAATCTCCCACTGCTGCAGAACAAACAGAAGGAGCAACAGAAGCAGCAGCTACAGTTGGAGAGGTGAAAGTAGCAGGCACAGAAGAACCTGCATTAGAAACAGGGACAGCTGCTGCAATTAGAGAACAGACAGAAGGAGGAACAGAAGTACCAGCTACAGTTAAAGATGTGACGGTAGCAGCCACAGAAGAACCTGCATTAGAAACAGGGACACCTGCAGAAGTCCAAGAACTGACAGAAGGAGCAACAGAAATATCAGCTACAGCTGCTCAACAGACAATGGCATGGACAGAGGAATCTCCCACTGCTGCAGAACCTACAGAAGGAGCAACAGAAGCAGCAGCTACTGTTAAAGATGTGACAGTAGCAGCCACAGAAGAACCTGCATTGGAGACAGGTACACCTGCTGAAGTCAGACAACAGACAGAAGGATCAACAGAAATACCAGCACGGACAATGGCATGGACAGAGGAATCTCCCACTGTTGCAGAACCTACAGAAGGAGGAACAGAAACACCAGTTACAGCTGCTGAAACGACCATGGCATGGGCAGAGGAATCTCCCACTGCTGCAAAACAAACAGGAGAAGCAACAGAAGCAGCAGCTACAGTTGGAGAAGTGACAGTAGCAGGCACAGAAGAACCTGCATTAGAAACAGGGACACCTGCAGCAATTAGAGAACAGACAGAAGGATCAACAGAAGCAGCAGCTACAGTTGGAGAGGTGACAGAAGCAGGCACAGAAGAACCTGCATTAGAGACAGGGACACCTGCAGAAGTCCAAGAACTGACAGAAGGAGCAACAGAAATACCAGCACAGACAATGGCATGGACAGAGGAATCTCCCACTGTTGCAGAACCTACAGAAGGAGGAACAGAAACACCAGCTACAGCTGCTCAACAGACAATGGCCTGGACAGAGGAATCTCGTACTGCTGCAGAACAGACAGAGGGAGCAACAGAAGCAGCAGCTACAGTTGGAGAGGTGACAGTAGCAGGAACAGAAGCACCTGCATTCGAGACAGGAACACCTGCTGCAATTAGAGAAATGACAGAAGGAGCAACAGAAATACCAGCTACAGCTGCAGAACAGACAATGGCATGGACAGAGATATCTCCAACTATTGCAGAACAGACAGAAGGAGGAACAAAAGCAGCAGCTACAGTTGCGTTGGTGACAGTAGCAGCTACAGAAGCACCTGCATTGGAGACAGGGACGCCTGCTAAAGTCAGAGAATTGACAGAAGGAGCAACAGAAGAATCTGCCACAATGGCCTGGACAGAGACATCTCCAACTGTTGCAGTACAAACAGAAGGAGTGACAGCTACAGCTGCTCAACAGACAATGGCATGGACAGAGAAATCCCCAACCGCCTTGGAACAGACAGAACAAGCAAAAGAAACTACAGCTACTGAAGTGACATTAGCAGGCACAAAGGCACCTGTCACAGCGGTAGAGGTGACTAAAGCCGGTACTGAGGCACCTGCACTAGAGACAGGAACACCTGCTGCAGTTAGAGAACTGACAGAAGGAGCAACAGAAATACCAGCTACAGCTGCTGAAAACACAATGGCATGGACAGAGACATCCCCAACTGTTGCAATACAAACAGAAGGGGCCACAGAAGTACCAGCTACAGTTAAAGAGGTGACATTAGCCACCACAGAAGCACCTGTTACAGTTAAAGAGGAGCCCGTAGCAACTACAGAAGAACCTGCATTAGAGACAGGGACACCTGTAGAAGTCAGAGAATTGACAGAAGGAGCAACAGAAGAATCTGCTACAATGGCCTGGACGGAGACATCTCCAACTGTTGCAGAACAGACAGAAGGAGCAACAGAAATACCAGCTACAGTTGAAGAGGTCACAGTAGCAGCGACACAAGCACCTGTTACAGTGAGAGAGGTCACAGTAGCAGCTACAGATGAACCTGCATTAGAGACAGGGACACCTGCAGATGTCAGAGAATTGACAGAAGGAGCAACAGAAGAATCTGCTACAATGGCATGGACAGAGACTTCTCCAACTGTTGCAGAACAGACAGAAGGAGCAACAGGAGAACCTGCTACAATGGCATGGACAGAGACATCTCCAACTGTTGCAGTACAGACAGAAGAAGTGACAGAAATACCAGCTACAGTTGCTGAAAAGACAATGGCATGGATAGAGGAATCCCCAACTGTTGCAGAACACACAGAAGCAGGCACAGAAACACCTGTTACAGCTAAAGAGGTGACAGAAGCAGACACAGAAGCTCCAGCCACAGTTAAAGAGGAGCCCGTAGCAACTACAGAAGAACCTGCATTAGAGACAGGGACACCTGTAGAAGTCAGAGAAGTGACAGAAGGAGCAACAGAAGAATCTGCTACAATGGCATGGACAGAGACATCTCCAACTGTTGCAGTACAAACAAAAGGAGTGACAGAAATACCAGCTACAGCTGCTGAGCAGACAATGGGCTGGACAGAGGAATCACCGACTGTTGCAGTTCAGACAAAAGCAGCAACAGAAGCACCGCCAACAGTTAAAGAGATGACAGAAGCAGCAACAGAAGCACCACCGACAGTTAAAGAGATGACAGAAGCAGCAACAGAAGCACCACCAACAGTTAAAGAGATGACAGAAGCAGCAACAGAAGCACCACCGACAGTTAAAGAGATGACAGAAGCAGCAACAGAAGCACCACCGACAGTTAAAGAGATGACAGAAGCAGCAACAGAAGCACCACTGACAGTTAAAGAGATGACAGAAGCAGCAACAGAAGCACCACCGACAGTTAAAGAGATGACAGAGGCAGCAACAGAAGCACCACCGACTGTTAAGGAGATGACAGAAGCAGCAACAGAAGCACCACAGACAGTTAAAGAGATGACAGAAGCAGCAACAGAAGCACCACCCACAGTTAAAGAGATGACAGAAGCAGCAACAGAAGCACCACCGACAGTTAAAGAGATGACAGAAGCAGCAACAGAAGCACCACCCACAGTTAAAGAGATGACAGAAGCAGCAACAGAAGCACCACCGACAGTTGAAGAGATGACAGAAGCAGCAACAGAAGCACCACCGACAATTAAAGAGATGACAGAAGCAGCAACAGAAGCACCACCGACAGTTAAAGAGATGACAGAAGCAGCAACAGAAGCACCACCGACAGTTAAAGAGATGACAGAAGCAGCAACAGAAGCACCACCGACAGTTAAAGAGATGACAGAAGCAGCAACAGAAGCACCACCGACAGTTAAAGAGATGACAGAGGCAGCAACAGAAGCACCACCAACAGTTATAGAGGTGACAGTGGCAGCCACAGAAGAACCTGTTACCCCGACCAACAGGGCAAGTACAATGGGCTGGTCAACAACTACAGTTTCCACTCCATCAACAGCTTCTATTACCCCTACAGACAAAAGAGCTACATCACAAGCATCAACAATGGATTGGCCAACAACTACAACCTCCACACAAAGAGAATCATCCACTCTTCGTGCAACCACTACTAAAGGAAGCACCCTCCTTACTTCAACAACAAAGGAACCCTCAAAGGGACCAATAACAAAACCAAAAACTAGCAGAGAACCATATATATCTGCAGAAGCAACAAATAGACGGTTATCAACAGAAACTCCAAAAGTTGAATTATCAACACCTACAGTTACGACGCCTCCAACTATAAAAGAAGAAATGACAATTTCATCTACCCGTGCCACAACGATACATACAACTAAGGAACCATCGAGGGGAACTACACTACCTGATGAGGTTAGGACAAGAAACCACCCAACTATATTAGGTAAAACATCAGTATTCATGCCAGAAACAATATCAACTCAGAGGAGAACAAGACAACATCCCACAACCAGTACCAAACCTAAGACTCCACCCGCTGAGAGAACTAAATCAGGTCCACCAAACAAAAGCACCCAAACATATCGAACTAGATTTGAACCAACTCAAATAACAAAAGTATCATTCAAACCACACCAAGGGACACCTACCTCAAGCCAACGCAGTGTGACACATAACCCATACACCTTTCAATACCCAGTCAATGATGATGTTGTCACTCCCAAGCCTCCTGAAGTGAATGATGTGATTGTGTTCACCAGCAGAGAGGAAACAAGACTATCTTCTATCGTAGAACAGCAGATAATGTCGTCTAGCAGCAGGAGACGTCCCCCCGCCGAGCGACCACACCCACCTAATCAGCAGAAAGCTGCTTGTGGTAACATCCAGCTGCTACTGAAGGAGATTCTTGGTATGGTAGGTTCACATATCACAAGGAAGCACCTCATAAATGGGGTTCCCAAGGGTTGTAATTTCACACTCGAAGCCTTTCCCAGCCCCTGGAGTGTGCGAGGGCCTTATGGTAATTGGACCTCTCACAGAAACACGGGGCCATTTGGATTTCAAATGGTTAACACAGATCAACATGATAGGGGACTTAACCCCAGTCAGCCAGGCGGTCAAACTGAAACATATCACACCTATAACCACCATTACCAGCATTCTAATCCAGGTGATTGGCAATCAGAACCACATAGCAATGATCATTATGGAGGCATTCCAGTAGAGATGCCATCAGAAAGTTATGGAGATTTGCACCACTATAATAACATCCATAGCGAACTTGAACATGGATTCGATCAGGATAGACATTGGAATGAGCTCGAATCTGCATCTTCAGATTTTGAAATAGGCAGTCCACAGTTGTCCATAGGAGGCATCACAGGGCATGGCACTGGATCTATGGAAAATGGGTATCCCCCTGGTGAGGTTAGTCCACAACAAGAAGCTGCAGCAGCATCTGAAGACTCTGAGAGCTACCAGCTCTTTATAACCAACCTTCTCCAGAATCTTCAAACCAGAATGCAAGAGTTCCTGAGAAATATTCGTGAAGAAGCTGAGGATGATAGAAAAGAAATTGAAGCAAGGAATTCTGAAGTAATCGCTGATGCCCTCTCTGAGTTATCTACTGGTGGATCACAGGGAAGAAGCCCTATGATTCACCAGACTCCACCGGAAGAAGTTAGTTTGAGACATTCTTACTCTGACTCAAGTAGTCGTGGAGCCTATCATACTAGATCTAGATCGGCCGAGAGCTTTGAATCCTCCTCTGAGCACCATAGTAATTCTAGAGCATCTGGAGAAGCTTCAGTAGATGTTGGATCTGTGGAAGAATCAGGAAGCACTGACTCATCTGATTTTGAAGATGATTCAGTTGATTATGTGTCTGGCCATGAAAGTAGGCATAATGCTCCATCGGATAGTTCTGACCAAGAAGTGAATAACTTACCTGGTCATCAGTACTCATCACACCAAAGAAGTTCTTACCAGTATGGCAGCAATCATGACTATAATGCAACAAGAGATTCTACAGTCAGAAGACAGCCTGTGGAAAATACAGCTAGAACCATCTACCAGAGACCAGAAGGTAGAACACAAGTGCTGACCGGAATGGGGGGTAGTCAGCCTAAAATGGGGAATGGTCAACCTAGACTGAATGGTGCATTAGGAACACGGCCAAACTATCATGCAATGCATCTAGCTCATACATTGCAGAATAGACAGAATAAGCCACAACCCAATAACTTGTTCTACCATAAACTTCACCACATCCGCGCTGGTTTAAATATCAAAGGACATCCTGAGTATTATCACAAACAGTACAAGCTTAAGTCTGGATTGAATAAGGATACTTTCCATTATCCTGATGGCAAGAAAGGTAACACCATTTCCGATAACAAGGCTGAAGCCATTGATGGAAATTCTCAAAGTATTCAGCAACCCTCATCCGGTTCTTTCACACCATATGGCATAGGATATCATGTGCCAAAGTGGGGCTTTGGTACTAATGGATTGCCCAATTCAGCATCAAATGGGAGACAATTCAGATATGGATATAGCTCAAATACAAGAGAAAGATATGGGACTCCTTTTGAAAAACCAGCTAGTCAAAGTGGTTATGTGCCCAATCATCTCCCGAGAGCCAGCAGGTACTTTGGGGGCTATGGGTCCAATTCCAAGAGGAAGGGATTTAAAAGTAGCAGGTATGGTACCGGGAGAAGGCAACCGAAAGGAAAATCGGGTCCCTCATCTCTGCCAAAGTCAAATAGTCAGCACAGGTCCTACGCGTATGACAGTGCAAGCCACTCAGTGTTCCCAAAGGCCCAGATCCCCCCATCTTGGGCCAGTACCTTTGACAATGAACCCTTGCCAAATCTTCTGGACCCTGAATACAGTTCAGATTGGGATTTTCAAATCCAAGACACAGAAGAGGGTGAAGACTCTTCTAATCCCATAGAGGAGGCTGATGACTCGTCTAATCCCTCAGGCTTTGTGGATACTGAGTATTCCCCCTCGTGGGCTTCCCCTGTGATAGAACCTGCTCACAGTCCAGAGGCTCGACAAGCCTGGAGTAGCTCCTACCATAGAAGGGTAGCATCCAGGCGAAACGCCTATAGGAAACACCAGAGCCAGTACTCTAGAGGGACTACTGGTATAAACAGGTCTGCCCAGAGTCCTGTGGCTCCCCCTAGAGGATCAGAGAGGCGTTATGGCCATTATGGCGGTCGTCATTCCAGTGTGGAGACTGGTGCCAATGGTTGGCAACGACCACCCAAAAGTTTCCATTATGACTTTCCAGCACGGACATTGAGAAAAGGCCACAAGCAAAAAAAGTAAAAGAGTTGATTAACCTTCTAAGGGGTGTAGCTCTTACTATTGACTGCTTGATTGTATTAGAATATTGCCTGGTGATTGATTTCAACTGAGTCGTAGGCATATATTGAAACACTGCATAACGTATGTATATCTTATTAGGGAAACATACAAGACTCGTCAAAGAGTGTAGCATAGCTTTGAGACTTATAACAAGAAAATCCAAGAAAATCCTCAGTGATCATCATCTGTATTTGATTTAAAGATTTTCTTTTCTGTATTAAAATGGGTTTGATATGATAAGAATGACCGTAATTCCATTCACAGAATAGATGTAAAGAGTATTAAAACAGACTTATAGTGAATGATATGATAATATAATGTTTACATGACAATATTTTCGAATTTGTAAATACAGTAATATATTTGCCTGTGAATGGATATGCAATATTGTTAACTCTCTACTTTCGTCTCATGATTGATGAATGGTGTAAGAGGAATTTAGAAAGTCAAAATGAGAGTATGTTATAATTGTGTTATGTGTTGACTTTTATCCTTGCACTTTAATTGCCTCCCAGTAGGTAATAATATAAGTAATATGCTTATGACGTTTATGTCTATAAGCAATTGTGGGTCAAATAGTAATGTCCACATTGACAGTATTTATATTGCTTTAGGCCTATATAATATCTGAGGCAGCCCATATTACACTTTATTTTTGTTTCTTCACAGGATGCCATGTTTCCTATAAATGCCTGCAATCCTATCTAGAATAGAAATACTTTCCCATACAGCTTGTTGTTTACATTAGAGGCTTTATATTTGTGTCTCTGTTTTCATATATTGTATTTTATCAGGAATGTGTACCACACCTAAGATATCAAGAAGGTGCCCAATAAACACCTACTGTGAAATACAGTAGTTGTTTTCCAACGGCTATGTTACGTGTCCGTGAGTGTGGATTCTTTATAGGTCATGCATCGGTCATATAGTAATCATTAATGTGCTTAAAAAGTTGATTAAATTCTAAAATGAGAGTGTTTAGTCTCCATCATAAAAAACAGACGGACCCTTAATTAATAGACCATATACATGCTCATGCTCTTTGATGTGTAGTATCAAGTTAATTGGATATAAAAAAGTATATTGTAGAAGTGTCTAGAATCGCGTGTAACAGAAAGCTAATTTTGTACCATTTCATCTCTAAAGTACCATAATATTATTTAGATATCATTATTAGTTCCGATATCAAGATGAATTAATAAAGGGTATTTATGCTTTGCTTGAAAAAGAGAGAAGCTGTCAACCGAAGAACCTATGGTATAACATTTCTCACATCATTACGTGCTATGAAGTAATTAAAATGTAATCTGATCAGACAATAAACGATCTGTATGTATAACTCAGCATTTCACACTGGTTGTTTTGTAAATATATATAAGTACATATTGTAGGTAATATGCACTTCCCATGTGATCGAGAAGTTTAAACGAGTAAAGGAGGGATCGTTCTAACCGTTAACTCGTTCAAACCTCAGTACCCTTCATGCGGCTTTGTCCTACACACCTGCCAATGTGTATCCCCAAATAGATATGCTTCTCCCAAAGATTGGTGTTACGTAGAAGAAGCACTTTTACAATTACTGAGAAAACAGCTTTTCTATGACCACAAATATAGGACTCGCGCAAAAATACATCAACCCCCCCTATTGGTAAAAATGATTACTGTGAAAGTACTTATATTCACGGGTGTAATTTTTCGCTGAGGTGGCAAAAAAGACTAATTGGCGGGGATTTATTCCATACTGTAGCATATAAGAATTTCGCGGATTTTTCATTTCCGTGAATATAGTGAAAATATATACCCAGTGAAATAGAGTACGACCACAGAACTCCCTGTATAATTATGCTCAGTATTAATTAGAATTAGTCATACGACATACTGCCTGCTGTAGACATTTCTCTTCATTACCAAACGATTTGATTCATAATTAAGTGTCTAAAATCACTGCCATACTCAGGAGTCCAACTTCTGCCAAGAAAGGCAAATGAGTGAGGGACACCTGCGAATTCTATAGTACATGGCTACCAATCCTGCCCGTGCTAAAGTCAAGTGCATGTAGTGGTATTAATTAAGGCCTTTTGGGAGAAGTTTCCCACGAGTGGGAGCTACCAGATCGCTATTAAATATGCAGACATCTATTCTGGCTTCCTCACCTCCTCCTCCTACCTTCCCCTAGCTACATCGACCATGTTAACCCACCGTGCAACAACTGACAATACCATCAAACAAGTGCCACAGGAGGCTCTTTTAACAGTTCTGTGGTCTTTGAAGTAGATTTGTCACTATAGATCTATACATAAAACATAGAGCATCCATGTCCCATAGTGAGAGAGTCTGCATATGTTTCCTATACTAGTAATTGATATAGAAGCTAATTATTGGAGATTCACTTTCAAAAGGTATATATGACTGATACCTTTCACGTTGCATACCCTGTATTCCTACGTTAGCATATATAATTGATGTTATAATACGTATGAAATTAATTCATGGATTCTAATAGTTGTCTCTAAAGAGTAATGCCACAATATAAACACTGGCACCAGTCAGTGAGTGCCGATAGACCGCTGTATCGAGAACAACAAAGTAACCAGGAGGGCGTACCTTCAACTCGGCTGAGTTGCTTGGACGATCCCAGCACAAGCACATATAAAATTGATGTTGCCAATACAAGTCTACAGCCTACCTACACCCGACCTTACACTACGGAAGAACAAGACTGACACGGTCCAATGTTAACACACTAGTTAATACATGAACTTCTGGTGTTTTCCTTAGTTTTATGAAGAACAAATACAAAATGAACCGGCCACTTCATCTGTGACATCAATATGTAGGTTCGCTTCTGTTATCGCTACACGTATTCAATTTTCATTTACCATGCTATACTTGATAAATTCTCCATGTGGGCTATACACTGATATTCTTGTAACCTTAGTCAGCACCAGTCTCGGTCCCGACTGTAAGTTTACAGTCTGGGGGTTTACTTTTAGACCTATACCTACACTGGCCCTTATATACTATGCTACTGTGTATCAGCACTCAGAAGAACGTGGGTTCGAACCCCACTCTTGCAGAATTAGTAGTACTATCAATGTCTTCATAATGCACTTAAATTGAAATGATGTTCCTGGTCATATATTTATTAGGTAATATAACTATGTCAGTAAAGGTGGATTTATGCTTTAGCTGGCTTAAATAAATATTCTTTTAATGTACTACCAATTGTGCCAAGATGAGATTCGAACCCATACACCTCATTGAAAAATGATCCAGGATTCCGGATCATTTAGATATAAATTCGCCCAGGCCCAGTAATGGTTCTGGAGTGCTCGAGCCTGAGTCAGCACTGGCTAACAACTCATACAGTCACTATAGTGATTAACCTAGTTAGTTTCCTTTGGCTCCCTATAGACCAACCTAGGTTAACAGTTAGTTAATGATGTCTGGTTGGCCAGTACTGACCAATTCACCGTAGTCCTTCCATTTCTATGAGTATTAGGCTAGATGTTTTTGAATAAGGCATCATACACTATTACACATGATTATTTAGTTTTGCCTAAGTCATCAGTACTGTCCAATCCCCTTTTTAGCATGGGATAGCCATTACAGACTAAGAGCCTGGAGCATAAAGAGTGTCAGTGTAGTTACTCCAAATGTGTGATTTCCAGAGTAAATTCCCATAAAGGTGGTCCCCTTTTGAGTGAAAATACATTTTCCTAGTAACATTTTAAAATTCAGGATTCATGCGGGGAGCACCGTTTTCCCACATTAAATAAAATTACGATACTCGCTTCTGGCCTCATTCATAAACTCGTTAAATCACTGTTTGGGCAACAAGCTAATAAACACTAGGCCTATACATGTTATTAATCACCTCTGCTGTAGCCCTTGCCAACTCATATATGTTATGTTGACACCTTCTGATAAATATTTCTACCTGATTAAGACGCTACATACGTTGTTATTGTCATAACAAGCTGATTCTTGGCAGTGTACTTTTTTCGGCATCTGGAAAACACTTGTTTAAACCTACAGAACATTGTCATTCACATGTCCAGACCGCGTAGTTATCCCAAATCGTCTGTACTTCCATGTGTCGCTGATAAATGATCTCTATATCGATTGTATTAGAAATGGTTATGAAATTTGGACAGTATAATCACTTGCCAGTTATGAATCTGGTAACTTTAGGAATTTCTATTAGTGTGAATGTCACCGGTTTAATCTTCGTTCAACTTAACTATTTAAGATCGACAGCGTATTTCAAGGATTAACTTTTATATGTCACTATCATCCACAAACCCACCATCGGCGAGTTACGCGCCAGTGCTGTAGGCCTATTCATGGTTCATAAGGACAAAAGGGCGGAGGGCATTCCATGTAACCCTTCTAAAGTATGCTGATCCGGGCGTGGTCTCACCTAGATTGAATAGCCAAATCTAGACTTCATTACCATCGGCCATTTTACACTACAGTCATTAGGGCCGAGTCATTTATTGGCAGCTGGGGGAGGGGGGGCTTGGTGGATATAGGGGGGGGGGAGGTGTCATAATAGAAAACAGACCCTCTGTGGGGGTGCGAAAGCCGGAAAAGCCTCCATGCTGGGGGGGGGGGGGGGTCATAATAAGATATGGTCCATTTAGATACTCGCGACCACGCATGATTGCACAGGCGCAATTTTTTTTTATCATTTATTTTTTATTATATTATTTTTTTTGGGGGGGGAGTCATTTCTCAAAATCCGAACATAGTGGGAGGGGGGGTTGAGATAACTTTCTCTTAAGTGGTGGGAGGGTGGGCGGAAAAAAATTGCCATTTTGGGAAAATCCACCAAGCCCCCCCCCCCCCCCCCAGCTAGAAATAAATGACTCGGCCTTTAGAAACAGTAGGAGACCGAGTGAACCGGAGTTACGAGAGGTAGACCCACAAAAACAGGTAGCATACATCCCACCTGTGGAGTTTATGTGAGCACTAACCCCACGCCCTGGTTGTCAAAAGGTGACTCCTACCGTTAAAAGGAGTGGTCACTGTTTTAACTACCAAGGTGGACTCCCGTGCTAGGTAGTTAACATGTACCTGACGCCGCCCCCACAAGTAGAGTGCAATCATCACTAGCAAACAGAGTTAAATGATTTCTGACACATTCGTATTTCTTGCACAGTCCTAGTATTGCATTGACTTTCTCTTGCGATGTTGTAGTCCCTCCAAGGTCAGAGCAAAGATGTTGGTCTCTCCTAGATGGGTCTAAATTAGGTTTATCCTTTAACTCTGCCACCCCTCCCCCCATTATAAACACACTAATCCCCGCCATGTTATTAAGAAATGACCACTGCCTTCTGGTGTATGGCAGATGACAGGTAGCATGCCAAAAAAAACAAAGGTGTGAGATGCACGGGGACGCAGGCCACCAGACAATGAAGCCTACCTGGATTTCCCATTGTTTGGTCCATCGTGGTGCACAATAGAAGGTGTTGATTCTGACATGAAGCGCTGTATAGTGTTTGAGTGTTTGAGTTTGAAAAATGTATTGCAAGAATCGCCCTAAAAAGGGCGTTCTTCCACTTACAAATGGTTGCGTGAAAGATAGTCCAATGGTGTTTCAAATTCTGGGTAATTCCAAGCTCAAATGTAATATAATGTATAACATAATGTAGACACCAAAGACATGGCTTTACGATGCAATAATGTTTTATTGCACTACATATACATGAATGGTACATGGTCAAAACCTTCAGACTGGTTTCATTTGTACCATCATCCCACTTTATATGGAAATAACATCATCCATTAAGGAAATAACATCATCCTATGGGCAAATAACATCAGCCCAACATATTAATTCATGCTTTGTACTATAGAGAAATGATCTCTATTTTTTCTCCATAACCATCTGGGAGAAAGATGTATTGGGGACTCAAATCCCACTAATGTGGGTATGAGACCTCAGTATATCATATTATCTCATTATAAGAAATTGTAATATATAATTAGCCTTTAAGGCAACTTTATGTAACATAGTGGATATCCATCTTCCATATGCTACAACATGAACTGCCATTCGTTAACGGGGCCTGGCTCCACTGTCTGACAGGATAAATAAAGGAATAATCAATCAATCAATCAATCACACATAGACATTGGCATGAATGAATTTTTAATAATCATCTATGTTCTTGATAGCAACAATCTGATTCAACATGTCATTTCGTTATCAATGTTAGAAATAACTGCTCATCGCAACGATAGATAACAATACGTAACTTAACTTGGTGATCAATTATTATTTTGTAGAGGCTCACTTTGACGAGAGGATGGACGAGCTAGTTGACAGTTATTTTTAAACCTATGTCACTTGTTGACTGTGGACACCGTCAACGCTGTTACATAAATTATAATATGTATGCGCAATATCATAGGCAAATAGTTCGGTAGCTATGGTTGTAATCAATACTTTCGATAAGGGAGTGGTCATTTTTTAACAACATGGGGGGGGGGTTGGTGGATTTGGGGGGGGACCAAAAAAATTTGGATCCCTTGAAGGGGGGAGGGGACCAAAAAAATTTGGACCCCTCTTGAGGGGGGAACCAAAAAAATTGCACCCTTTTTTAGCGAAAAAGCCCGCGCCTTACTATAGCTCAAAGGGGTCGGCCGCGCTCTATTTCAACTTGTCTGAGGGGGGACCAAAAAAATTTCGACCCCTGCCGTGGGGGGGGACCAAAAAAATTTCGACCCGCTCACGTGAAAATCCACCGACCCCCCCCCCCTGTTGTTAAAAAATGACCACTCCCTAACTATTAATATGATACATGTTGACATAGGTGTGGTTCCTAAAAAAGTAATCACCCTGGTAAGATCGGCAATGATCAGCTCGCATGTACATTAACTTATAACTGCATCATACACTATAGACCTGTATCCTATTGGAATAAGCTGCCAGCAGCCTGCACAACTCCGAATAGCTCTTTGTTGTAAAAAGAAATGTGAAATCACGTAAATAGTGGGGGGGGCAATAGTATGCAAACAGGACCTGATCCTACTATGACACAGGATAAATTAAACAAAACATATCAATCTATTAGCCATGAATGCTCGAAAAATAATTCTTAAGGAGATGAAGAATGTCCCCTCGAAAATTAGTATGCTTGCTGACATTATTTTTCAAGATCCAAATACATGTACCATAATCAACATTCATTGGTTTACTTTCATATAATATTATGGTTATTTACATCGCTTGTTCAGAGGAGCAATGTTCTATTCTATGTTTTTACATGCCCTTGTTATCCTATTGTTTGACATTGTCATTGCCCGGCAACTAGTTGGAACATCATTTAATATCATAGCTGAGGATAAGAACTTAGATAACGCCCCCCTCATGTTACCTTCCTCCACGTGTTGTCACCTATGCTAGAATGTAAAATAATTATACCATTCACAGTCAATAGTCTAGCGGTAGTAACCTCACCAATACATGTGTGTTCTTATTATCATGTCCAGCTATACATGTAGCATTTCCCCTGGATGTCAAAACCTTTTGGATCAATACTTTTGATACCTTCCCTGTTCCGAAACCATAAACAACCCCCCATCCGCCAATAACAAACTAGACACAGCTAGTTTGTACATATATTAATGATCACCAGAAATATCGTCATCGTTTTCATTATGAATAAATAAAAGGTTCTATTGTTTGGTCAAATGCCATGTGAAAATAACTAAAGACGACATGAAGCATCGATCTTTGCCAAAGGACCATTAGCCTTAACTATCTGCAATAAAATGGTTTCTTGTATACATGTATTACACAGTTGATGTTATGCATGTCAAGGCATGTCCTATCATCAAAGTCATGAGCATGAATTTAGAGGAGGTGATATTTTCATTCAGAACTATCACAACTATAAGTACATTTAAAATGTAATCATTGTATGGTGCTAATATATGAAACACAGCTTTCGGCAATCAGTTTCCAATATTGTCAATGGTATCTTTAATGGTGCTATGGATTCGTGTGTGGAAATAACCATATAATCAGTGCCACACCCGAAAGGATTTGCCCTTGTATAATTAGTATAAGGCCATGACATGCTATTGTCCATCTAGTCTGAATAAGAGGGAGCTGGGGACCTGGGGAGCTCTATATCTAGATGAGCCTGTCTGTATCGTGTGTGTATACAAGAACAATACAATCAAATATACGTATAGCAAGGTTTATTGCTGTCACAGCTGAGACACCTTTTATGATCTAATGCCATATAGTAAAAGACCCCTCCTGTAACATCCTCAGTGCACTTTACTCTGAACATTGCAACGATACATTTTAAAGCTTTGCCAAAAGAAAAGAGATAGTCTGTTTCAGGTTTCGACCCTACCTAACAAAACAGGGCCGACCCTAGAAACTTTTCCATTTTTTTAAAATCCACTATTTTCGGCCATTTTCTTTACCGTTATAGAGTTGAGTTAAGGCTCCGCGAGACGAGGCGGTGGTGTTAAGTCGGTACTGGAGTTTGGGAGGGAGTCTTTTCTTACTTTTCAAGCTAAAGAAAAAGTTTAAAAGACTTTTTAGACTATGTAACCTGAAGCACACCTTTAATTTTCTTGGCCTCATTATCAAGAAACACCTTTTAGGAGACAGATTTTCATTGAATATATCCTTCCTACTTCTCCATACTAACTTCATTGACCGGTTGATATGTAAGACTTCCACCTTTTTGACACTTACAAAATGAATGCCCTTCGTTCTCAGCTTATCAGAAAGGCAACCAAATAACATCACATAACATACCCTCACTTACTACTAAGGTAGAACGTGTTTTTTTTAACATGAGCTTGGTCTATGAACCTATTTTAATATTCAAGTCGGGTTTTTACCACACTCCCCGTGAAGTAGGATTCACCGTGTGTAGAAACTGATTATAAGTCGACACAAGACAGAAAAAAGGATGATCACATGTAAATTAACCTGTCAGCAACAAAGAGAAAAGAAACAGCGTCAAAAGGGAGTCCAGGTTGCCTTCAGAATGACTCCCCTCTCTAGGGGAGTCCAGGTCGCCTCAGAGAGCCTAGCTGACTCTCTGGCTGACCTAAGGGAGTCACCTGGTGGAGTCGTATGACCCAGAGAGCTATATATGACTCCCCCAGGTGACTCCCTTAGGTCAGCCAGAGAGTCAGCTAGGCTCTCTGAGGCGACATGGACTCCCCTGGGGAAGGGAGTCATTCTGGAGGCAACCTGGAATCCCCTTTGATGCTGTTTCTTCTCTCTGTGAACTTCGACAACGACATATTGACATAATTATACAATACTGGGTAGAGTGCCCGAATATATAAACATAAGTAGTTCACTGATAAATGGTATGTTAAAGGGCCTTTTTATATTTCCAATTAGACACATAGGTAGAAGAGGTAGTTATGCATCATAACCTGCAGTTGTATCTTCGAAAGACTATTTTCCGTTATCTCATATGACTGATAGAATCTGTTCTACATGGATTTTCTGTTCTTTATAATGCTGTTTTTTTAAGGAAAATGTATTTTTTTTGCAACCCATGATTTAGCTTCTATATTTTCACCTATATTGCATCATGTGACTATTTTATGACAATTATACTCTCAAAAATATGATGTGGTTTTTTGCAATTTTTACCAATTGTTTGTAAATACAAAGGTACGGTAGGTCAACTACCTAACATATCATGACTCAACCGGTTTGGGATGAGAGTGGTTGAGTTTTGGAACATGGTTAATGGGTCATGGAATCAAGCTAGGAGTACAGGTTTACCATTGCCAATGACATATTCTAATAAATATCTCATCAACATTAAAATCAATTTCATCACAATTGCACACGTCTACCAAATTCAATAACATGATCAACAAGGAAAAAGGGTCCTCCGGGAGGGATTTTTTAGTATCAACCTTGGTCACCAGGAGGCTCCGTATAGCCAAAACAAGTTCCAAATATGGTGAGAATTGATCCATAGCTCTTCTTGATATAGAATACAATGGGCCACTTTTGAAAATGCCATCTGTGGTGAAAACTTTCCATATTTGCAATGTAAAAAGAACGTTTTAGAGCCTAAATTGGTGTTGTTGCACATACTGGTTGTCATGGAAGCATGGTTCTAAATTGAAAAATTAAAAATTCGATTGAAAGAAGGCTCACACGGATTTCTATGCTGCAAGTGTTAGGCTATAAACACCATTATAATAGCGGATGTTTGAAAATGTTCGGATATTTGGTAGTAAGGAGGCAGTTCTAAAAAAAATAGAACTGGTACCTGCTAATGAAATATATCAGTGGAAAGCTGATGAACTCAATGTTATAATTGAAATCTCACATCGGAGGACCCCTTCTCCTTGTCTGCACCTTCTTGTTATCATTGATATTGGGAAATGAACATTTCTTTCTATAGAGAATACCTGGTCAGCGTCTAGATTACAAAGTTTGTCGGCTAGATTAGTCATTCCACGGGCACTCTACCCTACCTAAACATGGTTAAAGCAACATCTGACGAGAGGGATTATTGTTAGGTATTATGTCAACATGATATATTCTCGTCGAGGCACCTAACAGGTTTGGCAGAAATCGCCGAAAACAACATCCGCCCTCATTCCCTGATCAGATGGCAAAGAATACAAGAGGCATCATGAGTACATGGATACCAAATACCATTTTCTGAACTATTATATTGCATCGCCATTCATTGCAATATGTAGTTTTGTGGGAAAATAAACACATGTCTATCCCACTTTCTGTCCAAGACGGTATTTCAATCAGTCTGTTGACATATCAGGGGTGGGTATGAGATATCCAAGCAGTCTAAGCAGTTCCAGTCAGGGTAGATCATCAGCCAATGAACGATTGTTGGTATAATTCACCCTATATTATAGACATGATATCTGAACATTACAAACGGCATATACGGTATACAAAGGCATTATAGTATGAGAATAACCACTACAAAAAGTCGTCACTGGTCAGGGACATTTGGTCAAGGTCTCTTTGGAAATGACTGGAGTGCCCTGAAGTCCCCAAGTTATCATTCTCGTCGGTAGAGTGGTCAGACCCCGCAGAGCTTGGAGGTCCCTTTTTGGTGAAGATGGGTTTCCCCCTGTCATGGTCCTCAAAGATGGCCGCGTGGGCAAAGTCCGGGTTTTCTAGCCTCTTTCTGGAGCTAGGATCGGCCAGATCTGGGATGGAGACTGTACTAGACCTCGTAGATTCCATCCCGGAGGTCGCCATATTAGTTATTGGCTTCTCAATGCCTGTTTCTCTCAGTTCTCTCTCTACAGCTATGCTGTCTTCTCCCTGAGTGGTCTTTTCTAAGTCTGTATCATTTTCCCTTTCCTTTTGCTTCTTCTTCTTCACCTCTATAGGCGGGGGAGAAGCAGACTCTCTGCCACTGGTACTGTTCCCCATGGTACCCACAGTATCAGTAGCTCACAGAATAGGTGATGACACCATTGGATACCATTATATCCGCGGGAATAAGCTCCTGGTGTTATCCAAGTTTATAAGTGTACAGCTATGTCCTATGAGGGTGGCCCATCTATTGATCTTCGATTGTTCCAATGCCCTGTAAATGATAAATAACATTGATTAGAAATGATTGCTGATATATTCTTGTTTATATTTCACGAGATATCAGGTCCTTCACGAGTGTTATACCCATTTTATAAATCGAGTCCTAGTTATGGACCGTGTACTAGTTCTAACCCTGCATGGTTTAGGACTCATCAATTGACACTGTTGACAAATCTGAGGACGATCTTGAAAATGTTATTTAAACGTTTATATTTCATTATCATGTATATATAGACCCCCATATACCTTTCTTGATAGTCAAAATGGTCAAATCATGATGATAATAAGGATTGTATTTTATCTCCTCAACATCAACATCAAGCAAAAGGTTATGGTAAGAACACAAAATAACATATTTAAGGGGTTCCTTAAGGTCTACAGACAGAACAGTGGAGTAAAATACATCACATTCCCATAGTTTAGGCGGCCAGATTCCAATACCTTCCTTCGTGATTCCTAGACCTATGTATCAACCTAACATCCACATAATTAAGGGAAATTAGATGTCGAGTCAAAACACGACCATGGGGCATTTTAAACATAATATTAGGACATGCCTGGGGCTGATATCCCTCACATAAATACCTGAACAGCAAGAGTGTTTACGCTGATCCCGCGTATTTCTATAGTACCCCCTTCCTGGATTGTGATAAATAAGTTAATCACACTAAACAACAATACCACTGGAGATCTCATTACTTGATTGCAGTGAGTACACTAACCACGCCATCAGCTCTCCCCCATGAACCCTTAGGCTGATGACCTGTTCAATCATTTACTAGGTCCAGTCTTTCATCTATTTATAACTATAGATATGCTTCTTGGACCGATTTAGTTCATCCCCATCACCCTCAGTGCCCTATCTACCCTACCACCCCAGTCAATAATCCAGGTACTTGGCCAGATCTGGTATTGCTTCCTTCCAGCCTTACTGATTGACTATTGATCTGGGTATTTCTAGCATCTTTAAGAATCGCCGAGATCAATTGTGTTTTCTCTTGGCTAATCGATCCTAGAGACTTGATCTCTAAGTGGGAGTGCCCTTATCCTGGTGCAGGGTGAGGAGGGGTCTAACCCTTTAGTACCAGCATAACGCCTTAAGGTTCATGTTCATCTTTCATTATATATATGTCCATGATGCACCAATATCACTCCCTCTAATGTGGGCACCCTTGGGACTATGAAAAAGTGGCCGCATTGGTGGGGTGACTGCATTGGAGGGAGTCATTTTCTATACATTGTAGTATGTTTGGGACTATGAAAAGTGTCTGCATTAGAGGGATTGGCTGCACTGGAGGGGTGGCCGTTAAGAGGGAGTTGACTACTATTGTTACATTACGCCAAACCTACAGGAGTGCATCAACCTTGTAGGGGCGGCATGATGCATGGTAAGGTACTCATGACAACAAATTATGTAGTGAGACCTTAAAGGGTTAAGGGTGCAGCTCAGTCATGCAACGTAAATCCTGCAAGCTGCTCTAGCCGAAGGCACTAATCTAAATAACAAGTTAATTGTTATACACCTTGTTTATCATGGTATGTAGGTACATTGTGTAGTATGCCTCTCCAAATAGGTATACCACCATAGTGTTGGACGTAAACAAGTCAGTCAACTTGGCTTTAATCTAGGACTACAACGGCTATATAATGAATTGATAACAACAGAGAGGGTGAGTGCTGACCAGGTTACTTTGTCAAAGGTTTTAGCTTTTTTTAAGTGAGCTTAGGCGAAACCTAGCACCTTATGCAGTGGTCAGATTTCATGGACGATTTGCAGCATTAAATTGACAAGTTCAATGGCTGATTTCCAAGAAGTGTATTCATATTAAACTTTAAAAACATGGAAGATAACCTTAGAATATATAAATCTGTCACCAACCTGAAGATGAATTAGCAATTAATTAGATCAGTCACCGTGAATCATGACAGATGTCTACACAATGCAGTAAAAACTTTGCTGAAGGGACAAAATGGCCGCTTTTATTGCTATTTTCATACTCTACATGCACACATGTAGATCAGTACACTCTCGATCGATGCATCCCAACTACCCTAGTAGCAAGCCCGCACGGGGCCAATTTGGTTTTAGCTCGGATTGGCTGTTTGAAGTCGGGCAAAACTGAGCTGGGTTTCATGTTGGGCAGATGGCCGGGCTGAAGTGTGGCCCCGATCGGGCTGCCCATTTTGGGCTCAGATCAGTTTCAAAGCGGGCTGCCCGATTTGGGCTCAGATCAGTTTCAAAGAGGGCTACCCGCTTTGGGTTCATGTTGGCCAGATGACAGGAAACCCGTCAAAAACCCGTTCTGAGCCCAATTCGGGCAGCCCACTTGGGGCCGCACCAAAACCCAGTGCCCTAAACCAACGGGCGCCCGTCGGTTAGCCCACTCCGGGCCGATGAGGGCTGAGGTTGGGTTTGGACAGGGCAACTGGTCTAATAGTTCTGATGATTGACACCAGATGTTACTACTATACAATATCTAGAGTTTTCCAACAAAGCCAGATGAAATTGACATTATATCATAATACAATAAAATGTTAAAGTGATGTAGAACAGGAAACAATAAATAGATGTTCTCACAGTTTGGAAATAAGATAGAATATATATTTGAATGATGAAAAGGAGGTTCTCTAAGCAGCTATCCAGTGTAAACACTATTCCTGTGGCATTACAATCTTAATACAAGACTCATGTGCCCCATGTAGGTATGAACTATGGCTTTGAAGGCCAATGTGCACCATAGACACTTGTCTATGCTGCATGTGGCTCAAACCTGATGATAATAGGCCTGCTTGATACTTCCATTATTGGGTAGGAAGAGTATGATTATGCCTTGGGTTGATTAGCAGGACCTAGGATATCTGGTTCAACAAATACAAGAAATCATTGGAGAATGATTGAATAGATTCTCAAAACCCATAATTATCCGATCTTAGCCCGCTTTCAACCCGTCCAAAAACCGATCTGAACCCAATTTCAGCCCGTCCAAAACCAATCTGAGCCCAAAGTGGGAAGCCCGTCCAAAAACTGATCTGAGCCCAAAGTGGGCTTCCCATCCAAAACCCGATCTGCGCCCAACATGGGAAGCCCGCACGGGGCCAGACCAAAGCCCAGTGCCCTAAACCGATGGGAGCCCGTCGGTTAGCCCACTCCCGGCCAGACTTGCAAACACAGTCTGGCCCCGTCCGGGGCCACAGTGTGTTTGCTACCAGGGTAAGACTCTGTATGGAGAGTGCACTTTTAGTGACGTCAGAGCTATAGTGACGCCACAGTCTTAGCAACGTCTCCACGTGACGTCGCCATATTGTTTTGCCGTCAGAATAGGACATAGTTTCCGTTAGAATCACTCCGGTTTTAGCTAGACCGGACTTGTTCTGTCTCTGTGCTCCGTTTCTCTCCGTCCCCTACAACTGACAGCATAGTTGGTTACGGCCATAGACAATCATCAATTCCTGTTTAAACTAACTTACCATCAATACTTTACGCATACTTTATGCACTCCTTATTTTGAATTCCTGATCCATTCGAACGCTAATTGTGTCATTTTGGTTATCGGTATTTAGTACTTCATTCAGAAACGGTCTCTGGAATTTGTCAATAACCGCCATTTTGGATTTGAATTATGACAGTATTTACTAAAAGAAACATAATGTCAAATGTACCGCGTCTACGAATGTGTTAATTTGAGAATAAACGAGTGCACTTAGTAATCATTGAATCAAAAATATCATCTACCGTTATCTAGTTCTTTTTAGGCAAAATAGTCTGTTTCAGGCAACTCGACCTAGATTTTATAAAGTGCAGACCTTAGCATTTTTCTTTCAATTTGGGAGATTTCTTCTTACTGAATTTTTAGGAATTGTTTGGTCAAGAACAACAGGTTTCCATTGACCTAAGTGTCCTGAATTAACGTCTGATTTCAGGAAACTGGGAAATGACTTCTTTCAGGAATATTCAACAGCTTCATGATATTCCTAGTTAATGGAGGAATTAGCGAGTCATTCTGATAAAATGCCAGTTAATGTGTCAATTCGTGACTTATGCCTTGTATTCTTGTTCTCTGTCATGTTGCCCGAGACACACCCTTTTTGGCCCTACTAATTATAACGTGTAGTCCACAATAGGCCAACATTATATAGAAAAGTCTATTTCTACAAGACAGACAAACTACCCGTGTCAAACATGGGTGTGTGCCAGTTAAACATAGTATAAGAAAATTAGAAGACCAAAAGTAGAAATGGGAGCATGTGTTTATAATCGATTGGCAGCAAGCTTTTCGTGGCAATTCCCCAGTGATGTTTTTCTAACCTGATTAATTCATACATAATGTAACATGTCTACATCCACTAGGTTAAGAAGTGATATACAATTGTTGGGTTATCTTTATATAGCATGCTCCAGGCATAGTGAAAGTACCGGCAGCAGCAAGTTAAAGCCTTAACATCTACTTTCGGAAAACAAAGCGATAAATAATTCTATTGTTATTCACTGGCCCAATCGCATGTATGTTAACATAGAGCTATTGCTGCCTACTTGTATGTCTCTCTAGTTAGATGCAAAATAATGATATCCTAATCAACCAAATTAATGAGCACTATTGTCAATATTGGCCAACAGCCCACAATCGACACAGTTCTATCTAAAGTAGAAAGAAAGCAAAACCAAAATCAATCATGTAAACGCTCCGAAAATCGATGGTGACCCTGACCATAATCCGTACGATAATCCTCATGGATTTGAAGCAGCAACCAACTCATGTCATATGGATCCCATCAGGTATTGTCCCATTGGTATGGTACATAGCTACCACACAGCTGGGTATAACGTAAATGTGACATCAGAATGATATGTTCACCTTTCTTTGTTTCTTAGAAAGAAGAGCACAGAATCCCACAGGGCGTTTGAAAATACAAGTTGAATCGAGAGAAAATATAATTATATAGGGTTATACATGTGATAAAGCTTACGTCTGTAACTAATATTGATGTTGCTCTACCACTTGCATAATACGACACCTACTAGAAAGGTCTTTTGTTCAGTTTGTGGTGTGACTATTCATATGACAGTTTCAACGGCTATCCAAGAATAACATCTCCCTTTAAGAGCACCATTTGGACGTCAGACTGAACCAATATAATGATGCGGTCTGCATGGGACCATAATGCATAAGATACGATTCATAATTGATAGATGACTATTGGTATTACATGTATATACCCTATTAACATAGGTCCCAATAATCCCTATCACCTGTGCATTTACACATCACAGTATGATAGCAATTACAGTGTTGATTACAAAGTGTTATTACAATCCTCCACCACCTACAACGTGTAGGTACACATTAGAACCTACTGCAATTTCACATCATCTACTGTAACTTTACAGTAGATTATACCGTTTATCTACACTAAACTGTAAACCTACAGTAGATTCTACTGTATACCTACAAGAAAAGGCAACCAACAGTGTACAATCTACCATGGCCATGTTGTGTAACCTACCAGAGGCATGCATCTGACATGGCGTACTAATATACAGGTGAGATAGAACAAGACAGGTGATGCAGCTCTTACCTTCAACTCCTCCTTCTCCTGAAGGTAGAGTGCTGGTGTCATACAGGTAGATATTGTAACTAAGTCCAGTCAGTAGATCCTGCCTCAACTCAGGATGACGCAGCCCTGGTACACCTCATCCTCAGGTACTGCCTTCTGTAAGGGAGATGTGTGTGTGATGAACCAACCAGCCACCAGCCTTGTATGTAGCTGTGTGTGTGTGTGTGTGTGTGTGTGTGTGTGTGTGGGTGGGTGGGTGGGTGCTGGAGGAGATCTGCAGGAGGCTGGAGCAGCTCCAGTGAGCAGCTCCAGTAGCACTGCCCAGTAGTAGGCGCCGGTGTACTCCCACAGAAGGTACACTTAACACGTGTCCTAAGGACACCACATATTTACGGTGGCCGTCAAGGCTCACCAAAGAAAAATCACTCAAAATAGTGATAGATGACTATTGCTATTACATGTATATACCGTAAACATATTTACGGTGGCCGTCAAGGCTCACCAAAGAAGAATCACTCAAAATAGTGATTTTTTTGTGCTGTCAACCAGGAAAATTCTTGCTGTCAACTGTCAACATTGGCCGAGGAGGCTCATCAAAAAAAGCTTTTTTTCCTTCACATTTCTCCATCGTTTATCGAATTTCTCAAAAACACGGCTATTAATCCACCTCCCCAGATTTATCCTTCAAATAGAGCCTAGATGAAAGTGGGTATAATGGTTCTAATATTCTAAAGAAAATTGATGATTTCAATACATAAAACCCTGCTATTTTCTTGTCGACATCAACTGTAAGACCACTATAACCATAGTGTTCCAACAGCATAAAGTTCGACAGCACCTAAACCACAGCTACATTTTTTATAGCAAATGGTTACTTCTCATGAACATTCTAATTGTCAAGCACATATACCACAGTTGGCTAGGAGAAGAAAAGAAATGGTCTGTCTGTATGACATGTACAAACCAATCAGAAACCAATCATTGGCTAATGATACTTATCCTCAGCTGGCGCCTTGGACAATCACCCTGTCCTTGGCATATAACAATTATACAGCGGCTCACTTGTACCATAATCTAGCACATATATTCTACTTCCGATCGAATCAGGTTATTATTCCAACGGAAAGTGGATATATCTCAGGTAATAAAAAAAGCCTGGACCAGGTGCAAATTGTTAGAGGACATTCAAGCATGATAATGACATACTGCCACTAACAGAAATCTGGGTAGTGGTACCAAGGAATGTGATTATTATGTCAGGCAATGGGAAACACGTCAGATACTCATTTCGCACATGACTCACCAGGCAAATATTTTTCATAGAATCGTTTGTATTGGCTTCATGTACAGATGTCCCCTTGAAACTGCACACAAGGCATTTTATATACAGGTAAAAAGAATCCACAGTCCCCAAACACACATAATACAGTATGGAGACCATTCAAAGTATGTTGGTAATAGCATTTATCAATAAATGTTCCTTTATGAAGACCTGTACTATTATTAGTCAGTTCAGCAGAAAACCTATCTTTGTACTGAATGACGTCATGATAACCAAATCAACCCCATACGGCTGTTTCATAACTACCTCATTAGGTAGCTCCCAGACACCATTGGTCCCTAGGGCCCAAATGGGTTTTACTTGGGCCAGCTGGGCTTCCAAATTGCCCATATCTGGGTTATGGTCCTTTTATCCAGGGCTAAAGGTGGTAGCCCAGATTGGCCAGCCCAGGAAAACCTTTTCCCTCCCATAAATACATTGTAAATATTAAAAAGAATCGGCTGACCCATCTGGGCTCCCACTTATAGCCCTAGACAAAATCACCATTTAACCCAGATATGGGCAAATCGGCTTTCCCAAGTAAATTACAATAATAGGAGACTATAACGATTTGTCTGTTTATATAAAGATGTCGGTTAACACATAATTAAATCTATGATATATGAGTTTCTATATGTGCTAATATGGGCGCTCTGCTGCGTGAAGGGTGACCTTATAACTGTAATTAGCACACAGCCAAAAATAATTATCTCATTTCAAGAAAATAAGATTATTAAACTCGACTGGCGGACACACCACTTGATTTAAGAAAATGAGATTATTAAACTCGTCTGACGGACAAACCACTTGTTTTAAGAAAAAATGTTTTCTTAAAACAGATGGTTTGTCCGCCATGCAGTCGCGTTTAATAATCGTATTTTCTTGAAATGAGATAATTATTTTTGGCTGTAGTGCAGCAATTGGCACGTTTGCTCTGCAGTCGGAAGTCTCAGTGATGCGTTGGTCCCGGCTAGGTATAACGCTGACCCTTTGTTGAACTCATTAAAGGTAATTGATTAGTGATAATAGTCAAAATCGACTAGTTCAAAATGACTGGGTACAGCAACGGACTCTAAAGGTGGACGACTTGCTTAGGCCACTCAACAAAAAAAAGTTGTTTCTCATCACCGCGCGCATCATGAAAATCGTGATTTTCTTTTTTTCTTAGATTTTTAATGTAAAATTTGTCAGAAAGGGAACAAATATTGGCATATTTGGTATCAAATTAAAGCTTATACTGTCAGTAATGCAGGGCTAGGAATAACTTTCATTATAACAACTTTCATAGATCAATAAACGCTTAACTACTAAAATGCGAAAATCCGAGGAAAATACTTTAATAACCAGAACACATGAAAGTTATACCGCAAGTCGTAAGTGTAGGCACACCATAGAATCTACTGTAGTTTTACAGCATCTACTGTGGATTTATTATATATTTTACTGTGTATCTACACCTAACTTAGGCACTTCCGTGGGGTATTTTCTATTCGATGTACAACATGTATCGACTATTTCCTATTAATATATCCATGCACGTTTTACCCCCCCCCCCCATGCCCAAAGATGCGAGGAGCATGGTCCCATAGCACGTTGACCTCCGTCTAGAGAGGCTGACTCTGATAAAAGATTCATCCATGTTATCCTTGGGTTCCTCTAGAACTAAGATCAATAGGTGTGATCATATAAGGGGCCCACTATATCCAGTGTTCATCCTATTGTGAAGATACCAGTGCTCTTCTTCAAAACTAAGCATTGTTCTAGGTGCTACCATATTGGTAGCAATCTGGGCACGGTGATCGAATTGATGCCTATGTTAACCACATCGAGGCTCTGGGCAGGTGATCTCATTGATCACCACTTAGCACCATGTGACATCACTTGTTTCTCACTTATCAAACTTAAAGAGTAGTTTTGAAGAACACTATTTAGGATAACTATGGTAGAACCCTAATCACCATCTCGGTGATGGCCGTATTCCAGAAAGAATAAGCTGTAATATCCCCCCTCCTTCCTCTCTAAAAATAAGATAATACTACATATGTGCGAGATAAATTAAAAGTTGATGAATTCTTCCTTGGGTGTGGAGGATACAATTCCAAACAAATCTGACATGCGGAAATACCTGACCCTGGTCTGGTTGCAGCGGATGATTCATGTATATCGCCATTGAACAAAGAACGTTGTTTCTCCCCTCAGATTTAGCAGGCTTGTTGACATTTGGTTACCATGGAAACCATTTCCTGATTACTTTGTGGTAAAGAACATCCTTATCTAAAGCTTCCATTTTGGTTCCAGAACTAAAAATATAAGTAGCATCAACACAGAGAAATGAAACAGTGTCAAAAGGGAGTCCAGGTTGCCTCCAGAATGACTCCCCATGTTTAGGGGAGTCCAGGTCGCCTAAGAGAGCCTAGGTGACTCTGGCTGACCTAAGGGAGTCACCTGGGGGAGTCATATAGCTCTCTGGGTCATTTGTCATTCTGGAGGCAACCTGGACTCCCTTTTGACGCTGTTTCTTCCCTCTGTGAATCCCTCTAGATCAAAATGTACATGTATACTGAAGGAAGTACTATGTATTCTAGATTTCTGTATATCCATACCATCCCATGTTTGGGTGGTCACTTCTCTGCAATGAAATCACTCAAGAGCAACCATGTTAACTGACTGTGATCCATAAACATGAACCTTAGACATGCTGTAATTTGACTGACATTGACGTTGAGTCCCTATCGTGTACACTTAATTTTACAAACATAAATATAAGTTGCAATTATATTGACAATATTCTATCTGCTCTGTTCTGAAAACAGAGTCCCTTCTGGCTATATAATGAATAAGGGCATGTATTGTACATTTCTTAGCCAATAAATTTTCCAACAAAAACAACCGGTTAGAATATTGAAACATGTGAAACACCAAACTGTAGCTGAAGTCAATCTTGCCACAATGAACAATGGGAGCCTCCAGTCTGAGGTTCTTCTTTCTGTACCTGTTGACGGATTCAGTGGGCACGGTCTGCTACTCTACCCTAGAAAGGTAGACAGGTATTCACCCCCATCCCTAGTATCCTGTGGATAGCAAAACATGCCATCAGGTTTATATCATCATCAGTCATCTCAACCTTCCAATTACCCAGAGGAGATAGCCATGTAAAATTAAGTATTAACATCAATCGATGAGATGAGATAATGTACAGGCGATGAGGGCCCAGATAGATGATTAAATGCGTCTAGCTCAATGTCTAAGCTATAAAAACTAATCTCATCACTCCCTAACGCTTGTCTGTAGTAATTAAATGTATAAATTAGTAATTTATATGATCATGTTTTGCCAGAGGATCCCATTGAGCTGGTCCCCTAGTGGACTGACGGCGTGAAAGAAGCTGGTCGGGGTTTGCGTGTTCCTCTGCGTACATCATCCGTGAGGCATCTGCTGGGAGTTATGATCCAATATTACATTGGCCTATTGGGTACACAGAGAAAAGAAACAGCGTCAAAAGGGAGTCCATGTTGCCTCCAGAATGACTCCCCTCTCTTGGGGAGTCCAGGTTGCCTAAGGGAGCCTACACTGAAAATCCATAGATTGAAAGGGTTGGTCAGTTCAGACTATCCTAGGTTGGTCATATGAGTGTTAGTCATAATGGCAAAGTTATATTCAAAAATGACTGCGGGGTCAGTCAGTAGTGGCTAATCTAGGTTCATCATTGGTGTGAATAATTGTATACCACTAGTTGGGGCCGCCTGTCATGACCACTCACTGGCTCCCCCTGGAAATAAAAAGACTAAGGTGGGTTGGTCAGTACTGACCAACCTGACAATAATAACTGACCTAGGTTGGTCGTATAGAGAGCCAAAACATTACTAACTAGCCAAGGCACTAGTGACTGAGAGGTTGGGCGTATAGGGAGCCTAGGAATATCAGTGTAAGTGACTCTCTAGCTAACCTAAGGGAGTCACCTGGGGGAGTTATATAGCTCTCTGGGTCATATAACTCCCCCAGGTGACTCTCTCAGGTCTGCCAGAGAATCACCTAGGCTCCCTTAGGTGACCTGGAGTCATTCTGGAGGCGACATGGACTCCCTTTTGACGCTGTTTCTTCTCTCTGGGTATATTGAGGTGTGTTTCACACTGTTATTATGATAGTGAGTTTGATCTTAAGGCAACATTGTCTATTACACCTCCCCGAGACGGAGTGCCTTGTTCTACAGGCTTCTTGGAGCTAAGACATGGTTAAATGTGGTTCTGACAACAAAATACTCGACAAATAACTCGACAAAATAGTCAAACGCAGACCGAAATCAGACCACAACTTGCAATACTTGCATTGTTGTCGGTCTGTAGCCGTCGAGCTGGTACTGACTATGTCTCACGAGGTCGGGCCAATGTAATAGTCTTTGCCATCTTTTACAGGGTGCCATCTTTGACCTGGTGCCATCTTTGACGGTTTATTTAGGGAAGATGAAGATAAAAATGGGCTGAAAATGTTACTGGATGTTATTACACTTTAAATTAGTTGTTAGTAGCCCATTTATATCATCACTATAAGGCACCACCCTCTCAGAGGCTCCCAGCCTGGGACGTGGAACCTGACACCCAGAGCGTCTGTGGTGACCAGGACACTGAGACAAGGAGAGGTACAGGGCCCCAGTGTAGGTTATATAACAGGCCGATGTAAGAGATGGGTTAGATAGCCCGGGTGGTGCCTTGTACTGTCATATGTTTTGCCCTAAATAAACCCTTCTCTATCAGCCGGTCAAAGATGGCACCCAGTCAAAGACTACATATCACATTGGCCCCATTTCATGAGACACAGCTTACTGTCGCCTATAGATCTAGATGTACGTCACGGAGTCAGCAGTCCCTGTCGTGCGTGTTAGAACTAAAAGTTAAAGTGAGTATTGTAGATTTAAAAAAAGAAAATAATTTTGACTCACGAATCGCCATTGGACTCGCAGATTGCAGGGTCAAAGTTAATTACAGGCTTCCAAATCGAATAGGAAAAGAGTATATATTACTTAGATAACAATGTAAACTTTAATACAAAAATGATAATTTGCCCAGATAATGGAATAAAGTGATAGAGTGGTCCCTAATCTATAGCTAGGTCGGGTTACCCTAAACTCACGTTTTCCTGGCCTACGTTTCCTTACACAACTGACCAAAACATTCTAAGCCCATTTACATTTTACATTTACAACAATGTCATGTCTATTATTTATAATTTCTGCAGCAAATCACACAATATTCAAAATAGACATGTACGCATAACAAATAGTTCAGTTCATGGGGGTCCCCATCCTTAGAACTATAACATCATATTAGGCTATGGAGGCCGCTATCTTACCGCCGGTAGGTATGAAGGAGGAGGGAGTCCTAAATAAAAATGATTTGTTAAAAAATATAATCAAAGCACTACTGTCTAAACATAATGTGATACGTCTCTAAGATAGGGGTTAACTCTTTTACAATACACATACCCAGTAAACAAATAACGTTATACACCATTTTATAACGTTATATAACGTTATATGTCAACGTTTTTCTTAGGCTCTTTAGTATTGCATAACGTTATGTAAAGTTTAAAACGTTATTTTGACGTAAAATAACGTTTTTTTTTGTTAGCTGGGTACTCATGGTGCCGAGTGCAGCAACGAAATATCAGAATATACATTTGACACACAATTCGTATCATAGTACCAACGTTTTATTTTCTGTCAAAACCTCTTTCCTCGATCATGTATCATACCCCTAAACACACACATGCACGTCTATCTTACAAAACTAGGCTAAAATTGATCGGTAAATTTATCATATATTAAGGGGGGAGAACCCCCCCCCCCCCCGCCCTCTGTAAAGATATATCCATCATTGGGATTATTACACTGTTGACACCGGCCCTTCGAGGACCGCATTGTGCTTTAAAGTATTATTCTATAACCCCCCATTGGTCGTCATGATGCGTGAGTACACTCCCCAGGACCGCATTCATGTATCATGCTGACCCTTCGTGAGTGTATCCAACCCATATAATTATAGGGTAGGCAAATGACACTGGCAAGTAACTCACCAGGGTTGCATTCATGGTTCATGATGACAAAAGGCAAACCACATTAAAGGGTTAAGAATGGTGACCTACATTCTGTTCTGCAGCGTATTGATCCACATAAATCATTACTTATTATATTGTAATCGATTTAGTTCAATGTGCCTGCATGCATCGGGATATTTCCTAATGGCAAAGAGCAGATGTACTAATAGCAAAATCCATAAATATATCATATGAACAATTTCATCAGCAGGCGTAATGAACATCCGATGTCATTGGTTTCTAAGGGATAATTATAGTCGTTATCTTCTTGAATCATCCTAATTGACATAAAAATTAATTCAAATTTGAAAAACACAGTAAGGTGATCATTTATCGTTAACCTGAGGGCTGGTCGACCCAATATTGCTTACCGAAAAACATATAGTTGAAAGTGAGCAATAAAAAGCTTTAAAATTGAATTGAAATTGAGTTGACACATACACTCGAGAGATTATATCGATTTAATACCTTATGGTTCCATACTGACTGGCGTATGCTGGGCAGGTGATGACGGACCTGCTAGCTTTGGTGCCCGGTGGTAGTGGTGCTGCCAGTGTTGGACGCATGGACCCACACAATAGGTGCTGCTACCTTGTGCTTTCTAACAGTACTAAATTCACTTACCTTATGGCAGTGAATGGGGTCTTATAGATTATTATGCCGAAAGCATACAGTATCCAACGACTTTCAGAAGCTGAATCAATGTTTTGGAAATTATTCATTGTGTGAAACAACGTGTGATATCTAGGAAACTAGAATACAACGTGATAGTGTGTGGTTTGAAAGTATTTAGACAACAGATGGCTTGGTATAGAGGCTTTGCTATGCTGAAGCGCTAGGTGGCGGTAATGATGTATATATAATACCACCTGCCATCTTGACGCGGATCCAGGATGCCTACTTCAGAAAATCCGAGAGAACATAGCGTCTATCTCACTGATGTCAATCTTTCAGTGCACATTTTTTCCACAATATTGCTACCTTTTTTACATGCTCGTCTAAATCTCGCCTTTAGATTATCACATCTTCATTTGGTTTATAAATAGCCATATAACTTACTCAATTACATTTGACTCTGTCTCAGAGATCTGTTGTGATATGGAACTTTCTCATCTTGCATTCACCAAATACCCGTGTTATGTACGTTGTGTTGATGAAAAATGACCTTCGATTTCCTATTGGAATGCTAGATATGTGATAGATAGACTTTTGTTATGAAAGGGTATGTAGAATTAACCACAGCTTGCTGGTGGGGCCAGACGAGGACGAAGCCCAAGTCGCCCTACCAGTGTGCTGTGGTTAATTTTAATACCCTTTCATAACCATTGTCTATTTGTTTTAAACCAGGGTAGGCCTATGCTGTATAACCAAGGTGCGAAGTCTCTTGTTCTGCCCCACCACCGTGGTTTAATTTTCTCTATCCGAGGTTGGTACCATTCTTTCTTTCACGTAAGAAGGTATATTTATGTGTCCTACCAACAGGTACATACGGTGCCGAAGGCTTAGGTTATTATCGCTCTATACAAAACATAAACGATCTGCTAGACAGGTAGTGGTTATCGTACATTACTGGCCCTGGTACACGATCACCTACTACGTTTTAAGACCGCCTGCTTTTATCCAGATTAAGGGTTGTTTTACAGGTATACGTCGTGGCTAAATACCGGTACTCCAAACTTGGGATATAAGCCCGACAACACAAACCATTATAGAGGTTACCCCATCTAGGCCGAAAATAATGTTTCCATGTGAGATGGGACCAGACCATTATCTGTACATTACTAGTATTAGCTAATTAACCTTGTGCCCCCATTTGCATATATCTCATGGGAATATGCAGTCGTATCTGCTAAAACGAATATCCTATAGTGCATAGTGACATTTTTCGAGGTTTTAAATCCTAGTTACTATCTGCTCTATTATATGAATTATGTAGACTTAGATTCTCAATCTGCCTCTATGTTGTTTCATTGCATGCCCAAATATCCTATATTCTATGTAGCCATCAGATCTAAGATGTTTTTCAGATGTTTTTCTTACTATTTAGTATGCCACGTGTGGGAACTACTGTGATAAGAATATGCAACCTTAACCCGGATTATTCATAGCTTTAATCAGCTATTTTGAGTCAATAGTGTACGATAGTGAATGTTTTAAGTGGTTTAGCTATGTGAGGAGGGTTGGTTGAGGTGTTAACATTAGTCAGATAGTCAAGCAATCTGAAATACGAGATATTTAATATCTATTCACACACTAAACAAAATTATAAATCAATTTAAAAAGCAATAGGGTGTGGAATGTTCTGTGTAAAATGTACTGTTTGATCCAATTCTGTGTAAAATGTACTATTTGACCCAATGCTTCCAATAGCTTAAAAAATTAAATTAAACAGCTGTTGAGTATTATGCGTTTAGAGAGTGATTCTCCAACCAGCTGGACTATGACAAGATGAGAGTCTGTGAGCTTGGCAAACATGTTGGGTAGAAGTGTACCTGGGCTTCTACATAACGACCTCGAAGCCAGTAATAGAAGCTTAAGGGCTGCCTCCACCAACAACCGTCCATCCGTCTGTCCATAAAATTCGTCCAAAAAAGCAGGGAAATGGACGGATTTGATGGATGGATGGACAAAACCAACTTCCACCAACGACCATTCGTCCATTCCGTCTATCATTCCGTCCAGTTTGTGGTAAAAAAACTAGACAGATTGACGGACGGATTGGACGGACGGATTCCGTCCATCAATCCGTCCACCAATCCGTCCATTCCGTCCATCACAGATCACTGGAAAAGCGACGGACAGTCGTTGGTGGAAGTGGGTTTTGTCGATCCGTCCATCAAATCCATCCATTTCCCTGCTTTTTAAATATTTTTTTTATAGACAGACGGATAGACGGTTGTTGGTGGAGGCACCCCTTTATAGTCTAGGGCTGACCACTGTTCCTACTTGATCCAATTGCAAAGGTAGACATTGATCCCTGGTGTAGGTTGGAAGGCTATATATTGATACATTGAGAGAGATAGAAACATACAATTGTTAGCTGCATTCCCTCTATGGATACTTGCTATTGTATTGGCTGCTGTATGACAACCCTGACACCGAGAAGATTATGATTGCACCTTCACAGAGAGAAGGAACAGCGTCAAAATGGAGTCCAGGTTGCCTCCAAAATGACTCTCATGTTTAGGGGAGTCGAGGTTGCCTAAGGGAGCCTAGCTGACTCTCTGACTGACCTAAGGGAGTCACATGGGGGAGTCATATAGCTCTCTGGGTCATATGATTCTCCCAGGTGACTCCCTTAGGTCAGCCAGAGAGTCACCTAGGCTCCCTTATGCGACCTGGAGTCCCCTGAACAGGGGAGTCATTCTGGAGGCAACCTGGACTCCCTTTTGACACTGTTTCTTCTCTCTGTGTTTGCACACAAAGATGACTCCCCTACTCCTGAGAGCATGGAAGTGGTGTGTTTTGACAATGTCATTGTAGGCTGTACAGGGAGACGGACACTGCGTTAACATGACCTTGGTCAAAACCTGGATTTCCAACGATGGAAACATGAATAAATCATCCACACCTGACCCATCAATGAAGAAAGACAAGAGAAAGGATAAAAGAAGAACAGAGGCATTAAATGATTCAGTGTTTTTTTTCCTGTAAAACTGACCACCCCTGCTGGTTGTCAAATGTGTTAACATGCCATCACCAACGCCTGAACCTAATCAGGGCATCCCCTCCTTCCACATCTTAGCGTAGCCCCACTCCCATCCCCCACCCCAAACAACATTGAGAATAACCAGAAGGCCATCACAAAATGTCATATAGACATTCATTCTGTATAATCATAGGCAGAGAAGCGGGAATAAACCCAGTTAAAGCTGAGAGACTCAAGAACCCATGTATTTCCTTTGGACAAACCATTACCTTCCATTAGAAGGCATCATGTCACTTCTCATGACAGCAAATATAGCATAAAACACCCATCATATCCACAATATTTAGCAGTGGCCATGATATAAGAAAACCATAATGTTATCAGTGACTTTTGCCCTCATTAAAAGGTTATTCTGATGCTTGATGACACTTTACTATTTCCAGGGGGGAGAGGGAGTGCTCTTTGGAAGTGAATTCTCCCATAGAATTATATTAGAAGTGACAGTAATTATTGCGACAACATAAAGACTAGCTGCCACAATAGATGCCCCACTGAGAGTGGCCCTACGTCACAGCACTGGCGTCCTGAATGTTAAATGTCCCCAAGGCGTGGTCTGGACTCTGCATGGGTAGCAAGCCTTCACAGTGTGTGATTCATTTACTTGCTGTGCTGAGTAAGACAGGGTGTATAGAAGATGGTGACAAAAGTACAGTCGTAAGCAGTACCGAAAAGCTTGTGTCAACAGTTGTAGTTGCAATAATCCCAACACTCTGAGGAATGTGATTCTTGCCAAGTGATAGAATTGCTCTCCTGTTGACTTTGTTTTGGCTCTTTTTGATTTCATCCATTTATTTATTCATATCTATTGCTGTTAATATTTCAATCTTGTTTTTTAATTTTTCGTTCGTTCCATGTTTGTCCATCAAAATTGGTTACTCATTGAGTTGCATATTTAGTTTTATGTTTTGCTATTCTTTCTTTCTTTCTTTCTTTCTTTCTTTCTTTCTTTCTTTCTTTCTTTCTTTCTTTCTTTTTTTCTTTCTTTCTTTCTTTCTTCCTTTCTTTCTCCCCCTGTCCAATTTATTCACATCTGCCTATATTATCTCTTCTCCGATCTTTTATTCCTATTTTACTTTGTGGGCATTCACCTTTTGTCATAAGTACTATCATACTTTATCTGAGAAGTAAACGGTACAGGTTGCTTTCTATCCAAAGCATTGTTCTACAATAACTTTCCATGTTTTATCTATTTATATTTCAGCAAACAGCATAGAATCGACAAATTGAAAGTAGCTTTTTCACAAATAATACATACAGTGCAAATATAATGAACCTTGAAATAACAATACCGGGAATTCATATTTCTGCATGAGCAACTTCATTGCTAGATGATGAATTAAATCCAATATCACAAGAACAATTGTAATTTCACATGAAGCTCCCATCAAGACATGTTTACATTTCTGGCCTCGACACATTGATGAAATCTCTTTTTCTTCTCTCGGGCGACGTTATCACTGCCTATCGGTCACGTTGCAGCACAAACACACTTGTTCTTCCAATTACCATCAATTTCCTGTTTGGAGATCCACAAAAGGTGTCCAAGTCACTGTCAATAGGGCAGTAGCTGCATGAGGTGGCGCGTTTGATAGTTTCCACTTCAGTCACATGGGGTTGTATGGAATGGGATGTTAACATTAGAGTGAGCATTCTCTGGATCCCCTCTAAGTCCAGCATATCTAAAAGGCTCTAGTAACTGGTGTTGTAGAAACACAGTCGTGGATTATCTATATCACTGTATATTGAAATACCTCCCACTACATATTTACTCATGTATGTTAGCCATACCTATGACTGGCACTATAAATATCAAACATTTGGCAGCTGGCAGTCTTCACAGAGAAAAGAAACACCGTCAAAAGGGAGTCCAGGCTGCCTCCAGAATGATTCCCCTCTTCAAGGGAGTCCAGGTACGTGACTTCCTTAAGTGAGTCAGGGAACTATGTGCCAAGATGACTAATAGGTAGGCCAGGGAGTCACCTAGGAAGTCACAGGCAGCCTGGGCTCCCCTACAGAGGGGAGTCATTCTTGAGGCAACCTGGACTCCCTTTTGACGCTGTTTCTTCTTTTTGTGTTATCACACTATGGGAACACAGTGTAGAGTGGTTTGTTGGTAAGCTTGAGGGGTCTCACTATTTGGGCTCTGAGAGTGTGCTGATGAGTTGGGTGGCAGAGACAGAGGTGTAAAGAGAGTAGCCAAAACAGTCCCTCCACAATCAGGACACAGACAAGCCTGTGGTTAGATGATGGGTCCTGTTCATGGTGGGTGCGAGTTTGAAAAGGGTCCAACACACAATTACTATCTTTTGTTGGGTGGCACTGAGGCAATTGAGTGGCCGATTTGAAGAAAGATCTAATATGATCAGACAAATCGTGTAGAATTGTGCCTGAACTGCCTGATCTAATCTCTTCATATTTCCTTACTAATTAGCACATGTCTATGTCTCCCTGTTCCTCTGTCCATCTGTGCATCTGACTGTGTACTTCCATTGGTTACCTTCTGTCCATTGTGTTCATCTCTCTTTGTCCTTCCTCTGTTCCCCTGAAAGCTATTATACAAACGTGGACTAGCCTAATCCTTGAATGAGTAGGCTTTGGGGAGGCTTATACTTTATTTGTGATCTGGGAGCCAGAATAAGGATTGGCAAGTTTGTGTTCTCAGCTAATAATAAGAGTCAGTCTACATGTAGCATCTCTATGACCTGTTCATCAAGTCATGATGCTATATACAGTGGAAAACCTTGATAATTTTGTTGAATGCTCATAATGTATAATTGCATTTGGTAAATTTCCAGTATCAATCACTAAATGGCGCCTACTAGAGTTGGAGATCCACTTTGGTTTTAGGCTATCATTGCTGGCGTTGCGTGTTGCCAGTTCAGCACCAGAATAGGCATCTTACCATTCTTAATATATGTTATGAGACCTCCGCTGCATCTAATTATATATTTTGATACCTCTTCCTGCAATCTGGCGATCAAGTCTGGTTGACATAAAACCATTCATATTTAAACCAGATTACGGTTGATCTCATGTGTCAGCCAGGATCCACTAGTGTCTACCTGAATTCTCAAAGAACTGCCTGACCAGATCCATATTGGACTCTGAGTAAATAATTCTTATATTCAACTAAACAAAGTTTAGGTCCATGATCCCAGTAAAATCAAGCTAAGAAGCAATGACTGGCTAACCCGATGAGATCAAACTCCAGTCTCTCGTAGGGTCTCTGCGTCTCCCCCTGTCCAACCTCCATCTCTGCACAATCTTGGTAAAGACCAACAAGAGAAATTAAAACACTTATTATTAATACACTAACTATAGCAAAGAGCAAGGGATACTTGCTCTTTGCTATACATGTTGTATCTGATCATGTCAGCAATGATTCATCAGTTGAGCAATGATGTGTAAACAGATGATACATTTGATAAGGTGATTCGCAAAATGAGACTGTATTTAGTATCCATTTATGAGAATAGCATAATAACATGCTAATCTTGGCCGTAGGTCTACCTCCATTGTGAGGTACGGCTTCCCACTTGATCCTCCCGGAGACGCCCTATAAGTCAACCTGGTTTACTTCAGTTGCAATTTATTTATACTTGGCATTTTGTCATGCATGTGTCAAATCGTACTCTTTCGTCTTCACTTACAGAATACAACCCAACCTTTAAAATAGCATATATATTACTTGGTAGGAGTCACCTGGATACCTAGAATTGCACTGAACACAAATAGAATTACAGGTGATAAATAGCAGTGAAGTAAGCCCGGAGCTGGTGGTATCAGAGTCAGATAAAAACGTTATGTTACCCTATAAATGGCAGCTAGGCACCTGCATAAAACTTTTCTACATGAGAATTGATTGATGCCATTAGTTATTACTGACATACTGGTAACAATTAGGCCTGTCCTTGACTTTTGGATGAAGATACCCAAAACCCACCGAAAATGACAGGATCCACAGCTTCACCATATGATATTCCAAATATGATATATTTTCTTTGGTATTGGGTGGGGCGTGGAGAGAGAATTTCAACCCCTCTAGGAAGCCCTCTAGCCTATTTCACCAGCAGTTCACCTCAACCTAAGACTTAGTAAGAGAGCTGTCGCTAGATGTATCTGTAGAATCCAGATTCCATACAATCCAGATGTAATGCCGATGGAGATTTTGCTTTCGGAGAATTTCGGAGAATTTCATCAGCATACATTATCTAGATACCGGTACCTAGTTGGGATGGCCCTCCTTGGCTCCTAATCGCCTGTCCCCTATCTGATAATGTGAAATTATCACTTTGGTTCCTTTTAAGATGGCCTATAATCACACATGACCTAGCCAACCCCAGATTAAGATACCCCATCCACCCTATGCCAACGTTTCTTGGTAAAAATGCAATGGAATATTTGTCATCAATTTATCTGAATTTATTTTGAGGAAGAAATCTTCTTGTTACAGGTCCACTTTCCTCAATTTGAATTTGGAATGGCAAAGCTTCTTTGAGTCTAATTGCGTAGAAAACACTCTTTTTTTATAAGATATATGATTTATACAGACCAGAAAAAACTATGTATCATAATGTAAAGTAGTGTTAATTTAACCTGGGGATCCTATTCATTATTGCAACGCATGGTGCACTTTCCCAATGGAACAGACAGCATGCATGTGTGATAACATTTTTGTGTCCTACTTTGACCAAATGGAATAGCAGGACGGGGGTACTCTTAGCCCTACCTAATTGGTTGTAAGCATGTTATGGGATACTTCAGACCGCGGGAAATGTGTCAATGACAGTTGCATGCCAGGTATGTTATGTTACAGTAGCGCACTCATCGTTTTTAAACTCACTTGTCTGGATCATGCATTCCCACATCAAATATTATGATGATGGCATGTCTGTCAATAGATGGTTTTTTATTGATGGCTGGCCATCAACATGCATTAATTATACGGTTGTTTATATTCAAGGCCTTTCTCGTTATTCTAAGATCAAAGGTGTCTTATGACAAATGCCATCATAATATAGATGAACATATCCCACACATACAGTGCATACTGCAATAACATTTTAGTTATGAAATTTCCACATATAGATTTTTCTGTCTCATTGAGCTCATGTATAAGGCCACCTAAAAAGATAAAATGGTTTCTCATCACTGTGCGCATCCTAAAAATCTGGTTTTGAATTTCTTTGCTAATTTTTGATGAAAAAACATGAAAAAAATGGACAAATATTGGTATATATGGTATCAAATTAAAGCTTATATTGACAGCAATGCAGTGGAATAGAAAAAACTTACACTTTCCCCACTTTCAAAAATCAATAAATTCTTAACTACTAAAATGTGAATTTCAGGCACCAAAAATGTATTTCATCCTATATGATATTATTTTAGCCCGTGGATTAAAAAAATAGAAATAAGAATAAAAAGCCTCCCTCGTCAAATTTTTCAGTCATTGGTGATGACAAACCACTTTGTTTTTGAGTGGCCTAAAATGTGCTCTTTCCACGTTGTGTAGAAGTGGTTTGCAGGTACAACACAGCAGCCAAACGTTGACTTTGCAGCTATACACAGAGAAAAGAAACAGCGTCAAAAGGGAGTCCAGCTTGCCTACAGAATGACTCCCCTGTTATGGGGAGTCCAGGTCGCCTAGGAGAGCCTAGTTGACTCTCTGGCTGACCTAAGGGAGTCACCTAGGTGAGTCAGAGAGCTATATGACTCCCCAGGTGACTCCCTTAGGTCAGCTAGAGAGTCACCTTGGCTCCTTTAGGCAACCTGGACTCCCCTATACAGGTGAGTCATTCTGGATGCAATCTGGACTCCCTTACTGACGCTGTTCCTTTTCCCTGTGTAGAATCCATCTGTATAGACACCGTGCCATCAGAACTCAGGACATGTCATGCTGATAGAGATGGGACTGATATGGGACATTGTGTGCGTATCTCCCCTCCTCCCTCTGTCTGCTGTCACTAATGTAAACATTTGGTTGTTAGAATAGATACATGATCACACTGGAACATGCTACATTGTAAGGCAAGCGGCATCAATGCAGGGATAGATGTGAAAGAGGCAGGAGAAGCAAGGCCACAGGCCACTGATACAGAAGGGTGGGGGTGGGGGGCACGGGGGGGGGGGGGCTCTTGAAGGAGATTCAATAATCAGCTCGAGTGTTAACATACAGCGAGAGACAAGTTGTAATAGATTGCCTCGGTAAAAATGCTGAAATTTATGTCAAATCTGTTGAAACAACAACACTCTTACCTGAACCTGACCAGGCCATGCACTCTTGTTTACACCTGAACCAGCCCAGAAAGCATTGGCAATAACGAGAAGGCCATCATGAAATGTAACGTGGCCATGCATTGGAGAGAGGAAGGAATTAACCCAGTTCTTGCCAAGAGAAAAGTACTGTAATACATTTTCTGCAACCAAATCATAACAAGGCCAAACAAATAAAAGGTTTGTTTCAGGTAACATGGGAAGAAATACGGAGCCCCTAAGAGGACTTTTTTTTTTTTTTTTTTTTGGAACCCCAGAAACTTGCGCAAACAAAATGGAAACTTGCGCAAACAAAATGGAAACTTGCGCAAACAAAATGGAAACTTGCGCAAACAAAATGGAAACTTGCGCAAACAAAATGGAAACTTGCGCAAACAAAATAAACTTGCGCAAACAAAATGTAAAAACTTGCGCAAACAAAATAAACTTGCGCAAACAAAATGTAAAAACTTGCGCAAACAAAATGTAAAAACTTGCGCAAACAAAATGTAAAAACTTCCGCAAACAAAATAGAAACTTGCGCAAACAAAATAGAAACTTGCGCAAACAAAGTATATGTTGCAGAAGGAAATTGGCAACTTGCCATTTTTTACGGTTTGTAAATCGGACAATTATTAAGGATTCTACAACAAATTAAAGTATAATATCATAAATGAATTATATATATATATATATATATATATATATATAATACACATATATACTAGTATGTATGTATATATATATATGTGGCTCGACACGGGAGAAGGTACCTTCGCGGGGGATTTTTAGTACTTGTTTTGGCCACCAGGAGGCATAAGAATGGCAAAATAGGGAAAGATATGCCCAAAAATGCTTTAAGGTAATTCTTTATGGAGAATGCAGTAGTCCTATGAGAATTATTCCATTTTTGGTGTAAATGCTCTATATTTGGAATGCAAATGGAACGTTTTTTATGAGAAATAGGCACATATTGCAATTTCTGGTTGCCATGGAAACAATTCCCGTTCTTCTAAATGAAACATTTTGGTCCTAGTTTCTTGGAAATCCCATCAGTAACTCAAAACTGAAAACAGACCTTGAAAATTCCTACTGAAACCAAATTTACATAGAATATGAACACTTTTTATGGATATTTTTCAGGAAATCTGATTTTTTCATCAATTTCAGTAGTTATCATTGGATACGGTGCATTTAAAGCTTATCTGTCATTTTTAGTTACAAGTAACAACACATGTTCAAGATATGATTCTGACAAAACTATAAGGAATATCTTTGCTCATAATATCTCATTTTAAAGATCTTGACACAAACTTGAATTGTCAATTCCCCCCTCAGTATCCCTTTTCATGTGCCTGGCCACATATATAGATATAGATAGATACATAGATAGATATAGATAGATAGATATAGATAGATAGATAGATAGATAGATAGATAGATAGACAGATAGATAGATAGATAGATATATAATCCCAATTAGGGTTAGCTCCAGGTGACGTGAGGTGGGAGTGACATGAGTTGAGTTGAGTTGAGTAGAGTAATTTTTTTATATGAATATAAAAAATACAGCAATCGGACAGGTGAGGTGGGTTTGACATGTGGGGCTTGGGGGGGGGGGTGACGTGAAGTTGGAGTGACATCTGGGGCTAGGAGGGGGGTGACATGAGGTGGGAGTGACATTTGGGGGGTGACGTGAGGTGGGAATGACATGTGGAGGGGCTGACTCGTCAATGTATGTCAATGGTGCCTTTTTTGTCATTAACTTTAACCTGCTGTAGAATCCTTGATAATTGTCCGATTTACAATCTGTAAAAAAGGGCAGGCAGCTATTTTGTTTGCGCAACTTTTATTTTGTTTGCGCGACTTTTATTTTGTTTGCGCAACTTTATTTTGTTTGCGCAACTTTCTGGAGTTCAAAAAAAAAAAAAGAAAAAAAAAGTCCCCTTAGGGGCTCCGTAGATACAAGACTGGGGTCAGTAGGTCGGATATATATATATATTTTCAACATGAAAGTACTAGCCATCCTCTGTGTAAATCCTAAAATGACAAAAAGTATGAAATTCTCTTCAAAATTGCACAAAAGACGTAGGCTCGGCTCTGTTGTCCTAGGGTCGGTCGGGTGACTTGAAACAAACTTTTTTTTTTAAATTTGACCCAATCCATTATAAAGCATTATAGCAATTTTCCTTACTGATGGAAAATCCCTGCAAACATACTACCTAATTCCATTGTGATACAGTGGTTTGTCTAGGTGTTTTCTCTACCAAAGGTCTGAGTTGCAATTTTGGCAAGGTTTATGAACGTCAAAAATGTAGTTTTAATTACGTTCTACAAAGGTAGATGTCAAAGATACGTTTTTCTACGTAATTTAGATGTATGTAAAAGTCAATGTAGTAAATCTTTGTTAATAATTATCATACATATTTTTTACAACTTGAATTGTGTATATAACACTAGGTAGGAGCACTTTCAGTTATTGTGAGAATTATGTGACACAAGCAAATTTACTACATCTTAGAAGCAAGCTATCAGTGACAATAAATTTAATATGCAAATAAGGGATACACCACTTACTAATCATTTATAGATGATGGATATGAATAGAAATAACGTAATACATGTACTAAGGTACTTCATTTTATTGGCAGTAATGGGAAATTAAAAAAACAAAACTCACTGCATCCAAAAACGACAACTACTTACATAGCAAGGGGATACCAGGCTGTTCTTGTATTGTATAACTGGAAATGGGATTTTCATTGATAATATATTCAGATTGAGCACATTTGTGAATATAAACACATATCATCATGCCTGCGAAAGTATCAATGACATAGAACTAGGCCTGAATCTTGTTATTCTACAAATAATTTAGGTATCATTTACACCATTGTGGGTTATTTTACAACATATACATACGTCTGAATGACGCAGAGAAAACCCGTAAATTAGACCTCTACGTCTATATAACATATATAGAACTTCATATTTTGAAATTCATGAACCTTGAAAAATTAAGTAGTTTACAGTTTAAATCAATGTAGTTCTACATCTGAGCTACGTATCTGTGTTTACAGGGATGAGGCATAAGAAAAAGGGGTAAAAATCCATGATATGTGGCAGTGGCACATGATTTAAGAAGACGATTATATTATGGCTAGTTGACATCCACATTAAATAGTTACTCTGATACTTGATGATGCTTTATTCTGTCCAGGGCAGGAAGAGTGCTCTTTGGAATAGAATTCTGTTATGGCATGAAATAAGAAGTGACAGTAATTATCGCGACAACATAAAGACTAGCTGCCACAATAGATGCCCCGCTGAGAGAAGCCCTGCTTCACGACACTGCTGTTCTGAATGCTAAATGTCCCTAAGGCATGGTCTGGACAAGGCATGGGTAGCAAGCTTATAGTGTGTGATCCATTTACTTTCTGTGCTGAGAAGCACAGGGAGTATAGAAGATGAAGATTTAGAGTGGAGTCTTAAGCAGTACATGCAGGCCTTGTACAGTATAGATCTGTTGCCTGATAATCTTAATACTAGGAGGAATGTGACTCTTGCCAAGCATATCTTCTTTTGACAACTTTGCATTAGGACCTTTAGCCAATTCCATATAGATATCATCAATGTAAAACCAGCAACATAATGCTGCTACTCTTATCTAACTTTCAAATGCTACATACATAGACATCAGTTGAACAGTAGAATAGTAAAATCTCTTCATCTGTTATTTACTGTTACCTTTCTTCATTGAATATAATAGCCATCCTATCTATATCGGTTCCTATATCATTCTACTAGTTTACTTTGTATGGTTACACTCTTTCTCTTATTTGTGTTTGTTGATGGCATTGCTGTTCTTTGTTTTCTTGTCTGTCGCTCCTGATTTACTCACCCTATTTGGTAGTTTGTGTAGTTTGGATAGCTTGAGCATTCATACCCATGTTGCTTGCTTGCTTGCTTGCTTCCCCCTTACCCTTCCTTCTGATGATACTGTGCTTCCTTTGAATGAACCTGTGTGGGCGTCCTTATAATTTGAGTGATGAGATTATATTAGAACAATAGTTACTGTTTTATTAATTTGTAATGCGGAAGACATACTCAAGAAAAAACATGGATTTTACAAACTGAAAATAGGATGTCTATAAATGATAGTTATGTTGCAAATATTTGGCAATGATAATGTCCTATTAATTTTTCAGCTTGAAAAACAGTATTTCTAGATGATAAATGTAATTGAATGTGACAAGATCACTTGACATTTCATATTGGGGCCTGGGGATATTGATGACATCTACTTTCTTCTAGGCGGATATTGCAAATCCAAATTACTAAAATGTGAAAGTTGATCGCGAAAAGTCCAAATTTCCCTATGTATTTAAGCCCGAGTAAAAAATAAAATAAAATAAAATAAAAAACGCCCTCGTCATATTTTTCACTGCTTGGTGATGAGAAACCTTCTTTTGAGTGGCCTAACATAACTACAATTACTATAAAACTAGGTTATTAGCTGATGTTACGCAGTAGAGACCAGTGTTTCTTTTGCACACCACAGGGACCAAGGGTATGAGGGATCGGTTATCTAGAGTGTGATGGTGCGGGGGTAGGCAGAGACAGAGGTGTAAAGAGGGCAGGCGACACAGTCCTTCAACAATCAGAACCCCCAACACAGACAAGCTGCTGATTAGATGATGGGGCTGGTAGATGATGGGTGTGAGACTGAGAGGGCCCGACACACGATTAGGACTTTTTTGTTGGGCGGCAATGAGGCAACGGAGAGAAGAAGGACCACTCCCGATATGATCAAACAAACAGTGTGAAATTCTGTCCGAACTGCCTCATGTAATCTCTGTGTTTGGGAACCAATTAGCCCCCCGTCTCTCTGACCCTATTTCTCTCTCTCCCTATCCATATCTGCCTCTTTCTGTCTGCATGCATCTGTCATCGATATTAAAGTGACATGGTCCGATTTTTCTCATATTTTAAATTCTACTTAAATTTGTTGCAAATGTTCGTACAACATCATGTTCGGAGGATAGGAAACAATACAATGTCTTCTATGGCCAATAGGCGCCAATTTAGAGGGTCCAATGTGGCCCAGATACAGTATTTAACACTATATAACAGTGTATTTTCAATGGGGGAATTATAGCGTGCGCTTCAAAAGTCTTAAATGGAGCATAAAACTGATAATTTGACTGAATTCTAAGCTGAATTTTGGGTAATTAAGTTAAACAAAATAGGTAGGATATATAGTATTGCCATATCAAACATTCTGGTTCATTTTTAGCCAAATTAATTTTTGAGTTTCTCGTCAGGCAAAGGCAAGATTCCACACATGATTTATTCTGCATTGATTACAGGTTCCTCAAGATTTTGTCAAAAAGATGCAGTGAAAGGAGTTCTCAAAATAGACTCCTCCTTAATGTAGGACTCGTACCCCTTTTGAAGAGCTTAAGTCTAATGCACCAAAGACCCAAGAGAAGCCAAAGTCATGACACAATAAATGCACAACCAATAAGACGACCAACTTTATTCTGAAATAATGGTTCCCTATTTAGCTTCAATTCCCTGTTTGGGTGAATTTAGTAGATTACTCAGTGAGTGCTTCTCAACAGATTACCGCCATTTGCAATGACTAATAGAGGTTATTTTCTTACAACAGCAATATTGGATGTAATTTGTAAAACTTGTTTTCAGCCTTGTAATGCTTTGCTTCTCCGAAAGCAATTTATAAGAAGTATTGGGTGACCTGCATTATCATTGGGAGACAGTACAGCTTCGTCAAATTGGCTTGTGAAAGAGGTCATACTAATTAAATAATTCCTTATCTAGGGCAAAGTCCCATATAAACAGAATGTGTACTAACCTGATCATTGAATGTGGAAGCTTTTATTTCATTTGCCGTCCATATTTGCAGCTTGGATTTCCTCCAAAATAGAGTAAGTAATTAACATTTACAAAGTTCTTGATGTATGTGTAAACTTTTATAATCAAAATCCGTCATAACCGCATAACCTGCTCTGAAACAGGTTTACCATAATTCTCGCATAAAAGCCACGGCCAGTATTGTACCAAAGTCAGATCACCGGTGCAGCTTATCGAATCGGTCTAGGTACAACTTATACATGAGTTTTATATGTATACGTTTGATAAAGTGGCCACAATCAGATGCCCTGTGAGGGTTAAATAATTCACCAATGTTAGGGGGGAGCGGCTTACATGCGAGTTAGGCTTATATGCGAGAATTTACAGTACCTTTCTATTTCTATAGTAAAGCAAGCGAGGCCTGAGTGTATTGCAAACATCAATTGATATGTGAGATTAGGCCTACTCATAATTTGGAAATTAGTTTGGGTTGTCTGTTTTTACTCAATTCATTTCTGATCAAAATTCAATAAACTGTATGATAAAGATAAATAAAATGAACCTTCCTAATTAACCTCCTTATTACTAGACCTTGCTGGAGGTATAACTCCCCTGTCGTATGCAGAAATCTGTATGGTTATATTACCCTCACTTACTAGAATTCCAGAAGTGCACCTAGTTCATTGTTAGTTGCACCCTTAGTTGCACCTTTCATCATTCTATTCCTATCATGGATGTAAGTTATTCTGTCATGCATCAAACAAGTGTAATACCGTACCCTTTCCTATGCATTCATGTGTTTTAATGAAGGCTGCTTCTTTGCTGGCATTCAATATGATAATACCATATATGCATTTCACAAAGAACAACGCAAGTGTCATCTCAAGAATAACCTAGTGGAATTAAGGCCCCTGGATGCCTATAATTATGATGCACTTCAAAGTATGAGTAAAAATAGAATAAAAGGTCTTTGACCCTCAATATTATCTTTCAGCACTGCCTTCCTTTATAGCATGCACCCAGTGCGTCTACATGAGTATTGATCGATAACATTGATTATTGTTGACAGACTGATAACAATTAGGCTTGTCTCCGCCTTTCTGGCAGAGGTGCTGCGTATATACACCTGAGAATGTGTAAATCAATGAGTAGGATGAAGAAGAATGTTATTTCTGGCTCTTGGGGTCTGGCATTCGTTAATGCTGCCCCAAATTACACCAACTATATAGCATCAGAAGTGCAACAAAGTAACAACGACATATAGGATTATAGGTCTTCTGCCAAGGTATGATAGCAATATTTTGTAAGGCAAAGGCTGGTAGTCTTTTGTGTTAGATATAAGACAATGCTACCCAGAATAACCTATACATAACCCATTTCTTAGAAATGTTGATGGATATTCCCCTTTGTAGTAGGAGTTTTGTTATTGTGAGTCTTTACTGTATGCCATGTGCATATGACCTATTATTATACCTAGCATATGATACTGGCATACTTTAAGCCTAGGAGGCTGTACGCTCACGCTCACACCGTAGGCCTAGTCCTTTGGACCCTAGCGGCCTGTCTTGGAACTAGGTTGACCATCATCCCGAGGGGGGGGGGGTTTCGGGTCTGTCAGCTATTAGGCCTAGATAAGGGACATAAGGAGTGAACGCACATCTTCCCACGGTGATAATGCGGCGTTACCCGTTGTCATGGAGAGTGGGGCTGTCTTGAGTCTGTGTCTGGGAGACTGCTAGTAGGCCTTAGATCGTATAAACTCGAACGTATATAATTAAAAGTGGTTGTAGGGAGGAGGTGGGAGCAGGTGGGGTTTCTCAACCTTGGGGCCTAGGCCTACCACGGCCAAGAAGAATTGATGTAGCCCTAGTATTCCTACGATGCTCACTAAAAATCTCCCTCATCTCATATGGGCACATAGCCTACGGATGAATAAAAACGATTTAATATGTTTCGCTAGGTATAATAAAGTCAAAACCACACTCAAAAGCATCCAGACTTCTGTACGGCCATGCGCGTATGGCTCTGTACGGGACTCTCGTGCTACGCTTCGCTACGCACTCGAGCCCGTACAGAATCATACGCTTATGGCCGTACAGAGTCTGGATGCTTTATCGTGCAGTTTTTACTTAATATACAAAAAGGTCGAACTCTCTTATGGAAAGATGATTTGAACAATTTCGATCAACACTACTATGCATGCTCACATGAAAGCTCCCTCTCTCTTACCATGCATTACTTAGATCTGTTATAAGACTGACCCTTCTTGGCTCCCCAATCTGATAGCATGCAGGCATCACCTCAATTCCTTTCAAGGTGGCCTATCAGCACCCCTGACCTCGCTATCACCAGATAAGGATACACCATACACCCTCCTGGTCCCCTGCTAATTCACACAGAGGAGGCGTGGCCACTGGTAGCGCCTCCTGGTGACGCCTGGTCACATTGCATCACATCATGTTCTTTGTGTGCTGGTGGGAATAAGGTGACACCGGCAGGTGTGTGCCTTGGGTCTCTCCCCCCCCCCCCAGCTCCATACCTACACAGCTCCCTGCCCTATACCATAATACCAGAGAGCATTTCAAATCATGCTACTATCTGAAGACCACAGACACAGTAGATTGGTATGGGCATTAGAGGTTACAGGAATGGGCTGTAGTCTGTATTCACTATGTTTGGCATGTCAAAGTTTCTTTGTGAAAACAGCATATCTCATAGATGTTCTCATCGCTATGACAGAATCCATTTTTTAGGAAGAAATCTTGTTGTTACAAGTATTGTATGCTTAAAGTGAAGCATGTCTGTCTATGGAGAGGTGATATGGGGTGGTGATGGAGCGGAGGATGATACAATGACGACCAGCCCAATTGCTGGGCTACCTACAGATTAATTATTTCGTACCATGGTCATTTTCATTTGTTAAACAGGATATTATTGCAATTATCCAGTTCTATGGCACTGCTTTTGAGTACCCAAATTGGATAACCATGGTATGAATTAGCCTACTTTGGTTATAGGAAAGAAAGCATCTACTGGGATAAATGACTAATTTCAACTCTGTTCACCTATTTACTATGCAATCATCTTGAAGCTATTGTGGGTTTGGAGAGTCGGAGATTGCTGGCTAAGCATAATTAATCTCTCCTGAATCCACTTACCTCAGGGGAGGTTGCTTGTTAAGGAATCACCTAGAGATATATTGTTGTAAATGGTATGTGATCGGAAACGTTTCGTTCCTAAACGACCACATCCTGAATTGATCCCAAACACACCTATATTTAATGTGGATTGTTGTGGTCACAATGTCTGGCCAAACCATATGATGAATAGCCTAATAAACAATTTGAATGTCTACTGCATTTGTGACTGATCCTATTTCTTATCTGCCATGTCGGCATACATACAAACCTTAATATGCTTGTATTATTATCATGGTACATCCCATCATGTATGTCCGACGATTCATGCAAGTGGTATTTTTTGAGCCGCTGCCATAATTGAGTAGTGAAAAAACATGGTGTACATTCTTGTATCCCTCCCAATACTTTGATTCCCTTACTGCCAAACAATACTGACCAACAATGTCAATTTCGTTTGATAAGAGTAGTTAACTCTATACAAGATGAGTTGCGTCATGTTTGTTAATGTCATAACTATTTGTTTCTCTATCTGGTCAATGCCCTTTTGTAACTGTGTTGTTAGACCATGTAAGTCTTGTATATGTTATTTTGTCTTGTTATAACATTCCTTTCATCATTTCTTAACTCATATTCGTCTTTGCACTGCCTTAATTTGTGTGTAAATGTTGACACAGATAACGTATGACATTTTTGATTATTATTGTTCTTCTACTTACTATTTTCTGTAAATCTCCACTCAAAACGTAAAAAAAATGCAATGGGCAGTTTGCATTCCTTTTAGAATAGATAACATTCATGTGTGATGGCATTTGTGTATCCTACTTGGATCAGGTAGAATAGCAGGACGGGGGACTCTTAGCCCGAACTAATTGGCTGTGAGCACGTTATGGGATTTTTCAGACTGCAGGAAATGTGTTTATGACAGTTGCATGTCTGTTATTTTATGTTACAGTAGTGCACTTATACTTTTTTATCAACTCACCTGTTGTCTGGATCATGTTTTCTCACATTAAATGTTATGATTGTGGCATGTCTGTCAATACATGATAGTATAGTGATGGTTGAACATTGACATGCATTATACGGTTTGCTATATTCAAGCTACAGCCGTCACTCACTTAGATCTATTTGATCTTAAAATTATAGGAAGGCGTCAAATAAACATAGATGAACATAAAGAAACCAATCTGTGATATCAATGACATGACTTGCAGAATGAGGTTTATTATGAATAGGTCCTGAGGATTCTAGAATGACATACTATGCTGAAGATGACACAATACATCTCTAACATTCAGAATCCATCCCATCTACACTGAAAATCCATAGGTTGAAAGGGTTAGTCTGTACAGACTATCCTAGGTTCGTTATATGCGTGTTAGTCACAATGGCAAAGTTATATTCAAAAATGACAGTTCAACATTTAGTTGGGTAGGAAGCAGGGGGTCCCATGCACCCGAATACTATATTTTTTAAACTTACATTTTTGGAATCCTGAATATCTCTAGTTACGGAATATCTTCATACCCAAGATGAAATTGTGTCCCATCAGGGTCATTGGCGGCCATCTTGTCGGCCATCTTGGCTTTTTCATGAATTATTAGTAAAACCTAACTTTCTCTATAGATTTCCAACCGTTTGAGCTACATGCATGAAATTTTTATATGATGCAAATAACTAAACCCACTATGTACACAAACAACCATTTTGACCTTGACCAAGGTCAAGGTCATGAGAATTGATCTTGAACTTGAAAATTGACCAAATTACGTCATTTGACCATGTATCAACTGCTGTCAACACTTTATTAATGACATTTTCTCCATCTTAGGATTCTTGCATGAAGAAGACATCAATATCAAGCTAATCAATTCATTGGAATTGAGATTAGATGAGATTTTGCCATAGTAACAATGCATTTTCAATTATCGGTAAATTTCAGGATTTAGCCGTAGAAAACATGTGATTGGCTCTGGTATGCCAGCTACTAATGTTCCATAGATTATTTTGGGCACACATATCCATCTCAATATTAACTGTGAGAATTAGCTCCAACTATGACCTTGACCAAGGTCAAGCTCACTTAATTGACCTAGAATTTGGATGAATCATCAAATGAGCACCTAAAGACCTCTCAAAGCAATGTTAGAGTGTTGGATATATCACAATATTTTCTTTTATTCATTTCTTTTTATTAGACACATTTCATGAACATATCTATATCATCAAAACATCGTTTATATACATTTTTGCCATGACAACCATTTGTTGCAATCATAACTCTGCATGGTAACAACAGCTTTCCCTTATTGGAGATATTGCAATTTTGCCCAAAATATAACATGTTTTCTCAAAGATAGTGGATTCCCATTGCTTATCATTGCTTATCTATTTGGATAATAGATGCTCTATTATATATTACCTTTATCAAGGTCAAGGTCACTTGAAATGACAGTAAAGGTTGGAAATCAATAATTGAGTGCTTATCGCCCTGTGAGAAGGAGCCAAAACATGAATCTACCAGTGTCCATCTCTGCTGTCCAAGTATACGTTCTAGTTTATTGAAGGGAGAGCCTTTGGTTATCCTTTGAGCATATCCTCAGCACTTCCAAGAAGCTGGTTCCCAGTGGGCACAGAATATTGAATCAACATTGATAAATGGTTGTCAATGTTGATTCAATGTCTATCCAATGTTGATTCAACGTTAAACTGAATTTTGTGCCCACTGGGTTGCTGCTGCCGGTGGAGCCTCGGTGTCCGGTAGGGCTCTGGTGGGTGGGACGCCGCCCGGTGGACCGGTAGGCAGTCAGTGTCACCCGTGGTCATCGTTCCAGCACAACCACATCCTGTCTACTGTACGACCCACACTGCACCACTCCAGCAGGTACTCTACTGCACTCACAGCACATGGTTTAGTGATGCAGTGTGAAGCCTTCAGTCACTGTGTGACCTGATTAGGGATCCATTTGTCCCTGGATGGGTGAGGTGTGCTCCCCTGTATCTACACAGACTGTGGGTGGTGGTGCATTCTGTGGAGAAGTGTTGCGATGGGCTACAGATACAAAGAGGAGTATGTATAGTTTTACAGCATTGACATTGCTGAATGGTATAAAATCCCCATGTTCAATGCCTTTCATGTGTAAAATGCAATTTCTAGGTGGAAGCTTCTTTGACTCTAGTCCTTTTGAACAACCGCCATTGTCACTCTTGAATCTCTTTGAATTCTGCATGACTAACCACCACAACACTATTGCTATGTTATAATTTGTCAATTATCTTGACTATCACCAAGGCACTGTTATAGATTGGTCTACAATAAGGACTCCACCTGAAACAGTATAGGACATCACGACGGCCACCTCTTACATCAGCCTGTTATGTAACTTACACTGGGCCCCTGTACCTCACCTTTTCTCAGTCTCCTGGGTACCACAGGCGCCCTGGTGTAGGGTTTCACTGTCCACATTTTGGATAGTTGATTCACTGTGATGGTATGGACTGTGAAATATTAGAGAATGCATTACTAAATATGTACAGACAGAGGAATATTGATATTGTCAAGCTTTTTGTTTTATTAAGGAACACAAAGTGTTTTAATGTGCTATGCCCTTAGTTGTCATAATGCATGAATGAAGCCCTGGCAATGTTGCTAGGGCTGCATTCATGGACCACCCATTAGGAGTTGATGACGCTGGAGGGATGGCATAATGCTTGAATGCAGCACTGGCGAGTTACTCCCCAAAGCTGGAATCATGCATCATGATGACAAAGGGAATAATGCATTAAAACACCCAAGGATTTTGCATAGGAAAACCATACGTATAGGATATAATATCTTTCATGTTCCCAGCCAATGATTAAGGATGATGTAAAACTATAAATTCTGTCCTTCTGGGAGTGGGAAGGTTGGTCAACCACTGCTCTAGGACTTGCGGCTTGCGTCCCCCGAGGGGAGGTGGCCGGAGACGGCCCAAGTGTTGTCTTCCCTTCTGCAACCAGGACCCCCTGTGTAAGGGTAGCTGGCCTAACACCTTTCCTGGTCCCGGAGATGATGGTTGGCGGCTCGGGCCCGTCACGCCCTGATCCACCCCCATGGATTGGGGTACCCGTCGGGCCATGGGGCCCTGTGTGGCCGTCAAATCCTCTGTCAGGCCCCCCTGAGAGTGAGGTGGCTGAGTTACCATCTCTGCTGGGTCGGGGCTTGCAACTGCAGGGGCGTGGAACTCGTGCCACCACCAGTTACAGGAGGCTGTGCTGGTCAAGAGGAGGGACCTGCAAGGTGGGGTTTCACCCCCTTCCCCCGGACAGTCTCACCACTGTGCTTCATCCCTCCGGCCCCCGACTTCCTATTGGACCCCGTTGGAGTCACATCCTCACATCCCTACGCTCATCCTCATCCAATGAGGGGGACTTTTTTCAGTTGTGGTTGTGGCCATGACCACGGGTGACACTGACTGCCCACCGGTCCACCGGGCGGCGTCCCACCCACCAGAGCCCTACCGGACACCGAGGCTCCGCCGGCAGCGGCAACCAGCTTCTTGGAATTGCTGAGGATATGCTCGCAGGATAACCAAAGGCTCTCCCTCCAATATACTAGGACGTATACTTGCAGCAAAGATAGATACAGATGGATTCATCTCTTTATGGAGCTCATTTAAGGTGAAAAGTTCAATGTTCTTAACTATGTTTTAGCTCCTTCTCAAAGGGCGATAAGCACTCAATTATTGATTTCCCAACTTTTATTGTCATCTTATGTGACCTTGACCTTGATAAAGGTCATATATATCAGAGCATTCATTATCCAAAAAGATAAACAATAATAAGCAATGGGAATCTTTGAGAAATTGCTGAAAATATGTTATATAGTGGGAAAATTGCAATATGTCCAATAATGTAAAGCTGTTGTTACCATGCAGAGTTATGATGGCAACAAATGGTTGTCATGGCAAAAATGTATATAAACTATGTTTTAATGATAAAGATATGTTCATGAAATGTGTCTAATTAAAAAAAATGAATAAAAGAAAATATTGTTTTGAGAGGTCTTAAGCTGTTCATTTGATGATTTATCCCAATTCTAGGTCAATTAAGTGACCTTGACCTTGGTCAAGGTCATAGTTGGAGCTAATTCTCACAGTTAATATTGAGATGGATATGTGTGCCCAAAATAATCTATGGAACATGAGTAGCTGGCATACCAGAGCCAATCACAAGTTTTCTACGGCTAAATCCTGAAATTTACCGATAATTGAAAATGCATTGTTACTATGGCAAAATCTCATCTTATCTCAATTCTAATGAACTGAATGGCTTGATATTGATGTCTTCTTCATACAAGAATCCTAAGATGGAGAAAATGCCATTAATAAAGTGTTGACAGCAGTTGATACATGGTCAAATGACGTAATTTGGTCAATTTTCAAGTTCAAGGTCAATTCTCATGACCTTGACCTTGGTCAAGGTCAAAATGGTTGTTTGTGTACATAGTGGGTTTAGTTATTTGCATCATATAAAAATTTCATGCATGTAGCTCAAACGGTTGGAAATCTATAGAGAAAGTTAGGTTTTACTAATAATTCATGAAAAAGCCAAGATGGCCGACAAGATGGCCGCCAATGACCCTGATGGGACATGATTTCACCTTGGGTAGGAAGATATTCCGTAACTAGAGATATTTAGGATTCCAAAAATGTAAGTTAAAAAAATATAGTCTTCGGGTGCATGGGACCCCCTGCTTTCTACTATACTAATTGTGAAGGTGCATCCGATCCGATGGATTTGCCTCAGCGGATTCACCCTTTAAGGTGGGTTGGCCAGTACTGACCAACCTGACAATAATATGACTTACCTAGGTTGGTCGTATAGAGAACCAACAATGACTAACTAGGTTAGGTACTAGTGACTGAGAGATTGGTCGTATAGGGAGCCAAGGAATATCAGTGTAGATCCCAGGACATGTTTTGCTGGTGGATATGGGACGTTGTGTGACTATGCGGCATCTCCCCTCCTCCTTCCGTCTGATGTCACTACTGTAAACATTTGGTTGTTAGAGGAGATACATGATCACACTGGAGCATGCAACACTGTACGATAAGCAGGAGCTGGAGGAGTGGGTGTGGTGGAGCAGAATAGGGTACATGCAGGATCGAGAGGCGACATTGAAAAGGACTAGAGACACTCAAAAAATAAACTTGTCTCCAGAATCTTCAAAGCGACGGTCATAAAATAACTAAACGACTCAAAAACTTGTCTAAGTGACAAGGAAGCGGGTCTTCTAGCTGGACATAGAAGACCCACTTGGCATGTGCCAGCCCAAACCCCGACATTTGCCGGCTCCCGATTCTATTTGTGGGATGGTAACCTGATAGATTAGACAACTTTTGACTTGTTTATTTTATGATAGTCACTTCGACGAGTCTGGAGACAAGTTTACGTTTTCAGTGCAGAGCTTATGTAAAAGATAAGCTGATGGAACAGAAAAGTATGCACCCTCTCAGGCGTGTAGTATGCATATTATATAGTCATCTACAAGTAGATTGAAGGTATAAGAGCAAGGACGAGAGAGATAGATAGAGAGAGAGAGACAGAGAGACAGAGAGACAGAGAGAGAGAGAAGAGAGGAGAGGTGAGAGAGGACGGATACACAAGACTGGCTAGACATAGTGTGAGTGATAAGCGAGGATATAGCAGCAAATAGCGGTACAATTTCCCTCAGCCTGCATCTATCACATGCACCCCACCCTCACACCCTTCTACCCCCCTCCATACCCCACCACACCACGCTACATAGCCCCATCGCGTGCATCCCCTGCCCCCCTTTGTCACTTCACAAGGTCGTCAATACATTGAGCGTCCTCACACCGACCGGCCACCAGAGTGCCAACTCCCTACTAAAAACAGCCAATCACGTGCGTCCTCGGTCTTCACTGCCCTTGCCCGACGCCCAGACCATTTTGTTTTCTGTGGTGTGTTTCTCATCGGATTTGGTGTAACGGAACTCACCCTGGTCGGCCAATAATCACGCCAAAAAAAATGTAATGCCCAAATCAACACGTGTAGACATGGGGAGTTTGGGGAAAAAGGGATTTAATGTTGAATGGTTCTCACTTAAAGATTGAAAGGATTAAAGAAATTGATGTGCGGGATATTGAAGGGAAAAAGGGGGACACATTTCCGCGTTTCTGTATGGGTTACTTGACTGAGCAGGTGAAGTGGGGAACACGCCCGCTGGCAATTTTGGACAGGCATGCTCATGGTTTCAGAATTAATTTAAAACTAACATGCTTAAGATTTTGGAATTAGAGAACGGAATCGAAGCTAAGGATTAATGGATCCTTTTGTTTCCGGCCACCTATCAAATTTCATTGCACCATAGAGGCAAACGAAGTATTCAATCAGCCTTAGAACGGGTGAAACATTAACTGACAGAACTTTCTTTTGGAAGATCAATCTAGATAATGTGGAACATGAGGACATAAGGTTCAAATGTAACTCACAGATATTAAAGCCATATAGGCGTTGTACATCTGTTAATCACGAATTTCTTAATTCAATGTATCACAATCATTTCAAACTGTATTCAACGTCATGTTTGTCTTGTAAGCAGGCCTTGGTAATGCATCTGCTCGTAATGTATTTGTCAATTACCAGCTATCGGTACGTAGAATGGATGATCCGCGGGGGGAGGGGGCGTGTAGAGCATAGAGCATCCTTTCGGGGTGGCTTCCCACCTAATTAAAAGCTGTTTCATGTATGGCATAAAATTACAAAAAAAGAAAAGTTTTTATGTTCATATATTCGTGTAAAATTGGTAATAATTTGGTATAGGCCTAGCTGCTCTTTGGAAATGCAGGTTATACGCCTATGTATTAAAAGTATATAAATATTGTAAATAAGCAGAAAATGAAATAGCGCGCTAAGGTGAGCAGTCCACCAGCCTGCTCACAATTATTAATAGAGGTGGACTGGAGAAAATATTGTCCACAAATGCAAAGTTTGCAGATTGAGATAACATGGAAAACATCATTAAATGCCATCCTTTGGAACCTCAAAAAAAAAGAGAAGAAAGAAGTCCACCAAAAAATGTGTTAGCAATTTCCTCACATTGCAAATTGCTCAACGAATCTGTTGGGGCGGCTAGATTTTCTCGTTAAAGCTGGCAAAATCATGGATTTAGATTAAAAAATGAATTTTGATAAAAAATGAACAGAGATTGCAATTTCCGCATGCTAGGCGGTTCCTAATATTGAGAGCTATTGAAGACGCCATGAGTATCCTTTGAATGAGATGAGGTCTGCTTGGGGTGAAGGGCCGGGAAGGGTTCCCCGTCCATAAAGAGCCTCCCAAAAAGCAGATCTCGGATGGATGGGCCAAGCACGGGATGAATTTTGCTTCAATTAGTTTGTCGTTGGGAACAAATAGTTTCGATTTTGCTTTCCGTCTCGCCAGAGCAGCTCGCCTCCTCTCGTGAGCTGCTCCCATTGGTTGAGATGACAAAGGGTGGGCGGCGGGCTGGGGAGCCACAGAAAGGGTGGGATTTGACGAACCCCCAGCCTCCTTGAAAGGACCCACTGGAGCCGAAAACTCACGGGGTCAGAGGGCCACCCTTACGGCACGCTCCAAGCCACAGGAGTAGGGTCGTCTCTCCATGGCAACGACAGGGGAAACAGATTATGGATCTGGCTGCACCCAGACGGAGGGTACCCTGTACGCCTCCAGGGTTGGAGGGGAACAGCAGGGGGAGAGGGGGGAGGGAGAGGGGAAGGAGGTCGTGAAGAGTTTAAGATATGGAGGGAATGTAGTGGGGGATACTGGTGATGCAGTTTGGAGTGGAGTTATCAGAGAGAATAGAACAGCAGAGAAATAGAATAACAGGGAACGCATGTTTCACTTTGTGTAGGTCAGGGCCGGTCTGTACGGCGGGTCCCTGCCTGAAGGGTCTATATAGTCAATAAAAAAAACATTAAGTTCAGTATTTTTTGTCGCATCTTATTTATTGCAAGACTGTTAATTTAGTATTCAACCAGTGATAGCCATATCATTGAATTGTATACGTAGTTGTAATGTTAGCAATAATAAGGGTCCTAGCGGAAGGAATGCAACGCGCACAGGCTAGGTTTAATGCTCTTACTTATTATGTTTTGATGTATTTGTATTATTTTCCCGAATAAAACCCTTTTAAAAAAGTTATACACCTGCGGATATCATTTCTATCATTATTGTGTGGATAGTGGCATGGGGAATGTGATGTGTAAACGTGAATCGGGGTTAGGGAGAATCTCCTGATACAGCTTTAGTATTACAGTGAATGAACGAGTGTATTAAGTGTAAGAATAGCAGTGAATAAAACATTTCTCTATGGCTGTCTATAGTTATTTATAGTGTACCAAGACAAAATTACACATTAATTTTATACTCTGGCCCTTTTTACTGACAGCGATCATCTCAAGGTTATGGATAGCGTGTACGCACATAAATGTGCCCCATGTCTGCATCTAAGTAAAGAAGTATGCATGAGAAATAGCAGATGTGTATTTGGAAGGCATTCGTAGACGAGACTTTGAACTGTAGTGATACGTGTTGTATACGTAGTTATCAGGTGGATTCAGTAGAAAAGGGTACAGGTACAAACCAATGATATAGAATGAGGTTGCTATCTTAACGCAATGCTAGCCCGTGATAGACGATTTTTAAACTGTATTTCTTTGTGTATACTCTCTTTACTATTATACTACTTACTGCTCTTTATATACTATTTACTGCTCTTTATATACTATTTACTGCTCTTTATATACTACTTACTGCTCTTTGTATACTATCTTCTGCTCTTTATATACTACTTACTGCTCTTTATATACTACTTACTGCTCTTTATACTACTTACTGCTCTTTATATACTATCTACTGCTCTTTATATACTACTTACTATTCTTTATATATCACTTAATCCAAACAAGTAAGTTTTTTGCTAACCTTAGGGAGTAGTACTATTTTAACAACATGGAGGGGGGTTGAAATTAGGAACCCTTGAAGGGGGCACAAAATGTAGACCCATCTCGTGCGAATGTCCACCTAGTTCTGATTAGGATGGTAGTGGTGTAGGGAGAGGATGCTGTGACGAGGCCCCTTGTCGTCATGATGCATGAATGCAGCCCTTGACAGTGTTGCATTTGAGATGAAAGCATCATGCCAACCCAGCTGGGTCGACATGATGCTTTGGTGCACCACTGACGAGGTAGTCACCAGAGGTGCAACCATGCAACATGCCGACAACAGGCAAACCACATTAAAGCCCTATTCGGGCCGAGAATGGATAAATCCCCAAAGAGAAGAAATAAGTTTAACAGGTACATAGTGTCTGCTCTAGTAGGCCAACTTGTAACAACACAACGCCTCCTGGGACTCAGGTAGACCCTACTCCAGGTTCACCAACATTAACCCATTAAGGGCTGCACAGTGCTTTAATACATTAGTATGCCCTTGGTCGCCATTATGCATGAATATAGTCATGGTGTGCAACCCGACAGTATTGCATTCAAGCATCATGCCAACCATTTAGGAATGTAGCAATCCCATTGGGTCGGCATGGTGTATGGATGTAGCAATGTTACTCGCCAGGGCTGCATTCATGCATCATCTCGATAACGGGCATAATGTAATAAAAGCACTGTGTGGCCCTTATTAACCCTTTAATGACGGCTTTATGCATTAATGTATCATGTCCTTGGTCGTCATGATGCATGAATGCAGCCCTGGCGAGTAACTCGCCAGTGCTGCATTCAAGCATCATGCCAACTCTATGGGGTTGAGACACTCCCATAGGGTCGGCATGATGCACCAATGCAGTCCCGGCGAGTTACTTACAGGGACAGCATTGGTGCATCATGATGACAAATGTCATCTTTTGGCGACATCTGTCTTTAAAGGGTTAAGGGGTTGCTAAGCACAGAGTGAGCTACTCCAGGTGCACCCACATTAAGCACAGGGTGAGCAGTCCTCACCATACCCCACCCCACCTGCCTGTACCACTACACCTGTGCTCTTCAAAGGCCGCTCCGCCTCCTTAATCATAAGTCGCCAAATGGTGCTGAGAATACCTGCTGCCATTGTCCTTATCCACCACCCCCCACACACACACACACTTACACACACACCTGACACAAAGGTACGCTACTTTTGTCCCTACCTCCCCAAACACGAGAATGCTAGGGTTTGCTTTGAATACTGTGGCTTCCCCTAATACCCCTCGTTAGTCGCATGGTTCACGCCTCAGTGGACCCTGGAGGAGGCGCTGCAGGCTCTTTGATGGGGATGGGGATGGGCACAGGAGGAGGGAGGAGCACCCAGGGTGGGTCAAAATACCCAGTGCAAACCACGTCAGAAACACTGATGCGGCCAACTATGGAAACCACCACCAATAACTCGAGTAACTCTCCCTGCCGCTGTCACAAACAAGCAATACCAGGGTCAAGGCCTTGCTAAAGTTTTCCCTTTGTACTGCCAGGTTGTTTATTATTCAGGCGTTGGGGGGTTGGCTTCCTGACGGCTGTGTTTTGTTATGTGCGGCCTTGTTGCTGTATTCAGGAGGTATGGCGAGTGGATGGCTGAGTGGTGTAGAGAGTTAGTTGGGTGTAACCGAGGTAGTGAGTTGCACTGACAATAAGTACTATATATCTCCCTCAGCCACCAGCAAGCCCACCCAATCATTACCACTGTCAGTCCCTGCACCTCCGTCTTATCGGCTGGCGGCGTGGCTTATCCCTTCTGACAGTAGACTTTCATCTAGCTGCCCCTCTCCACAGTTTATCGTGAGAAAAGCACAGAGTGGTGTCCCTAAGTATAGTCCTGGTAAAAGAAGCATCTTTCAGTTTCCGCAGGGTCTTATCTGTTCCCATCAGCCAGGGTGTGTCATTGATCAGAGAAATGAGGCATTTTTGTCTGTCATTTGGCTTTTGATCTGGAAGAAATGGGGACACACGTAATTGGAAAACGCCCGATTCAGAAAAGCAGGAGGGAATTATTGACTTTGTAGCGTTTAATAAAACATTGCTAGACAAGAGTAGTTTGTACTATTGCTTTGAACCAGTTACAATTTTACATTACGTCCTGTTTCTGTGCTGGACATGAGAGGGATGGATCTGGATCTAGATGTACGGAGTGTATACCTAATCTATTGATTATACCTTATGAAGTTTAGTGACAACAGCACGAACACTTCTTTGATGTGATCAGTGCATTGATGAAACAACCTTGATTTAATCATGAGGAAATCAATGAACTATGTTCAATGTAAGAGATACAAAACTAAGATGAAAAACAAAGTTATAATCTGGTGTTCCATTCGCAGTGTAAGAATATAATGTGGCTGGTATGAAGTTTACTGAATACCAGATCATTAATCATCATAATATACCAATGATTTTCATGATGTCACTTAATCCTCCATATGAACCTAAAACAAATAGAAATCAGCCAATGTACAAGTTCCCGTTGTGCTCTATAAAATGGAACGTCTCTCATGATGGATATTGCTGACCAGCAGAAAACACCCCATGTGCCTTAGCCATATAGATATTCACTAAACAGGGATATAATATCTATTCCCATTCCTCAAAACTATCACAGTCTCCTCTATCATCACCTATATCCTCCAGAGACATGCTAGACAGACCGATCGTTGTAACGGGTATTACTTACACGCCGACAGCTTCCAGGAGCCGTTTTTTCGCCATGTACTTCCGCTTTGTTATTGAGCCCATGGATGCTGTGGCGGGAGCCTTGGCAGGCCGGACACTGAATGTGCCAAAGACAGGCTAGGCGTCCAAGACATCCATATCAAGCCTACACAGGGTGGTAGATAGACAGGGTGGTGTTAATAGATACTTATATCCGTGCCTGGCCCAATCGTTAGACATTATATGTAGCATAAGGAGCCTGTGAGATATAGCGGAGGTTCACGTGAAGGGTATTAATGTAGAGCCGTTCTGGGGATTGATTGGTTTCATGGTATTTCCACAAACATGTGCTCTCTATCACTCCTTATGGAGGTTAACATAAGTTCACGTGTATCATTTCTTACCTTTCATGTTTGTTTTATATATTGGAAATAGAGGGCAGTAGCAACTTCATTTGATTTGTATGAGCATGCAATACAGATACACAATTTTATACAATTTGGACTTTAAGCACTTCCAAGTATATTCTTCAGGTCCGGAAATCTCGCCTTATATGTCAGCAAATCAACTAAAGTGTTTTGTAGAGGTGTCCATCAGATGCAGGGTACCAACTCTAATACGTATCTTCTATGTTTTAATCCCATAAGTTTATGAACTGTGCAATATATAATATGTTGCTGGTTTATTACACATCTTATAGCTATTGCACTACTTAGATGTTCTTGGATTTAGTTTTATATACATAATATGTCCATGCTTTTAGTATTTGTAGCATAATGTGTTCTCTGGTTTAATTAACGTTCTCAATGCGAGATATTAGGGACGTTTAGCAACCACGCAAAAGCTCAATGAACGCAGACGTAGCAGTGCTGAAGGCATAGGCTACATCTGGGTTAAATGAGCTACGTCGGGTTTGCTAAAGGTCCGTAATATGTCTCGGAACGACGTAGGTATTTCGATCGCAGTTTATTTATGATTCCATCGGCGTTAACCTGCATATCTGTATCTTGGATCTAAAGAAGCTGTAATTTCAGCTTAAAGTAAGGTTCATTTTTAAAACCATATATCTGCTATCTTCATAACAAATTGGGAGGAAATAGAGAATACAGTATCCTCATCTACAAAAACTCCGGAATCGATTGCATCATATCAAAAACACAGGGCTGCAATCTCACTTTTTGTAACATAATGATCATTAAACTACATGCTTGAGCCTTCATACACTCACTCTGTTTTTGATATATTCTATGGCATAATTTTCTTTTCATTTAAACCTATGATTTCAATTGTATTTTTCTTTTCGTGGCATACACTCCATTTTAGAGATGAATACCGGTATTGACTAGGTCTAAGATTTATCAGAGGAGAAAGGGCAAAAACGGCACTTCTGAATAAATACCGTCTACCCTGGCCAATCGCACTAACTCATAAAATGGAAACGTAAAAAGATGTAAAAGAAACATAGGTATATCCTCAATCAATATTCAATAGCTCTTTATCTTAACTTAAATACTACTTGATTACCTATGGGCGCACACAGTGGACTTTTTGGTTCTGACCTCATTACTCAAATCTAAGTAGATATAGACCCTTTGTAAGGGAGATGGAATGGCCCCCTCCCCGTTTCACAATCTGATTAATCTCAACATAATAGGCGTAAGATGATAAGGTGACGAATCATTTGATATGATAAGTATTCTTTATTGCCTCACTGGATGCAATTTACTGCTTTTAAGTACTCTGGTTTATTCCGAACTCACACACATTCTTTATTTTAACACACACACAGTTGAATTACTATGCATCTTATGCACACGGCGATTTTCCACGAGCCATTTCGGATAAACATACCCTAAAAAAGCTAACAGGTTATTGCATTTATTCACTTAGAGCCACAGTCAAGGGAAGTCGCAGCTTCCGAGATAGGGTTACATTTAATAACATTCAATACATTAACTGGAAGTATCTTCTCATTTTGAGGTTGTGTTAAATGTGTGCCAAGGAGCAAGAAGGTAGTGTCTTTGGATAACAATCTTTGGTAAATAATAAACACACTCATTATGTCCATGACAATGTAGGCCCTCTTACCACTTAAAGTGTCAGTAGAGGGGATTGAGCAGTCAATTTAGTATTCATAGAGTGCATAATGTCCGCACTTTTAGCACCTTGTGCACGATTATAACAGTCTTCTAACATTCCACAATTCACAAAAAGAGTTACATCTTGTAGTTTAAGAAGTTGAACAAGGCTTCTGGTATATATCACAATGATAGCATATATATATTAACCTCTCTCTCTATGTACAGATCAGATTCTTCTGTAGCTCTTCTACCTCTGCATCCCGTAGAGTGTAATCCAGTTTCTTTTTGGTATGAGTAAGTATTTCCTATTGTAATCTTCAACGGAATATTGCATAGTCCTCTTAGCAATGTCTTAATGGCGATGCTTTATTCATACGCAAAACATGTGGAATCCCAGAACTATTTACATATGCTGATGGTTAACTCATATGGTTGAATTCATATCGATATTGACATTGGTTATATTCTAAAATTCACCCATACCGCTCAAGTGGTTGTTGATTGATTGGATCGAGCTAAAAATAGACTGAGCCAAGTCTCGACCAAGCGTCTTAAGCCCCTATATTAGCATCCATATCGACCTTGAGGTTACCCTGATTATTTTGTTATTGTAATCAAAATAATTTGGCCAGTGTATACATATTCTCAGTGGACAAAGGGAGGTAAAAGCTTTGATGGTGGTTCTCATTAGCCTGGGATTGACATAGGATCAGAACAAGTGGCGCATTTCTCTACCGGGTGTAATTACGCCCATGATGACTGGGTGTAGGAGGGGCAGGAGGAGGGAACTTTATTGTTTTCAGACTCTGAGCTACTCCTGCCGTGATTGGACTCGTTTGTGGCAGAAATAACAGACACTTAATTACCACGAGCAGCTCGCAGATCTAAATGCCCCGCCCTGGAGGACCAAGTACTCATCATATCAAAGCCACCCACTTCAAAGGGGCTTCCTGGCCCGGATCTGCTCAGCAGTAGCTCACATATACAGCCATGAGAGAATTGGTTATGGTACAGAGAGCTATGGAGCAGCTCATTGCCTGCCCCCCATATCCTTCCGCTGGCTTTCATTAGGGGGCGTTATACTCAGTCAGCCAGTGCTTACTGCGGCAATCAGCAAGCCCTGCCAAGGCAGCCTGTCCCCTCCCCTACCATGCCCAGTTGAGGCATCATTAATCAATATCCTGTCATTTTTAATCCATCAGGAATCATGTCTCCGGTCATCAAGCACTCTTGTAATATTTACCAACGCCACTCTAAATAGATAGAAGAGGTATATAATATTGCACTTCCAACTGTCTATCCTTCTGAGCAATTGATGCCGTTTTCAGTTGGCGCTTTATAAAGGGCAGACAAAATGGACTAAAGTATGACATCTGCTTTGGTGACAGAGTAGAAGTCCTTGGTTCTAGCTTAGTGTGGAGCGTAGTAATGAGCACGATAGGAGAAGGTCCCAGGAAATTCATTAGGCCTAAGGCAGACTGTCGGCCTTGATGGGCTGCTGCATACGCCACTGATGGTAACGATGGGGCCGCCATAATGGGGATGGGCGCAGCAGGGCGCTTTAATTGATGTGAAAATAGGGCCTAGAGGACGGGTGGCTGGATGGTCGGTGCAGGCAGGGACTTATTATTTTAATTGATGTGAGAGCATATTGACGGGCAGGGTGATAACATGCTCACACTTGCTCCTGGTGATACCTTCACACTGGGGTATACCTGTCCTCCAGGTCCTTAACCCTTTGAGGATGGCATAATGCATTAATGAATCATGCCCTTGGTCATCATGATGCATGCATGCAGCCCTGGTGAGTAACTCGCCACTGCTGCATTCAAGCATCATGCTGACCATACAGGGTTGAGACACTCCCGAAGGGTCGACATGATGCACCAATGCAGCCCCGGCGAGTTACTCACCGGGGCTGCATTGGTGCATCATGTCGACAAATGTCATCTTTCAGCGACACCCATCCTTAAAGGGTTAACACAGCTGGAGGCTGATCTCCATCACTCCACCATGTGACACAGCGCCCTTAACCCTTTAAGGGCCGCATAGTGCTATGATAATATGCTTGTGTCATCATGCTGGATGAATGCAGCCCTGTGGGCAAGTATACTCACCAGCGCTGCATCCATGCAGTATGCTGACAAATTCCCGCAGGGCCGTCATGATGCATTCATGAATGATGCATTGATGAGTCCACCCACGAGGGCTGCCATCATGCATCATCTACCCTTTGGGAATATCACACAACGGCACTATGCCACCCTTAAAGGGTTAAGGCCCCCTATATGATACCTCCCCCTTCCCCACCCCCTGTGTGGTAGCGGAGACACCTTTACTGCCTTATTAAGGGTATCCGCCGTCGTCTTCTCCTCCTGCCCCTGGTGATTTACTTAAGACAGCTTCTTTCACAGGGGATCAGGCCGCGGTTTCTCACTCTTCAACGCCAGAATAAACAGGTAACCAGGTTACTGTGGTGTGTAGGGGATCAACCAAGTCCTTAGTCCAACCACTCCTTCAACCCCCATATTTCCTCCAGGGTTTAAGCTAAATGACCTGCTGATACGCTACCCCCCTCCTCCCCGACTCTGCCCCCCTGAGCGCAGGCGCCAACTGTAACTACCGGAAGCACAATGTCCTTTGCACATGCGCACTATGGTCTATAAATCCCGCGGTATTCTGAGATGGGGCGAGAGTTTGGCGAGAACTGTGTGATGATGAGCACTTTGGTACAATGCCACTGAGTCGGTAATGGTATAGATATTTGTCTTATTATAATATCCTCCTATAACAGTGTTTGCCCTATACAGATATCGATATTGAAAACAGAGGTGATTGGTATTTAGAGCATGTTAGAATTGTAACATAATAATTATCAAATATTTCTAGCAGGGATCATTGCAGATTTGGTTGAACATTGGGGTTCGTGACTGCAAAGGACCCGTAGAGGTTCCAGTGAGGGCCGGTCCAGGTACCTTGGACCCCCGCTTGGACCATCAGATTTCCTGATCTGTTGGTGATTGGCATCGAGCCCTCTTCACTTCCTTTTTGAACATGAGGGCAGGGGATGCAAGTTGTTGCCGTCCCTTTGTCAAAAGCCCCACGGAGATGGATGGACTGGTGTCGGGCGATCTTCCCACCTGTCATCGGGCTTCTCCCGGTCTCCCATGTCAAGCATTTGCCTTTGAGTTTGGCCGTCCTTGGGAAACGGAAACGACTTCATCCGAGGTGGCGGGACTGTGGGCTTAGAAGTTTGAGGCCACTCCCACATGTTTACTCCTTTTCACATCACCCCGACCCCTCCACACCTCAACCCCACCCCGCCCAGACAGGATGCCATAGTCAGGCACTCAGAGCTACACCAAGATGCAAGACGTCCCACTGATAGAGAGAGAGGTTGTAAAAAGAAGATGAAGAAAGAAAGGGAAGGCTGGTGGTGGGAGAGAAACAACAAGTCAAAGGGATGAGAGAAGAGCGTCGCCTCTCCCCCCTCTCCCTTCCACCACACCCCGTGTCTGTGGTCGTGTAGGTGGTGGTGGGATCTTGTTATAGTAGTCTGATACAGTTACTACCACCCCCCCCCCCCCCCCCCCCCCGCCCCTCCTCCCCGATCTCACACCGACGACGAGTTGCCGTACAGCCCTTTACGGTCTAACGTCGAGTACCGTGGAGGCTCATAGTTGGCGGTCGGCGACTTCTGGTAGGTGCGCCGACCCGCCGTGGAGTACTTTAAGGTGTCATTCTCCTGGTTCTGCACATTGGCTGCGGCGGCGTCGGCCATGGTGGTGTCGGTGGGGTTGTTGGTGGAGGTGGGGGGCGGGGTGACGTTGGGAGGGGTGTTGATGGTGGGTGGGGGGACCGGACACACGGCCGGCTTGATGTGGTACATACAGGTGCATCCCTCACTGCCTATAGGGGCTCTGATCATGGTCCTGTAGGCTGGCTGCCCACCACCACCACCCCCACCACCACCACCACCCACCATGCCACCACCCAGCCTGCTGGTGGTGGCCTCCTGGACAGGCGCCTCCCATATATGGGCATAATCATTGCCGTTAATCTTCACTACGCGCTGGTGGCGCACGAAGCCGATACGCGCCGTCTGCTGCCCCCCTCCTCCTCCTCCTCCACACACGCCGTCCTCCATGGTGGCCCCCGTGTTGGTCTGGAAGTCTCCTCCAGCACCTATATCCAGGCTGCAGTGGCCGCTGTCCACCTGCTGGAGCTCCATGCCTGGAGGAGGCCCCGTCTTCTCACGGAGCAGGATGGTTTCCCTGCTCGGCGTCTCGTAGCCGCGCGCCTGGTGACACGTCCTGTAGGGGTGAGACAAGAGCAGGTGTTAGAGCTGGTACGAGCAGGTGTGAGTTAGTACGAGCAGGTGTGAGTTAATACGAGCAGGTGTTAGAACTGGTACAAGCAGGTGTGAGTTAATACAAGCAGGTGTTAGAACTGGTATGAGCAGGTGTGAGTTAGTACGAGCATATGTGAGTTAGTATGAGCAGGTGTGAGTTAGTATGAGCAGGTGTGAGTAAATAGGAGCAGGTGTTAGAACCTGTACGAGCAGGTGTGAGTTAGTACGAGCAGGTGTGAGTTAGTATGAGCAGGTGTTAGAGTTGGTACGAGCAGGTGTGAGTTAGTACAAGCAGGTGTAAGAGCTGGTACGAGCAGGTGTGAGTTAGTATGAGCAGGTGTTAGAGTTGGTACGAGCAGGTGTGAGTTAGTACAAGCAGGTGTTAGAACTGGTACGAGCAGGTGTGAGTTAGTACGAGCAGGTGTGAGTTAATACGAGCAGGTGTTAGAACTGGTACGAGCAGGTGTGAGTTATTACGAGCAGGTGTGAGTTAGTACACAGACTTGAAAAGGTATTCAAGTCTGTGGTTAGTATGAGCAGGTGTTAGAGCTGGTACAAGCAGGTGTGTGTTAGAATGAGCAAGTGTGAGTTAGTATGAGCAGGTGTGAGTTAGTACGAGCAGGTGTGAGTTAGTGCGAGCAGGTGTGAGTTAATACGAGCAGGTGTGGGTTAGTACGAGAAGGTGTTGCTTAGTATGAGCAGGTGTTAGAGCTGGTACGAGCAGGTGTGAGTAAATACGAGCAGGTGTTAGAACTGGTACGAGCAGGTGTGAGTTAGTGTCAGCTAGGTCAACAATTGTATGCATTTAAAGATGGGTTAGCAGCTAATGTTTGATATCATTTCTTGGTGAAAATTTCTCACTCTCCCAGGCCTAATGTCTGATCTCCTCTGTTGGTACCGGGCACCGAGGAAACCATGCATCGAGCCCTCTCTATGGAGATGAGTGACTTTCCGCAAATTTCCGCAATTTTAGGAGTTAATGTTGCATCAGTTTTAATTTTATGGCTACGCAGCGTCTTTGTGTTCATAATGTGCTTGTAGCTTTTCTAAGTATTCTTATATTTATAAATCCACAAAATATAGAGCAAATCATGGTCAGAATAGGTCAGGGGACCCTGCTCCATTAGGGAAAGGGGTCCCCTAAGACTCAAAAATCGACCCCAAATTAGCCCCTAACCCATCTTTAAACCTCTAGTTACAAATACGAAATATATGTTGTACCATATTCATAATAAGTATAACAAGTTATTTTGACGTTTTTTCACTTAGATTTCTCGCTGCACAAAGCTGGACCACGTCTATGATGCGACTTCAATAACATGTACTTGTTCAAGCTAGAGTGTAGAATCATTTGGGGATGTGCATCAATTCTGCCGAATAATGCCCTTAATAAAATTACTTGGGTGAAAATGTATTTAAGTTCTAAGTAAGACACTATTGAGAGGAGGGTTGGGAATCACATAGCATTCTAGGGCAGTGCTAGTGTGATTCGCAGAGACACAGCTTAGGCAAATCAGAAACACAGTGCCTGCTAGGGTGAAATATGTAGCCCAGATCACCACCGCAATGTTTTCAATGCTATAATTATGAACTTATAGTTTCCACAATCATGAGAAACACACTATATTCTTTCAGGCACTCGCCACCAGGAACTTTAAAGCCTGAGGGCAGACTAATTTATTACGGAGACAATACACTGTGCACATGTCCAATGTGGATGACTAAGCACCAGAGGAGAGCAAGAAACGACTGTAAGATAGATTAGACCTGGTATTGCTGCAAGATGGACTAGTCCCATTATGGACGATAAACAGGTTAGAATTTCATTTCTCTCTCACGGCCTGACTGCCTCTATATTCACTGCCTACGCTGTATTGCCCACTGGGAAATTTCCGTTCTGAGAGCAATGTTCTACCCATCTACCCTAACCTTTTGTTAGTTATTTTATAAGCAAGAGAGGTTTTGCATGGCACTTTGAAAACTATAGAATATTTGTTGAGTGTGTGTGTAGGGGGGGGGATAGGGCTAGGCTGACAACTATTGGGTTATCATCCATATCATAGCATACCGGCTCTTAGTGTTAGTCTTAGTGCGCCACCCCTGAAAGTATATGCCCTAAGTGTAGTCCAGCAGAGAAACGACATCGGCCAACCCGACTACTCGGTGATAGGTAGATTACGCAGCGAAACATAATTTCCTCATTTCAAGAAAATAAGATAAATAAGCTCGCCTGACGAAAAATGACTAGTTTTAAGAAAAAATATTTTTTTAAAATAGTCATTTGTCCGCAAGGCTATTCAATTAATCTTATTGTCTTGAAATGAGAAAATTATTTTTGGCTAAAGTAGCCATAACAAACTGGGGAATAATTGATTAAAAACCGAGGCCAAAATATCTTTAGGGTTGGGTGAGGTATGACGTCAAGTCTCAACGTTCCCTAATAACAAATGGAAAATCGAAGTAACCTTTGTCCTTAATCCCTTGTCAGTTTCAAATCATATTAATCCTGTATGATATGTTTTGTTGCACAGCGAGAGAAAGCCATCTCAGACTGTCTGACTTTGCTTTGGTAGATGCCTTAAAAAATCGACCATTTCCATATACTACTCACAATGCGCGGTGCTATATGAGATATGGTGCTACACTCTAAGAACAGTGTGTTGCGGGAACATGCATAGGGATTACACACACGTATTTGCAACACATCTTTGAGATCAACACACTTTTGGCAAAGAGCATATAGTGTGTAGTGTGTTACAACAAAATGTGTGTTAAAAGTGACTACAGAAAAGCGTGTTGATAAGTGTGTAAATCAATGTAACACACTGTTCTTAGAGTGTACCTCCGAGGCCGCACCTATAAAGCTATGTGACGTCTTACAATTGACAATTGCCATATATGACAATTGTCAATTGTAAGATGTCACATATATGTTAATAAAGGTTATCTGTTTCATTACGCCTTCTTGATACTGAGGATAAAGGGTTATAAACGCAGTTCTGTAAATATCACTCCGTATTTAATCTTATAACCAGGCCAAGCTATCTTCTGACCCGGGATATGCATGTTCCTAATAATGATTCTTTTGACGTGGCGAATATAGAATTGATAATACAAATTATGAAGTAAAATTATTCCTCTTTGTAGAACACTACGAGGGAAAAGTAGTACAGAATTCAAATTATGCTTCTGCTGTATTTGGGATAGGTATTAAAATATTCCTTTCGTGAGAGCAAACTTATTATGTCACATGATGCATATTCAGTGAGCTATATCACTATTACATTTCAAAACTTATTGAAGGAGGATTATAAATAGAGCTTTACTAAACGCAAACACAAGTTACCTCAAAACAAGAAACACAAATCTGTTATCATTGTCTATAGAGATACTGTGTATATAAGGATAGCACCGTAGCAATAATTTGCACATCTATCTCCCATAGCCTCTATACCACATAAAAAGTGTGCCACTGCTGTTTGCTAAAACATTTCTTTTTGCATTTAGACGAGGCCAGAGAAGGTCCATATGTTTTTCCGTGATATAAGCCGTGCCCCAGGCGCGCTATCAATTCTATTAGATCTGGTACTTGCAATATCACTATGTCTGATCAGTTTATTATTTGTGTACCCTGTCCCCGGACCACAGTAGTATAACAGATTACATCACAAAGTACACCCTACATTGTGTAGCAAGAAGAGTAGGGGAGTCAGAAAAACCTAATCTAGTCTTTCTTTTATAACACTTTGAGAACGACAAGATGCCTTAAGGTTCAATTGATTCGTCGTCATGATGCACCAACGTAAAGCTCGCGAGTAACTTGACATTGCTGCTTTGGTGCATCATGTCGTTGATAAGGGAGTGTATCAACCTGTAGGGTTGTCATGGCGTCCTTAAATGCAGTATCATTAATGCATCATGCCAACAGAAGGACATAGAACTTTACACACTCTGTTGCCATCAAAGTACTGTATACTCTGGCCCAAAAAAACAGTTTCAGGTCACCCGACCGAACCTATCAAAACAGTGCCGACCCTACGTTTTTAGTGCAAATTTGAAGATATTAAGATATCTTCACACCTTTTTTGGTCAATTATAGGGTTTACACAAGACTGGCTACTATATTCATGTTTAGAAAATAATGCGAAATATAAACATTTTTGCACTTTTTTTGGTCAATTGTAGGGTATGTAGAGGGGATGGCCTTTACTTAAATGTAAAAATAAGAAGATAAAATAAGATAAAATATAATCAGACCTACCGACCCTAGACTTTCTGTTACCTGAAACAAACCTTTTATTTTTTTGGCCTCAGGTCGTTTGCCCTCTAAAACCAAGTGTTCTTTTCAGAATTGATCACCACTATTTTTCTCACCACAGGCAGATCTAAAATGGGTTTTACTGGTTGACTTAAAAGTATAGCTAAAGGCCGAGTCGTAATGGTAATTAGATTAGATTTCTCTGTTAGGAGCATCGCCCTAGGCCTCTCCAAACAGGTCATCTTCAAACAGAGATGTTTTGCTGGAGGGGTGCATACTTACCCTACCCCCAGTCGTTACTTAATAGAGAGCACAAGGGCACCTACAATGAAGTCTTGGAATGGATGCATAGACAGGTTCAGGGCCCGGTGATTGCCTACTATTGGCCCCTGAGGAGTATAATCATGACCAGCATTGCCTGGATCCAACCAAGAGTTACAACACATGCAATGACAAAAGACTCCCTATATCTACAACCCGTGGTAAAAAATACCACCCCTGGATGCAACCTCTCTCTCTCTGAATGAGCACCAGAGGGGGGTATCTCACAGGGGGGTGGTTACTTCCAGTCACTTTAGTCTGCAGTAATACACCTTAGGGGCTGAGGCCTTGTCTCGGCGCTGTTCCTAGTCTTTATCTAGAAGTATTTGAACAAGCCGCTAACCGTTTCCACCGTAATCCCCGGCCTCTACCTCCCGGAGTCATTTCCAATCTCCCCGCCAGGGGGAGAGAGCATACAGATAGCACAAAGGAGCTCGTTCCAAATGTTTTCTTTTCAAGAGAGGAAATATTGGCACTGGGAGACGACGCCCATTACACCCAGGCTACCCGCCTTGAGTTTTCCGGTGGTCGTTCTCAACTTGTCCAATCCAAATCTAGACTTCCCTAAATGCCCTAAACCAGAGCTCACCATACAGGGATAAACTATCTTATAATCTTAAAAATACACACGCAATGCCGGAAACTATACCTTTGTATTTCACTTTATTTATCGTTACACCCAAAATGATTTTACAATTCACCCCTACATGCGTCCCATTTTTGTGTCACCTCGCAACCATTTTACCACCCACTCATCCACTCTTGTTACACATTCTCCCCCTCCCAGCCCCCAGAATCATCGCTGATGTTTGCCACACTGCATGATGGGGGAGGGGGAGGTGGTCCTGGAGCAGCAGAGACAGCCTTTCTTCCCCCTCTCCAGGGCTGCCACGGCGGGACTGATTAGCACAGACTCCGTCCCTTACATCGGGGATCGGCCCCCAAAGATGGCGCACAAGAGGGACCATTTTCCCCCTTACTCTTTAGGGCCGCACAGTGCTTTACGGAGCTATGCTCTTTGTCGTCCTACTGTATGTTCTGGCGAGTCTACTCACCAGTGCTGCATGCTCGCATCATGGCGGCCCATATGGTTCGGACATTTCCTAGAAGATTCGGCATGATGTATGAATGCAGCCCTTAGGAGTAACTCACCAGGGCTGCGTCCATGCATCCTGACGACTACGGGCGTGGCACATTTAGGCAGCACGTCGGCCTTAAAGGACTAAAGGAGTCAGCGGAGGCGGCGTTGGCGGCTGGGCGGTGAAGCGGTCCGACTGGTGGTATCAGTCATCTGGCTATCTGTAGTAATTGTGGCTCCATCTGGTAAGGCACTCTGAGGAGGGGGTGGGGTAATCTGATAAAGCCCTATTGTTCTTGGATCATGTAGGTGGACAATGCCTTTGATGGGCCCAGCGGCGGCCGCCGCGGGGACAGCGGCGGCCACGACTGGGACGGGAAGAAAGGGGAGCATTTAGACGGTGGGCAGGGAGATGAGGCGCGGGAGGAGATGAAGAGGGAAGGATCAGCGCCTGGAGAAAGCCTCCAGAGCCTCAGTTGCAGCTCAAGACGGAAGTCAAACAGCTTAGAATGACCGACCCCTGTGGTCGCTGCAACGCCGATAAGCGTTCTGCAGGGTTCCAATAATAACGGTGCGCATCGGGCTTGTCCGCCTGTCTGAACCTCCTCTTCCCACCCACAGGCAATCTTCAACCATCCTGGTTCTCCTTTAGAATAGCCCAGTGTACCAGTCTACCACTGCCCCAGTTGATGCATTGCCTTGTCCCAGAGAACACCACCAGTGCAGCTCTTTGCACTACCAAGCTGGTTCTTTCATGTCCTTCTTTGCTCACTCGTCCTCAATCCTATAGCACTGGAGATGGGTTATCGTTAATCTGCATTGGGACTATCTCTGAGAGTCGGTATCACTATCACACATACCGCAGCCAAATAATAGCTACTAAAGCAACACAGACACTGAGACTGCAGTTCACCCTGCCTTCATCTGTTACATTTACTTCCACTTCAAGTAAAGTACACGTTATCTTGTGTTCTTTTTTTTCTTTTTTTAAACTTTTTGCAATTGGCTTTATCAGATGAGGAGTGTTTTATATAAAGATAGAAAATAATTCTTCCAATGAGAGGTCATTGAAATAACATTGTCTTCACCACTCCCTTTATAACTACTTTTCTTTAGTCACAACACATTAGGTCATATAAACAAGCATAATACATACGGCCAGCACAAACCGGTTTGTGTTTCATTCTTTTTCGCACATGCCTATACAGCATATACCATAGTTGTCTACAGCATCCCTACATAACCAAATCATCTCCCCTCCCCCTTTATTGTACAAGACGTTAGCTTTTTAGAGAGGCTGACATCAATGGAGGTACAGCCAAACCGGAAGCACGCGGCCATCGGTAGATAGTAAGTTCCAGCCGGAATGGCTTTGACCTGTCCTGCCCCGTGAGGCAGCGATAACAGCAACGCCTTGTACATATACGCTGGTCTGCCATCTATAGCTATATCACCCCCACCCCTCATCCCCCCTACCCCCCCCCCCACCCCCACATCCCTTAATGCTACAGCAGGCCACCCTGGAGGAAACCAGCAGCTCTAACAGCAGCCACAGGAGGAGGCTACACAGCTTACCAGCAGGAGACATGACCATCATGTTAATTGGAGTGTTTGTCTCTATAAAGCCCCCCCCCCCGACCACCCCCCCCACCACCCCCCCACCCCCCCCCCCACCACCCCTGTCCCCCCTGCTCCATACGGTACTGCAGCCACCACTCGTTGTCAGACCACCACAGAATGCTCAAGTCACAAACCAAATGACGACTTTTCTATTCTATTCTGGGCTCCACGCCACATACAGTATGCGTCAGAAGCCATGCAGCTGTAAGCTTAGCCCTTTAAGGGCCGCATGGTGCTTTTAGTCCTATACCTTTTGTCAACATGATGCATAAATGTAGCCCTGGGGAGTCTACTGGGTTGATTCACCTCCAGGTCGGCATGATGCATTTATCCCGAGCTGCATTCATGCATTATGAAAACCAAGAGCATAAGCATTATGCATCCATGTCTTAACGGGCTAAGCGTTCATCGCCATTTACTTTAGTTTTGAATGAATAATTTGAGGCTGTGTCAGTTCTGAGAAGAGAATCAGGGCTGATGACAGTAAGTCAGACACTTGCTAGGTCTTCTTTCTATTTAAATAAGAAGATACAGAGCTCTTTTAGTTGGCCACATCTAATTCTGGGATATGTCTGACAATCAACTAGCACTGTCTCGGATCAGCAAATGAAAGGTATGTTAAATATAGATATTTTAGATGTAGCTTCGTCAGTATAGATACCAAATCCCACCAAGCAGATATGTATCCAATTTAGCAATGTGTATTTTAACAAAAAAAGAACGCTAACAATATATTATCACCCTTTTTCATCATGAACAAAGCGCTATCAGCGCCTTTTCATCAATTCAGCTAAAAATATATCTAGGTTTAAGAAAAAATGACAAGGGATTTTTGAGAACGTTGATCTACCACGAGACTACAAACTGTGTTAATTTGCCATTACTGTTGCTCAGTTCTGCCGGTTGGAATAATTCTACACAGAGAAAAGAAACAGCGTCAAAAGGGAGTCCAGGTTGCCTCCAGAATAACTCCCCTCTTTAGGGGAGACCAGGACTTTATGTGTCTCCCAGGGAGTCACATAGGCTCCTTTATGCAGCCTGGGCTCCCCTAAAGAGGGGAGTCATTCTGGAGGCAGCTTCGACTCCCTTTTGACGCTGTTTCTTTTCTGTGTGTACCTATTCATCCCAACTAATCATCCCCTACCATATAAAAGCTATTATCTAAACTTTATGTCTTATCAAATCTATTTTCACTCCTTCCTACTCAAGGACCATGTGGTCAATTTGTTCTTGTGCCCATTACGGACACGTTACTGCCACGCAGGAGCAATCTAAGAGAGAATAAACCTCCTGCCGAGAACACATGTATCCTAGAACTGTTACTTTAATTAGTGGATAAATCACACTGAATTAATGGATCGCTTTTAATTACAAAAGCAAAACCATATGGCGCCAAATCTGCCACATTATATCCTTGAAACTCTCCTAAACCGTTCTCCACCCACTGGTTTATGATCAAATTCCCAATGTAATTGCCAATCCAGGTGATCTAAACCTTCATTGAGTTTACAGAAAAACAGATTAATAAGAAAGCCTCAAGGAACTTGAAAGTCTAGAGGAATGCCTTGATGCCGCGTCCAGGTATGCTATGGTATCCGGGAGGGGTAAAGGTGGGTAGATGCCTACAAGGTGGGCCTTTGATCGGAAAGGATCCAGCTAAACCTTCAAGGACAGTATAGTGCTTTAATGTACTATGGCCTTTATTGCTGTGATGCATGAATGCAGCCCTGGCGACTAACACACCAGTGCTGCGCTGTATTCAAGCATTATGGCGCCCCCATGGCTTTGGTACACTCCTAACGGGTCGGCCTAATTCAGTGACGCAGCACCGGCAGGTTATTCACCAGGGCTGCATCAGTGCATCATGCTGACAGATGTTGCCTTTTAAGTCTTAGCAACAGGCTGTACCAAGAGGGCTGAGCAGTGAGCCACCTCTTGCTGATCAAGAAACAACTCCACTCCTTTGGCTGGCTTGCTTGTAAGCCGACAGGCAGCGAGTCAGTGTTTACCAGCTCAAAGAGTCCCCTCTCCGTCAGATCCTCCTCACCAAACACATTGGTTCATTGGGCCTGGCGCCCGTCGATTAGTGCTATAGCTGGCTCTATGGTTGGGCTTTTTCTCTAACTTAATTGGACGCGGCTGAGACTTATGTTTGCTTCAAGTGTTGTGGAAGCACCACCCTACCAGCCGGGATTGCAATGATATTAAAGATAGCACTGATTACACGGCATTCAAACAGGGTGCTCCATGCTTATCTTATATTAAATCACCTTATCTCTAAGCAGTAGAAAGGGGATCTAAGGCTTACTTTTATGTTCCTCTCACTGGAATGCATTTGGCTTGTTTTTGTGTGATCAAACAATCAGATTGAACTTGGCATGAAGAAAACATTGTTTACAGTCACCTACTTAAAAAAGTAGTTATTTAACTGCTGCCACTATAAAACATGTATTATTGGGGGCAATGCCGACAAATATTGGCTTTAATATTTTATTGGCTGCTTTAACAAATGCAACACACTTGTCCAAGCTGGTGAGGAAATTAACTGAATTCGTTTTAAGGCCAACTAATATTTGGTAATCATAGTAAAAATTTGGTTACCTTTTGAAACGTATCAGTCCAACAACGACGACCACAAGGCCTACTCCCACCGCCGCTCCTATGATAATGGCGACCGAGGCACCTATTGGGAAGACAAGAAGAAGAAAAATATAAGACACAATATAAAAAGAGGCACATTCAGAATGCAATTTAATAAACCACTCCTAATTGTATTCACTGTATATAGTGCTTACATAAAGGATTTATATTGATTCAACTGTGCAGTGAGAGTATTATCTGTGGTACAGTCATAAAATGTGTTATAAATAAAAGCATATTGCCATCACATAGCATTGTCTGAAGATAAAAGCATTAGGGTCGAGTGCAGCCACACTCCATTCACCTAGCTACCAGACAACATCCTATTATATACCAATTCTATTTGAGATGAGCTTTACATTGTGGCCGTCTACACAGGACATTGTGGACCCACCAAAGAAGAGACAGGCGGGCTGGAGGAATCCAATTCAAAAACCCAATATGATACTCCTTTCATACATGGGCCAAAGTCCTTTTCTCAGCTTTAGAATTTTGCTTCGTTCACGTCCGTTGAAGACCACCATGCAAATAACATATTTATGAGCAATTAAATTAGTCATCAATGGGCCAGAGGCACGTGGAGGGGGAAATGCCATTACTGGAGCAGCTCCGAGCAGCTCCCAACCCTAATGTGGGCGCCTAATACAATCTGCAGTTTGGGTGTCACCCTGTTAGAGCCGTTAGTGAGGCGAGGCCTGCTTCCATCCAGGCCCATCTACTTCAGGGGACAGACAGGTTTATAAACGCCAGTCTCTTCTGCGCCCTGCACAATTGGAGACCATGCTACTGGTTCAGGTATTACCACAGTGTCTTCTGTGTCCTCCACAACTATACACCATGCTACACTGAAAATTCATAGGTTGAAAGGGTAAGTCAGTGCAGACTATCCTAGGTTCATCATATATATGTGTGTTATTCACAATGGCAAAGTTATATTCAAAAATCAGTCAGTAGTGGCTAACCTAGGTTCATCATTGGTGTGTTGTATTTGTATACCACTAGTTGGTGCCACATGTAAGAAACTATGATGACCACTCAGTGGCTCCCCCTGGAAAGTAAAAGACTAACGTGAGTTGGTCAGTATTGACCAACCTGACAATAATAACTTACATGGGTTGCTTGTATAGGGAGCCAAAAAATGACTAATGAGGTTGGGTACTAGTGACTAAGAGGTTGGTCGTATAGGGAGCCTGGGAATATCAGTGTAGTGTTTCAGGTATTACCACAGTCTATTCTGTGTCCTGCACAACTAGAGACCATGTTACTGGTTCAGGTATTACTGCCAGTCTATTCTGTGTCCTCCACAACTAGAGACCATGCTACTGGTTCAGGTATTACCTGAGTGTAATCGGACATCATACCTCTGCCTCAGCCATTTCCATCAGTCCCCTCTATGTCCTGTAGGATAAGGCACTACCTCAAAGTTCAGCTATCAACACCAAAGCCCGACCTCGTAGTTTTGTGCCCATCACAGTGTTGCCTCTTAGCATTACTAACAGGTACGTCAGGGGGTTTGGAAGTTAACCGGTGATCAAAATACTGTTGCTGACTGGTCCTATCTGATCTGGACGTAAGTGAATCTCATTCACCTTTCCTGGACTTGTATCACAGAGAAAAAGTGATTGCGAGGAACTATACAACACATATAGAATTTCAAAATAATATTACTATGCAGTTCTTTGTAGGCATTTTCTTGTCATATGACACACCCATGTCATTGTGCCTCTATAATGAGCAATATGTAGGAGCACAATATGTACCATCTTCACAGGGTGCTGTCAATTATTTTCAACATGGGCGTTCCCAAATCTATACCCCTTTAAAGATGGTATATCAGCTAATAGACTTCCCAAATCTTTTCTTCAAAATCGATATAATTTTAATGTCAAGGGTTTTGTTATTATTTTAGCTGATATGCAGTGCTTAATGTTAAATATATTTGTGTATAAATGCATGATTTGAGATAGAAAATAATGTTGCTTATTCACCTCACTGACTCAGTAACTCCCCCAGGTGAGTACAGGGGAAACTAGCCTGGTAGAGAAAGCACTGAGCCATGCAGTACCACAACATAGACAGTTTTAGTGTCGACCTACAGTAAAAGATATTGCACTGCATGTGCTCATCTCATAAACTAAGACACTGCCAATCATTTTAAAAGTTAGGGAAGATGTATGGGATAGTATATACAATAGTAATATGATAAAACTAAAAAATCTCTAAATATTTAGCTGATACACCATCTTTAACATGAGTCACATTATAAGGCGTGTTATATATAAATAGGCTAGAGCTGGTATTCTGGAGAGGTGAGAAGAGAGGTAGATCTATATGTTGTTCCAACTCGTTGGGGGCTTCAGCCTAATGAGATTGTTGAGGGTACACCCGCTGGGCATACACTTGTCTTGCTGCTGATTTCTTTGGGTTGGGGCTGAGAGGGACTTGTGGGTGGTGGGTCCTCACTGTGCAATTTAATGGAAATAAGGAGGAGGCTGTGTTGGAGGAGGATGGAAAGTAGGGGTTGTAATTTCAATGGGGGCTGAGAAAAGCTTAGACTTAATTGGGAACAGATTTTGGTTTGGAGCCATTCAGGGTGAAAAGTGATGGAGCCTGTATGGAAGAGCGTTAGAAGAGCGGAGATGAGGATGGTGTAAAGCACTGAATCCAAACAGTGTAGTAGGTGTATGAAATAGATATTTATGATAATGAATACAAAATCACTGTAATTTTGGCTGATTTATTCTAGATATCAATATATGTACTCTTGGTAGTTTGGTTGTTTATACGGGCCAAGGGCTAGACTGAAGTCGTGTTGCTGGCCGACTACAAAGTGATGGTTAGCCTGATGTAATTTGGTGTTGTGGAAGTATACAGGGCTTAGACTGAGTGAACTGATAGGTTTTGGTCAGGGCTATGTAGGGGGAGGGGCTGGTGGTAGCAAGGTGGGGATAGACCTCAGTGGGATGAGCACTGACCAGCCAGGCGCGATAGGAACAAAGGGGCCATGCATTAAGACCTTTTCCCCTTCAATCCTGCTAAAAGCGAGCTGCCTGAGGTAATGTATGTTAACCTACAGTAGCTGCACTACTACGGCGAGCAGCTCAGGGAGGATGGCCTTGTCTAGAGCAGCTCACATCTACCCACACCACCCACCCAAGGCCGGACAGTCCTCCCCACCCTCCCAAAAGCAATTATGAGTGCTAAACGGCCGGTCCACACACCACCATGGCAGACCAGGCCAAATATGTGCCCAGCCTAATGTGCATAGACCGCGGGGGCCAATTTATTTTCATCCACACTGGCCGACATGGATTGTCGGTTCGCGTGCATGGCCAAGAGGAAGCGGGGAACATTTTGATAATCCTGCCTGCCCCTACTATATACCGCCCACCTCTGGGCAACCAGTGCTGGTAGTCGGTCCCCCCAGAGCTCTGTGGTCACCACAAGCCATCCATAGTAAAGACATAGTGGTTGTTATGGAAGAGCTAGCAGTAGAACCCAAAACCTGATGCGGCGGTCATCTTGAGAGCCAGCCATCGCGGGATTGATCTCTGGTTATTTAGCCAACTTTCGCCAATTTCTATTGAGGAGACTAGCAATATCTTTGCTTTGCTTGAGAGATAAACATTTCCACATTCCGCACCCCGCAGTGAATAATCCACACTAGTATCCCATGACCCTGTGATGTCATTAAAGTGAGCCTCAATTGGGAAGCCAAGTTGGCAATGCGCCGTGGCTTTGTTTACATTTTCTTCTTTTGGATAAAAATAAAAAGGTAAAGATGAATGTCAATATGATGATAGTGCTATGACCCCACGGGAATGCAGTTCTAGTCGAAATAGAAAACACACTCCATCACTGGTGCTGCATAAGATATACAAGGATATAGCCCACATTGTCTATGACATAGTCTATGAGGCTATGTCAAATACAGGCGCCTGGACATGCCTATATCACCCACCCAGACACACTACTTCCCTGGCCTAAGGATACCATGCAGATTTAATCTGGAGCCTTCCTCTCACCAGTGTCAGAATAGAAGCCATAGGTTGTTGTATAGCGAACTGATTGATGGTATGATTAACCACTACCTATATCTAAAATCGAAATCACAGCCGCCAAGTATTGCCTAGCTGTCAACTACCTTAGGATACATAGTCAAACTTATGTACGCCTATCATGTATGGGCAGCAGCAACCTCTGACCCAGACTAAGCTACGGTGTGTGAGAGTCGATCTGCAAGGTTGAATATATCCCACACAGAGAGGAGAAACAGCGTCAAAAGGGAGTGCAGGTTGCCTCCAGAATGACTCCCCTGTTTTGGGGAGTCCAGGTCGCCTAAGGAACCTAGGTGACTCTCTGGCTGGCCCGAGGGAGTCATGGGGGGGGGGGGGGGGTTTGTATAGCTCTCTGGGTCCTATGACTCCCCTAGGTGACCCCCTTAGGTCAGCTAGAGAGTCACCTAGGCTCCCTTATGCGACCCTGCAGAGGGGAGTCATTCTGGAGGCAACCGGGACTCCTTTTTGACGCTGTCTCTTTTCTCTGTGTGAATTAAGCCCAAGCTTAGACATGGTGATTGCTTTCATTATCACAGCTAGATCTGCAACTTCTCAGCCATCTCAAAACAATGATGGTTGTTTTATTTACCATAACAACAGCTGGTTCACAATAATTCATTTTTTCATTTTCGATATGTTACCACATGAATCATTTCATAATGCTGTTGGTCGAAACCAAATAATATTCTTACTTAAGATTGGGACCATCGTATCTAACCCGCCCATCATCTCCCTCTCTGTCTCTCCCCCGACTGTATGTCTCCCTCTTGCTATCGCTCAGTCTATATACCATTGCCTCTGTCTCCGTCTGACCGTCTGTCAATCTGTCTCATAAATAGGCTGTTGAGGAACATCGATATGGCCACAACTTTAGTCAGTAATAGGACAACAACTCGACCTAGGAGGTCCTCCCAGAAGAAAAACTACATAATAGAGCCAATTATGAATTATCAACTGGAGCAATCCACATGTGGCCACTTTAGTGAATACCCAGTATCCAGGATGCCCCTAGCCTCTGGCGTGTGGAATACTCTGGAGGAATGGTATTGACCCTGGAGGACAGTGTCAGGGTCAGGGTTATGGCGGACGTCCCTGGGAGGGGGGGTCTATATGGGAGGGCTGCATGAGGGTAAGAGATAAGGAGAAGACTTACCTATAGGTAGAGCTATATCGTAGTGAGGACTCTCTGCCTCCAGCCCTGGGGTAGCTGTCAATAAAACAAACCATGGCTACGTTATTCAGATACATTTACAGCAGTTGCTCTCATATTCCCTTCTCAGTAGTGAGTTAGTGCTGGTCTATAGGGGCTGAGCTTTCAATTTGTGTATTATTCTAAATATGGAATAGAAAAAAAAGCTAAGCCTGTAAATATTTAATTAGTCTTCTCACTGATATTGGCCAAAAGCTACACGTAAATGACTTTAGAAAACAGAATTGTGCGCTAATTTCATAAATATTATGATATCAAATATATATTATATACTGAGAGCTGTTCTGTTGTTACTATAGCAAGATTACAATAGCTTCAATCAATATTGTTTTAATATTTCTTGCAAAATTTAACGTTTTCATTTGGAAATGATAGAGAAACAACAATGCATATCTGTCAATGTGAGGCCAAAAATAAGATTAGTTACTTGGGCAATAGTTATTACTTCCAAAATAACTCCCCAAGATGTAATTCATATTTAACTTTCCGTATGTAGGTTTCCCAACACTTCCCCAAGAACGGGTAAATGAAGAAACAAATAAATGCATGTATAGATCAATAAATTAATAAATTCGGGTAACCCATCACTCAGGTAGTAATGTCAGGCGCAGAATCAGAATCTGTACAGTTCCGGAATTGCCCCTGTACAATTCCGGAACTGCGCAGGGCAATTCCGGAATTGCACCATAGTTAGATTGCACAGTTTCAGAATTCCTACCTGTTCCTACTGTACCTACAGATAAACATATATTTCAATGATGTTTGAGGATGCTGTACTGCATTTTGGAGGAGTGAAAACAGTCAGGGAGAACCCACTTGCATGTCACACCTGTATTTAGATGTGAATAAGCTGGGGAAGAAATGCCTCTGCTGTGATAAAACATTGGAGCTTTGGCTGCATGGGCACCAGATGATACAAAATAACCCCCTTGCAAATATGTTTCTTGTCCTACCTTTCTGTTTGAGGGGTATATTGATATATTTTATAATATATTTTATGACCATGTAGGAGTTCCGATATTGCGCAAATTCCGATATTGCGCGTGACAGTAATACACTCATTGAGCCATGCCTTTCATTTTCATGATTTATCTTGGGTTCAGGTAGAATCCCAAACTATGTACCGTCTCATCTACCGAATAGAAAAGCCCGTTATGTGAATCTGTAGGTTAAAAAGGCTCCAACCTGTCTACTAACAAACGTCCACTTTATTGACATGAGGAAACTGTAAAAAGAAGGTGACTGTTCCCTCAGCCGAACCCTGTCACATGTCATGTAGTCTGTGGGTATACTGCAGCTGTCTACTGGCTGGCAATTCTAAGCCTATTTACAGAAGTATTCGCATGCCCTATTATTTGCCTGGAAATCAATATATGCTGTGGCTTGCTATAAGAAAAGCAATCCCTACAGTGTATCGCAACATTGTAGAAATGGGCGTATCTAAATAGTGTAGGAATGGGCTGAGAAAGAGGGAATGTGGCCATTGGGGGTGTAGGCCTATCCCAGTGGGCACAAAATTGAGTCCAATGTTGAATCAACATTGAATCAATGTTGAATCAACATTGACAACCATGTATCAGTGTTGATTCAATGTTCTGTGCCCACTGGGATTAGGACTATAATAGTGATTCCCAATTACGAAAAGAAATTTTCACCTTTTACATGCCCCTCTTATTCGAGTACAAAACCCTTGAAGTGGAACGCCCTATACTCAGTTGCATACACGAATTCAACTGCTCTTCTATAGATCATCTTAATAATGATATTGTTTCCTATTAACCTAACAATACCACCGGCACAGTCCAACAATGTCAGGGAGTGGTCATTTTCTTTTTGCGTGGGCAGGTCAAATTCTTTTTGGTTCGTCCCACGCGAGGGGTCGACATCTTTTTGGTCCCCCCCCCTCAGCCAAGTTGAAATTGAGCGTGGCCGACCCCTTTGAGCTATAGTAATGCGCGGGCTTTTTCTCTAAAAAGAGGTACATATTTTTGGGTCCCCACCCCCTCAAGAGGGATGGAAATCTTTTTTGGTCCCCCCCCCAAAAAAAATCAACCAATCCCCCCTGTTGTGAAAAAATGACCATTCCCTTATTTGGTGGAGGTAATTCTGGTAACAAGTGTTTTAGAACCCTACATAAAACGGTGTATTAATCATCTTGGGTTGCAAAGCCGCGGAATTATGTGGACTTTAATGAAGCAAAATAAATGTACCACACAGAGAGAAAGAAGTACCCCACACAGCAATTCAGGAAAAACACATGCATTCTCCAGGTGATTCTCCAGGAGGCTGTTTCACCTCAAATTGTGGATCCGCGTAAATACTGTATGGCCTCCCGCAGATGTGGTATGTGTGCCGCAAATGGTTTTTTGGAGGATATCCAACGAGCAATGTATATACCATTCGCAACACCCATAGAGCATTTGTAGGGGTTCATAAAGCATTATTTGTGGATATCCTCAGATGTAAATGTCATTTGACATGGAACAGGCTTCCTCAGGGTGTGGTACCCATTAAAAGTACCAGCAGTACCTTCATCTGTGTTTTTTTCCATCTCCACTCCATACCCTTCACATACTTAATGAGGGAGGGGTGAATCCCCTATGGCTGGGCTTATGGAGGGGTCATTATTTATTAATTATAAGGGGGTCGGATGACCTGAGGGAGCACAGGAACCTCTACCTTTTTAGATGAGTGTGTGTTTGGAGGGGGGGGGGGCAAATTTCACTAAAAACAGCCGAGAATTACTATGGTTCAATAGGGGGTGAGAAATCTTTTCTGGTCTCACACAGAAATCCACCAACTCACCCTGTTTTTACATAATGATTCCTCCCTTACTTGGAGGGAAAACAGCCATGACAAGGTGTTGAATCACCAGACAACCATGCCGACATCACCAACAAAAACGGCTCTTATCACACATTGTGAACGCCCAGCGAAACAATCTAAGAACTGAACGGATGGACTTATGTAACTTCCTTAACATGAGCTTAATGCCGTCATGATTATGGTTTATACTTATAATGAGAATCATACAACGTTTTATTGAATTAGGAGTAGGTATAGTATTGCATGGATTTCTAGCAACTGTAATGGGAGGGCATGAGTTATACCTTTCTCACATCTAATATATCAGATTTCTCGTCTTGACGTAAATGAAACTCCCTAAATTTGTAGATTGTATGCTTAACCTTATTATTAATACATGAACTATCATGGACAAAATGACCAGATT